>VZTI01001820.1:1468836-1533370 GCA_013397865.1 Struthidea cinerea | reverse complement strand
TGAGGAGTGGCTGAGGTCACTTGGTTTGTTCAGTTGGAGAAGATAAGACTGGGGGGAGACCTCGCTGTGGTCTTCAACAACCTCATGAGGGGAAGCAGAGGGGCAGGTACTGATCTCTTCACTTTCATTACCAGTGACAGGATTCGAGGCAACAGCATGAAGCTGTGGTGGAAGATGTTTATGTTGAATACCAGGAAAAAGTTTTTCACCCAGAGGATGGTTGATCCACTGGAACAGGCTCCCCAGGGAAGCGGTCACAGCACCAGCCTGACAGAACTCAAGAAGTGTTTGGACAATGCATTCAGGGACATGGTGAGACTCCTGGGGTGTCCTGTGTAGGGCTGGGAGTTGGACTCAATGATCCTGATAGGTCCCTTCCACCTCAGCATATTTTTTTTAATATTTTTATGATCCTACAATTCTTTGTATGCATGTACTTAAACATCTTCACAACATCACTCTGACAACAGAAGAGTAGGCTTCATTGATAAAGTAAGACCAGATTTAAGAATTAAATTAAAAAGCCAGCAACACAAAACGAAGTGTTCAATAATTTGAAAGTTCAAGTTTTTGGAAGTATTTATCATTTTGACAGCCACATACATGTGCAGATGAGAATTTTAACAGAGTGCAGCTGCTCCTGCGAACACCAAGTGTTCTACAAAAGTGACCTGAGCAGCAGCTACACAGCCAGAGCAAGCTCTGTTCATTGACCACTGAATGAGGAACAGATGTGATGGAAAGCTGTAAACTACAAACCATTGTAACCACTACTGTTCCAGGTATGCAGTGGCCATGCTTCACATTTTACATATACTCTTTCCTTCTGCTGGTGGCCTTGCTCATCTCTTGGATCCTGGCTGCTCTGCATAATGACTGCAATAACTTGGTGTCAGACAGGATCTCAGACCTGCACCCCTCCTTTCTTCTCGACACTGAGAGTAATGTCGGCAAATTTATTTTGTCTCTCAAGTGTTTCCAGTCAGACCTGAAATAACCCTGTATCGATATCTTTGAAAGATACTATTCATTAAATCCTGAAAACAGATGAGAAAGAAAGCAAAAGCTTGAAGACAAAGCTCTACCTGTACGGTACTCCCTAGTACCTTAAAAGCCTCTGCAAACATTTACACTCTTCTTGTCCCAATAACCTGAGTTGATATCAGTCCTGGCAAGGAGCCACAGCCTGCTCCTTGATACTTTCCTTAGAGCCTTCTCTTCCCCATCAGTTAGTTTACAGATCATCTCTTTACAGTTCCTTTACTTCAGCCCACAGAATTCAAAGAGGTTAACAAGTATCAAAGTAATGTGACAGGCACACAGAACTTAATATTCAATTAAAAAATACTACACCAAGCCTTTTCTCAAATGCACGCATGACTGGGCTAATTCATGTTTTGCAGGTAGTTCCTCCACAGTTTTTAAAACCTTTGTTGTTCTATTATTTTTCTTTTAGGTGATATCCCAAGATCATAAGCAGTTAATGAAATCATGCTAAAGAGAACCACACTCATGTCTGAGGTTCAGTAGCAAAATCCTGCTGAACAAAGTGGTTTTTCAGCTATGGATTCAGTTCGAGAGATATTAAGGACACCTAAAAATGATCATTTTGAGGACTCCTGAAATCTAAGAGCTATTATGATTAGTAGTAAAAAAACTGTATCATTTAAATATTTAAGATAGAACACACCTTACTTACCAGATCTCTTGTTGTTCTATTATTTTTCCAACAGCACACATTCATAAACTGCACTTGAGAACCCTGAATTCTGAGTATTCTTATGGGTACATTACTAACCATATCAAAACCTTCTTTCCTGGCCCTGAATTTACCATCCTTTTGCAACATATAGATACCTTTTCTCAGTTAAAAAGCAAATTAAAAGCCTTAATGAAACCTTACAGAACACTATGTTCAGAATTTAAGACAAATCATTTGCTCAACTTTAACTTCACAAACTTTGCAAAGTCACTCCACAGCAAAAAGGAATTTTTAATAGAGACACGAATCCTAAGGAAGAAACAGCATAAACTCCAGCATGAAGACTTAAGTTTTCACAAAGCAATAAGCAACAACGAAAAAAATCAAAAACAAAACAAAAAAGGAAACAAAATCTTGCTTTTACAAGGTAGCATGTTACCCAGATGCAGCATACATGTAATACATATTTTAAATAATTAGTCAGATATTGGTTCTAAGATTAAATCTGAGAGTCTGGAACTGCTGCTATAAGGAAAATCTGGTAAAGCAGATGTTTAAGAATTGAAAGGAAAAGAACAGATGAGGGCAGTATAGATTTTTGTCAATTAATACTTTAGAAGGAAATACTTACAGCTATTTTTAACCACAGCTTCCTGCTGTTTTCCAGACTTACATTTAAATCAAAGTGCCACTTGCAAAGTAAAACTGCAACTCTGACAACTTTCACAAGCTGAAGCTGTTCCAAGAAAAGAAAAAAACCAAAACCAACAAAACAAAACACAAACCCAAACAGGAGCCTTCTAACTCTTCTTCCCTAAGCAGTCTGTGCCATATCAGCTTATGCTAGACAGGAACGATCTCAAAGGGTCATGTTTTCAGTGCCATAATGTAAAAGTAAACACTGAAAAACAGGAGAAAGAGAGTATTGACTCTCACAGGTCAAACAGGCACAAACATAAAGGAAGAAATAAGTGGTGTCAAGAAAAACAGAAATTAGCAAAATTTCCAAGAAGAACAGAACAGATAAAGTTGACTAGTCATCACACTAATTAAAAATGCTCTATATTTTCTCTAGGAAGTGCACTAAAATACATTCCTTTTCCGTTTTACAGGTGTACCTAATTTAAAACAGCATGAAACTTATAAATAGGAAAAAATCAAATAATCTATTTCCTCAAGATTGTTTGTTGCTCCACTTGTAATACACAATTCCAGCTCAAGTACCATGCTAAAAATCCTCTTACTACACCAAAGAAAAGTTGGGGTTTTTTTCTCCGATTCATTGAAACTGAAACCAAAAAGACAGGAAAAAAAAAAAAAAAAATATATATATATATATGTGTTGTACAGCCTTAATAAAGAGGCAGAGAAACCCAGAAATGGAACAACTCTAACATATCAAAGGCAGAAGTTACCATGTATTTTTTATGTAATGGCACCTTAGTGGGTTGAAGTTTTTTTCCTTTGTATCACAGGATGACAGTTTTACTTTCAGAAATTAGATATTTAAAAAGCCATAATCATAAAAAAATACATATACAGATACAAACACCCTGAATTTAAGGAGATAAACCTAAAAATCAGTGCACTGAAATGGCAGACTAGTTTTACACAAAGTGAAACTTGGGTAAAAGCAAGTGTAATTCCAATAATGGCATATAGAAACAACCACATCAAATGCCTTTCAACTACTGCTGGGCTTTTGGTAAAAACCAAAACCATGCTAATGAAGCTTCTAAAATAAAAAGTTAAACATGGAAATCAACTTTCATACAGCAGCATTAATACAGAAAATTAAAATCTTTGCAAGCATCCACATATCCAGTGCTTAAGTAATTGAGAATGTTTCCAGTGCATTTCATAATAGCTGTTTCATGTTTAAACAGCTCAAACTCAAAGCATATAGAAATCACTGCCTATTTTAACACACTAAACGAAACAATTAAGAAGTGTGTGACAGTTCAGGTAGAAATATTGGTTGTTATCCATTAAAAACAAAGTAAGAGGCATTTCACATAATTTACTACTATACAAAATAGATGTTATTACTGTTGGTTTGTCACTGCAAAATCTCTCCCTATAAGCAAAACCCAACAATTAAAAAAAACCAGAGTGAAATAAAAAGGAAAAAAAACCCAGAAGATCTAAATAGAAAGGCAATGCACTTACAGGGGGATGATAAGAAAACTTTGTAAAGTAACAATGTGGCATACTAGATCATATAGAAGACATTCCACAGAGCACATATATAAAATCTTCTTGTTTGACTTTTATTGTATGCAGAGATTTTGATATGGGAAGTTACTGGAGCCACTAAGCCACACTGCTCAGTGCGGATGGTTTGCCATTCTCTTTTTTTCACAATGTTCTCTTAGCACCTGCAGTTAGTAAGTATCTTTCACATTTTTCTCCATTTATGCAGCAAAACCAAACAGCTCATCTGTCAGAGATGAACAACAAATGAAAAAATTGTCAGGGCTTGAAGGCTGAAAGATGAATTATGAGGAGATGCCAAGCAGAGCAGCACTGCCAACACCCACTGATCCTTGAAGGTGTCCAAGGAGATGGTGGATGACGCCCAGTGTTGCTCTGCCCAGAAATGTGAGTCTTGGAAGACATATCTAAGATGGAAGATTGCACTGCTCGACTTCTGCAGCGGGTGGGATAGACAAGCAGCACGGGATCCACCAAGGCTAGTTAAATCTAGTTCATGGGCTCTCTAACCTTGGCAGGACCTGCCAGAACTAGCACATGGCATGGTAAGGGGACCTTCAGGCCTGTGTGTGGGATGGGGATTGTGCTGCACTTTCTCAGCAAGGTTTCTCCTCACTTTTGAATGACCAAGAGGGATCCAATTGTGATGAGAAGCTTTCAGGTTCTAAACTGGTTTTGGTGAAAGACTGGCAGCTCAGAATAATTTTGGGAAAGATCTTCTGATATAAGGGTAAAGAGCTGTTGGTCACCTTGGAGCCCTCAAACATGAAAAAGAAAAGCCCATGCCAGAATGCTCCATGCAGAAAAGCCTCCATCACATCGGATCTCTGTGGGGCCTGGAAGTAGAAGGTATGAACACACTCTCCATCCCAGAGGGACCTCAAAAACCATACAGAGAACCAGTGAAGGATACTCCCTAGCCACATCCTTAGCCTGATTCAGGGCACAAAGTCCTTATTTTGATGGCTCAGGTTTGATGACTCAGTCACAGAAAACGAGGAAACAGTTTTTTGATGCATAATTTCTATCTTAAAAGACACTAAAAATCTGAGTCCTTGACCAGACTTTAGTAGTTTGGCTCTGGTGGAACTGCACACACTCACCAGTAAGGGTGGGGGAGCAAAGGGACAGCTGTGGTCAAGAGGCAGAAGAGAGGCTTTAATTACCTTGTCATCATGGTTAAGGGATAGCTCCCTCTTCTAACAGTGCAGTGAGGAACCAAGGCATTCCACAAGAGCTGTTTAAAGTTATGCAGGCTAGAAAGAAATGTAAAGATTGCTCAACACTCATGTTGCTATTAGAACACTTTGTTTCCACTTTCTTATAAAAAGTAACATTAGCCAACTTTGTTAGTTTTGACATATAATCTAATTTGAGGCAAATACTCAAAATGGAGCTCATCTGTCATAAAATAGCTAAAATAATTTCAAGAAACCTGGATAAAGAAAGTATTTTAAAACCTGAGCAAAATGCATGTGTACACACACTGAAGCCTCATCTTTGAGCACAGTGGTACCTGTACATTTAGTAGAAGGAGCCTGATATGTTTAACGATGTGTAATTTATAGGATAGCAATTTGCATTTTACTGTTTTCATCCCCTAGAACTGGCCCGAAATACATCTCCAAGGCACATCTCCAAGGCGGGAATAAGAAATTTGTGCATACTAATGACAATAAAAAAGCTGAGATCCACAACGTTGCATAGCAAGTCTCAGTAGGTCTTTTTCAACTTTATCAGCTAAGCTGTCTAAAAACACCCTCAATACTGTCAGAGGTCTCTATGCTCCATTTTCCCCAGAGTAAAAGTTTCCAAGTTACAACATCCAGAGAGTTTTATACAGTACATAGACACAGCCCCAACAACTGAGTGTCTTTTGTGCACTGACATTATCTGGAGGAATACTGCCACAGCAGCACTGGAAAAAGTTTAGGAATTTTACAGAAAGTTTTACAATCTTTCTTTGACAATCATGACTTCAAGGATAAAGCTGGTCTTTTCAAAAATGGATTTTGCCCACAGTTTTAGCTCTTTGGTTAGGTAAGCACTGAAAATACAATCCAGAAGCCAGAAAGTTTCTCCTAAGCTTTCAACTACTCTGTGCTGACACCTAGGCAACATAGAAAGGAAAATGTGATGAGAATGCAAAGGGCATAAATGAAGTGAGGAAAAGGAAAAAAGTAGATTGTAGCAGATGCAGTGAGTGGGAAGCTGCAGGAAACTGGCAAGGGAGGATTTGAGCCTACTTGGCAAGAACAGTGGAAACTGGAGGGAAGGTCAATGGAAAACCAAATCATTTGGGCAAAGAGGATGGAATACAGAAGAGGCACTTGACTAGGAGTCAGTAAGAAAAATGACAGATGAAGGACTAACAAGCAGTCGGGTGAGAAGTGAGAATGAGGATGCTGAGAAAGTGGGAAAATTCTGGGAACAGAAAGAAACGCACAAGGAGGGACTACCACAGAGCTGGGAAACTCGGAATGCAAGGGAAGGGACACAAAGACAACATCACAGGTGCTGAAAGGCAGTGGGAAGAAGACACATTCATGTAGCTCTTTTCCAAGTCTTCTGAAAGACACTGATGAATGAGGTGGGGTCACAAGAAGATGGAACAGAGCAAAAAGGAGAAAAATTAGAAAGACGTCCAAGGAAGGAAATATCGAATGGTAGTCAGAAAAAAGGGAGAAGGAAACCAGGTAAGCTTCCATGAAGATACTGGTACAGATGGAACAAATAGACTGTGATTGACACAGGAACTTTGAATAATGCAGTTGGGTATCATGAACAAGACTGAGACAAACATCCAAAGGTGGAGCAGGGGTAGGGGGATGAAAGCAAGTTGGAAAAGAGAAATTTTCATGCTAAGAGCTGCAGAAAGAGAAGCAGAAGCTTCTATGCTTTCCAGTACTTCTTCAAGTGGAATGCCTAACTCCCAGCTGTTACCTGTCTTCTCTCCTGGCAAAGGTTATAATACAGTTTGCTAGCAAAACTTGCCTTCTCCTGCTCTACAGTAGTCAATGTAACCAGCAGCAACAGCCCAAGCCACATGACTTCATGGGGAATTTAAGGGTTCACAACTTGCTGATCAACTGCATACAGATTGACAGAATGAAAGTTCAAAGGTATCAGTTCAGGCTGTTGAAGTCCACTTTTCCCACCTCACATGAAAATAAAGTCATGTGAAACCATTATTTATGTGGCCCTTCCCACCAAAACTGTACTACTGTTCCGTGTAGAAGATGCATCTCCATTGGGAAATAATGAGGAACTGTCAGTGACTGTTGCATCTTTGGTTCTTTTATTGCAGAACTTGAAAAGTTGTGAATGACACCAGGATTGCAGCAAGACAGTCTCGCACTGATATAACCATATGCTACTCCTGTCTTTACTACAGATTCTCTATTAACACCAAGAAAGTAATTCAGACCAAATTTATTTAAACCTCATTAATTATGCTACTTTCTCCATTTTTTTTTTCAGATATCCACCTGAATTTTCTTCTAAAGCAAATAGCTACTATATAATCAGCTGCAGTTATGCTAGCAGGAGCTATTCTTGGTATTGCACAGTATTTCTGTTATTAAGTCACAAGTTAAGCAGGTTTAAGCACTGAAGGATTTAAGAATGTAAAAAGTCACCCAAAATTGATGGAAAACCTTCCCTTTACAATTGCACCTCAAAGCAGCACTGTGCAAAGAGACAGTTGTGAAGTTTTATGAACACCTATTTAGAAATAATTTTTATTTCTGAGTACCGTTGAACATTACACTGTAAGCTACAAAGCAATACCTGGAACAATAAGGTGGAAAACTGTTGTGAGTAATTTTCCATTAAATATATACCACACATCTGGGCTGAAACCTGAGTTCCGTGGAAAGAAACGCCAAGTTATCAGGAACCTAAAAGCAATTACCCATACACATACATGCACAAACAGTCAGTGAAGAATCTGTTTGGAGAGGAAAGACACAATAGAGTGGAAAAGTAGTGAGATACAAATTAACTACGTAGTTTGCCATTTTAAAATCTCTGAATGTTCAATTACAGCAATAAAAGTTAAAACTCTTTAAGACATAAGGGCACATAGATCAAGAAGGACAGGAATTTAGAGGGGTCTTGCTTCATGGGTTCTTTCCCTTTTTTAATAGAACAAGGCTCCCAAATCCTAGACTCCAGGTACTCCATTTGCTGTCATGCTTCCTTCAGAGCAAATTACATTCGACAAGATTCGGATAGCAACAATTAATTAAACTCAAAGTGGTAAATTATGTTCATAGCCCACTTAAAACATTAAAAGCTTCTTTTGCTGCTAAAGTTTAACAAGCAAAATTAACAGGAAAACAAGCAGTTTTTAAAAACAATCCTTTTCTGGCCAGATATAAGTATTTGTTTCTCAGTCAGAATACCCACAGATCTCCCAGAAGCCAAGAAGAAACTAATCTTACACAGGGAACAGGTCATCTCCTCTACACTGGGAATAGAGAACAGGTGATGGTGACTCACTTTATATGCATATCAATGGCATGACTAAAGATGAATTTCTCTGCAAAATATAGTAGCCCTTTGTCCAAAATAAACTTCAAAACCTGTCAATCACTTCTACAGAATAAATATAAATTAATAGAATTGCTGACATATTTTCACCTTTGTTACGTGCACATGCATCCTCTTGAGCTGCAATGGAAAAGCTTGGTCTTAAAGGTTTGAACGAGGGTAAAAAAGAAATCCAGAGAAAGACTGGAATCCAACACCTATTGCGTATTTAGAGTGGGTGTGCTCAATTTGAAAAAAAAAATTCCATTCCTACAGTTGAAAACCGAACAGAGAATATAATTTAAAAGAAGTCTTCTCATGAAGAGGGAATGTTGCAGAATGGTTTGTCTTGTCTTGAAAAAGAAAGAATTTACAGCAACTAGATGGACTCTCTGGAGTCTGCTGCACTCTGGTTTAGATGGAGAGTTGCTAAAAATCCACTGTTCCCATTTTTAATGTTATATTTAGTCTCAGGAGGAAAATTTGATTTGACAGTGAATTAATCAGTTCTTTTGGTTCTTCTTGCAAGAGAAGTAATTCTGTGGTAGCAGCAACCATGTAAAGCAACTATATTGCAGGATTTTTCTTCCTCCTTGCATTACACTTGCCTCTTAGATTGTAATTTTTCCTTTTATTGTTCTTTCCTGCTCTGCACTGGTTTTTCTATCATATTCATTTTAAATTACATTATGCTGGCTACAGACTAGATGAAGTGTTGTTGATATTTTCTCTTTATGTAATTTGGTAAATATGATAATCTGATATATAATGAACTATAAAAACCTTTTCAGTATGCCAGTATTGCAGTTTTGGTTTAGTTTCATGGTGTGTTATGGTATTGATTTCCTCAGAGATAGAAACTAATCGCAACTGCAGTAAGCAGGACCATTTGCCTCAAATAAATGCTTTAAATAAAAATCAAGACAGTAAGAGAAGTCAGGAGCACTGCTATCAGAATACCTGCCATGTTTCACTCCAGTTTCCTCTTTCCAATTCTTTCTATGCTTATGAAGTTTTCCTTAACATGGGAAACAGCTACACAGTTTACATTAGCTGATTCTGTACATTTAAAAAAAGGATTTTACATACTTGATCTCACAATCAGCTGTTAAAATACATTAATATTCGGTTCCAAAACCTGGAGCAAAAAACAGCTTAAATGAAATGGCAATTTTGTCTAAGCTCAACTGTTTTCCAATTCTGCTTTCTACTTTTATCTGTATCTATACTCTATTTGCCATTTCAAATGTTCATGTTGTCATTCCACCTCTTTTGAACGGTGATTCTACTTCTCATAAACTCCCTGCTTAAAACACTGCTTAATTGGTAAGAAGAAAAAAACGACACAGTTTAACAGTACTGGGTTAAATATTTATTTTTTTGTTCTAGCTGCTACAGCACTATTCCTTTTATTGCATGAACGTCTGTTGAAAAACGTTATATATCATGTTAAGATTTTAGTCTCTCTGAAAGATGAGACATCTGTTCTTTTGATGCATGTATTAGGAATTACAGAACAGCTACTTGTCCTTTATCATAGGACAAGTACTCTGCTTCAGTATTAGAGTTTTAAAAAACTGAATTTAATTTGTCCCTTTTGCTATTCCAGCATGAAATCTCTCTGCAATTCCATGTCACCCTTGTTTCCATGACCCTGAATAACTTCACATCATCAGCAAAGTTACTCTTTTTGTTCTCCACACCCTTTTCCAGATAATTTATTGAACAGCAAATATCCCAGAAAGTTTCCTGCATTTGTGTGAGTATCCTATTTCATCACCACATCCTTTTTCTGGTACCCTCAATTTTAAATTAATTTCTCTATATAAATGATTTAAGAACCTTTAACAAGGTCTTTGGCTAACCATAACCATGTCAACTATATATCCCTCTTGTCCACCTGCCCTGTGGCTCTTTTGGAGAAATAAGAAGTCTGCCATCAAGCCTGCAGGTCTGGAACTCTCTGGACTCATCCCAGAGCTGTACCCTCCTTCCCAACTGCCCCCATACTGAAGCAGTCCTGAGCAATAAATATATTGAATGTCACAGATTGCTCAGCGACTTCATTCTCATGTTATCCAGGAGGAAGACTACATTTTACCTGGGGGGCTGCACGCTCCCTCCCACCTCCACAACCTGTTTTAAGGCAGTTTCCTTTTGCAAGGGAGCAGAGCTGGACTGAACTTGTCCAACCTCCTATGCTGTGAACACAGTTACCTAAAGGCATCGCTTTTTTGTTCATGACCTTATTTTCTTCAAGAGCTACTTCCATATATTAATCAGTTTCTAGTATTACAGAAAGCTTCTTGTTTCAGATGCTTGAAAAAACAGGCTTTAATAGTTTTCAGGGACCTTGTAAATTGTTCCCCAGACTCTTGGTTTAGCCCTCTCTAGTGTTTCTGGATTAAGCCTACTAGAACCTAATATACTTTCTATTCCCAATGCTGGGCACCATTTGAACTTTGAGAAAAGGTTATCTTCCTCCTTCTATACTTCCATTTACTGCACCATGTAATCACACAAACTCTCTTGATCTTTCACACAAGTCAACCACTTGCAGGTTATGTGGTGATTTCAAGGCTTCAAGAAAAATCACACCACTCTTGGCTGTCCCTTTCCATTTCTTTTTAGTATTAAGGAACATTCTTACAGACATGCCAGTTGGATGGGGGAGAGGGGGGAGGGAGAGGGGAGGGGCCTTCAACGCAACTACAAAGCACTTGTTTTGGACAGTGGAAACATTCCTGCAGGAATGAAGTACAGTCTGATTGCTGTTAGAGTAATTCCTCAACAGCAGTAGTTGCAGTATCTTAATTTGGGGTCAGTATATCATTTAGGACAAGTCAAAACCACTTTCCCTTGCAAGCTCTCCAACAATGTGGTCCGTGATATTTCTGCTGTCTGACAAAAGTGTCATACTGTGTACTGGGATACTGGCAACTTCTTGCACAAACTTATCACCTTCTCTAAAAGGAGGACCAAGCATTCCTTCCATCTTTCTGGAATCTGCCAGTCTTACACTGTAATTTAAAAGGCACTTCCAGATCCCTCAAATCATATTATCTATTAATACAATCACTGGGGGCAACGATTTTATTGTGACCTTGAGGGGACAACAAAGTTCAACTGGGGACGATGTGATTGTATGTATGTGCATATATTTGCATATTAATACCAGAGCACAACAGCAGCCTGAAGTGAAAGCTGTATCACCCCCCTTTCAGCAATCACAGCTTTTATTTTTACACTTCTGCAGCTCACTTATGTGTCGCATTCTCCACTGTGAGTACCTAATTAAATACATTATAATTTTTCCCCATTGCATACTGTGCTATAAGATACTTCGGTTTGTGAGAACTCAACAATGTTTACAGCCAAATGAAACACTCCTTCTGAAAACAAATTCATTTGGGTTAAGTTTGGGCATTAATACGATTACTTTGTTCTTTAATTAAAGCACAGAAGATGTAAGAATAAGACAAGTCAGACATATTAATGATGCATTTTCTTTATTTTATTTTAAAATCATATCTCCTACTGACATATGCAACTAGAATTAGCTTTCATATTAGAAATATCTACATGAATGTCCATCTCCATTCAATGCTATCCAGGTCAGTATTGACTGATGGCCAATGACAATGACTGAAACCGAAGTTTTGGTTCCTTATACCAACAACACTTGTATCATCATATACATAACTAGGTGATTTCAAGATCAATACATTGCAAACACATTTAACTTGAATCCTACAAGTGTCAGACTGCACTGTCAAAAAAAGTATAAGGTCATGTCACCTAACAGAGATGATGATACACAAGTCTCTACGTATACCTAAAGTTCCCTGGGGACAGCTCTATAGAACAAAAAATCTTACCAATAGCCATAAGCCATAAAACAAAAATCATGTTTATGCATCTCAATATTGCTCACTGAGATTAAACTGTAACTAAAATAGCCTACCAGCCCTTCTTAAAAAAGAGTTTAAAGAGTAACTGAAAACATTTATTATCTACTGTAATTTTTACAGAATTTAGTTTTCAGTCTTTGTTATTCACACGCTTTTAATAACTTCCTTTGGTTTCTTTATACCATTAGGTAAAATCTGAAAAGATTACTTGCATCCTAAAAGTGAAACCAAAACAACCCTACTCAAGTCAAAGCAATTTTAAGTCAAATTGACACTGAAATTAAAGACATTCACAGCCAAGTCTTGACATTTATTATACATCAAAGGTAATAAACATACAAATATTTTGACAGGATATCTTGAAGCTGAAGAAACTCTGAATTTTATATTTTCAAATATCTGAATCAAGGCTTGAATACTATACTGAAGTCTCAGGTGAAGATTTTCAGTAGCTGTTTGAATGTATAAATATGAAGAACAATAATGTATTCATCAAATCCCATAATCCTTATCAGAACTACTATTCATCAATCCATAATAGCAGCAGGAAATGTTTACCATGCAGAAAACTCCAATATAATTTCCAGATTAACAAAAAATACTTTCTCAATTGCCTAGTAAGCAAGTTAGGAAAACATTATTCTATCAGATTTTTCAAGGGGCCTTGGTAGCACCAAGTTGCACTGCTTTTTTCCCCTCCCACTTCTGAAATGCATATTTTCATTTAGAGTATTTCTAAATTTCTTACTGATTAAAAGAAATTTCCATTAGATTTAAAGATAAGTCACTGAATAAGCAAGCCAATTCACTCAATGATGAACACTGGTAATTTTATCATCTTATCACCTTCAATGGAAATTATAGATGGTCTCCAGACAACAAAATTAGAGAGTAGCCTTAGAGACCAAAAAAGCATTAAAAAAAAATGTTTGAAAGTTGACCAAAGCACACCCATTCTGTTGTATGTCTTTAATTGCATTGCTGTTGAAGAAACTTGCCGCTAATCTATCTTTTTCTCTTCCTATCAGGATACAGTTTTTTTTCCCCATTTTTAACTTATGTTTTAACCCAAGTTTACCATGCACTTTTCAAACACGACATGCAAAAGTTCATCAACTACTGCAAGAAACAGAGGCTGCCAGAGTTGGTTCACTGGACATTACCAAGCATTAGCAGGGATAAAGCAGCTGCAGAGCACAGACCAGTGGGTGCCCTGTTCTGACACATCAAAGCAGTACCACACCAAGAAGACAGCAGAGAACCTTTGGCCACATCCAAGGTCTTGACACAAGTCCCACACAAAATCATCCTGTGGTTTTCCTGCACAAGTAATAGCAAGATCCCAGCTCTGAGGTTTTGAACATAGGCCATGGGACATTTGATATGGAACTAAGAATAGGTGAAACTATTTATTACACACACCCTCAAAAACCAAACCACAAAAAAGCCAGACCCAAAAAACCTGCAAGATTGTACCTACTCATGAACACAAGAGGGTTAGTTAGAGCCTGTAGATCAGGACAGAAGACTGCAAGAATGTTGTTCATTTACGATGGGCTCAAGTCTAGAATTTAGCACAATTATAAAATTGACAAGAATACAAAGTGAAATTTAACATACAGGAATAAACGCTACAGGCAGCTTATGTTAACTTCACTCTCTTTCAGGGGCCAAGTAACCAGGACACAATGGAGATGTAGGACAAAGTAAAAATTTTTCTATTGACGAGAAGTCAGAAGAACTCCTCTTACTCACAGATAAGTAATAAATACGAATTTTGAATAATTTCTTCTGAGTAAGATAGCATGATCATTCTCTAGTACCTTTTTTTAATATAAAATATCCTGACTAGTTTGGCACTAAACCTTTGCTTAAGCAGAGGTTCTTATTCAAAGATGTTTTAAACCCTCCTTGAAGTTTCTGTCTCCAAGTCCAGACTAACAAGTCAGTTGTTTTAAATTTAACTTTTTTTTAACTTAAATATTACTTTGCTATCTATTCTTCCTCCCTATTTACATTTCACTTACATTTACTAGTCATAATAATTGCATACAATCATGTAATCAGAAAATTAATGCAATGTATACCTCAGCTGTTTGTACTGTTCTTTACCATTCATTATAGTGCATGTTCTGATACCTCCATTTAACTATTTAAATACAGACACATATTTGGTAATGCTTCTTTACCTACTGCCATGGACACCTAATTCTATTTGATAGTGGTTTCTTGAATGATATTGGTTCCTATCTAAAAAGCTGGAAGTGTTCAATTGGCCATAGCTGTGCAAAATCACTTTCCATCCCTAATAAGAAAGCATGAAGGAAATAAAAACAGTGGGGTTAGAATCAAAATTTTTAGTTCTCAGAGTTTCCTCTAAATTAATTCAGAGGAGGAGGAGGAGAAAGCATGATCCTTTTTCAGGAGCCGGGGGTTTCCCCTTTCAACTTGCATGGGAGGAATACAGAGATCTCAGAGTATCAAAAGTAGTAACTGGACATTTTATAAAACCATTTTATAAAGATTTTAAAATAAGTTAATAATAGAGCAGCATTTTGCAACCAGAGGTTAGGAATGCTTTCAGAAAGGGCACAAGAGGGAGAGGAAAGAGTAGGAAATAAAATAATAAAAGCTTTTTAAAATATGTATTTGGTTGAGGAGACCAAAAAAAATCTGGATAGTACAGTGGCATCTGCATCTTCTTAAGTGTGTAACAGGATTTTAGAAAAGCTAGCATTCTTTATCTCTAACGTATGGTAAGTCCCTTCTTCTACCTAACCTTTCTGATTTCTACTGAAATGCCTTATTTAACTTTCTATAGCCCCTGCACAAGTGTCCATGTTGGGGAAGTATGATCTGATCACAGAACATACCGATGTATGTTCTAATGTGTAACTTCAGTACACTGAAGAACCTAAAGTACTAGTTTTTCTTTACTTGAGTTTAATAATAAAATAATTTAATAATAATAAAAATGTAGGACAATACTTAATTAGAATAAAATCTGTTTGCATATTACACACATGTATTGACAACTAAAATATGAGTACTGTGCATATACAAGCTTTCCTTCTAAGGACTATTTGGTATCTCACACAAACCAAGCAAGAACTCGCAGGAAAAACAGAATAAACACAGCATTTTAAAGCAAATGGTGTCCACAGAGTTCTACATGAAAAATCCAAATCTGCAATATTTACAAGGAGCCACTTGCTGCTGAAACCAGGGCATGAGTTGTAACATGGCAATTGCTACTCCTGACAGCAGAATATCTGCATACCAGCTCCATAAAGCACGTTTACATTAGGTATTGGCCTCAATAGCTTAGCACTTGAACCTGTATTACACAATCTCATGTGCATTTCCAGCAGGCTGAACTCTCACAAGACACAAGAAGGCATTTTACTTTTAATTTTTTAATGTAACATCTCAGCCAGGGTGTGATCAGCTAGAACGCTTCTCCAATGTGACTCTTATAGGTTGTATAATTACCTAGAGTAAATACCTGCTTCAAGAATTGCCTTATACTTAATAAGTACCACTGCTGCTTAAGTTTATAATTCCCAGTTCTTGAACATTTCACACTGCTCACATAGCCAAAACTGTAAAACAGTCCTATCACTGATGTTCTCAAAGTAATAGCCAGCACAAAAGATCCTGACTACTAGACTAAGTTAACAGAGGACAAAAGCATTTACTTTTAAACCTCATACTAGCTATAAAAAGGAACCACACAGATCTTAAACAAAATAATTTACTCACCATGCAAATAAAAGGACCAACACAAGAAAGAGATGTTCTCAAGGGTGACACTGGGGTCCTCAGAAGGCAGCACCCCAATACAGATGCAAGCACATACAATGCCCAAGTTTGTTGTATCTCTGCATAGCGTGAGGAAAGACTTGCATAAATATTTCAATACAATTCGTTTAATAAAGACAGCACAACTGACAGTACAACTGCTCTTTGAAACAGCTTGAAACTTCCTGAAGAATCAGAACTGAATTTTTAAGCACCTTAAAACAAAGAACAACTCATACACAAACCAAATGAAAAAATTTAAATCTGAAAGGAAGCTATGAAATGTCTAAAATCAATACATACAAGAAGGTGTTGACTAACAAATTCCCAAAAGCCACATAAGCACCAGAACTACTCTTCCAAGCAAAGATCAGCATGAACCACTCTACAGTTCTGAATCTGACCAAAAGGGGTAAGTTATTTCTCCCCCTGACCTGTAGCCTGTACTTTACTTTTTTATTTGAAGGTTAAAATACTGGTTGTATAAAAAAAGTAAATCCTCCACCTGAGAACTGATGTAGGAGATATTCCTGCAATGCTTTAAAGGATGAAACTTACATCATTGCAGAGATGACTTAGGCATCTAGTAGTAAAAATATTAAATTTGTCTTTTAAAAACTGTTTTCTAACACTCCCACACACCCCCCACCAGAGGCATAATATCCACACAAATAAGTCAACATGAAACAATGAAGAGTTACAAGGTTTGTCTGTGACTCTGTGTGTGGGACAGACAGACATGGGGATAGGGAAGGATGGCAGCACAAGGGTTGTTATTTTAACATCAATCTGGAGAATACTATTGCAAACTTGAATAAAATAGTAAGACCTAAACATCAGTAAAAAGAGCAACAATCTTCTCTTAAAATGGATGAAGTACAGAAGCAGGATTATACTTAAGAAGTTCTTGAGTTTCAAGGGACGTCCCTTGGTGTTTAACTCCAGTTTCAATTTTTCTTCCCTAGCCGTGCATAAGGGGTTATTGCCTGGATCAGGTTTTTTGGCCATCAATTAACACTTGTAAGAAAATGGATTATGAAGTTGTAAAGACTTTTATCAATGGAATAAAATAAAAACAAACTAGGATTTTCACGGATAAAAAGATTTTAAGCACTAGATACCAAAATAAGTGACAGGGAAGGGATGGGAGGGTTGAGCACAAGCCATAATGAGCTTGTCCTACGTAAAGGATGGATTCTCATCACAGAATCTGTTCTTTGAAGATGCTCATCACACAAAGTCAAGACTGATAAAGCACCACCTTTCCATTTAAGTTATATCCCAAAATGTTATCCTTTCACACAAGTTCATCCCTCAGTAATTTTCATCTCTTGAGGAATATGGAGAACATGAAGAATTCTGCTTCCTATACAACTTCAGGAAAAGCTCTTGATCAGAATTACCAACTGCTTAGCTTTGCACTGAATACCAATCCCATCACCTTCTTAAAACACCTGCTTACTGCTGAAACATAGACAGTAGATATGTAGGACATCCTAAAATGACAAGAATTCTAAGTTTTGTTTTATTTAACAACAACAAAAGAGCATCAGAAAGACTTTCTATGATTAAGTGTATGCGTGATTAACTAATTACATAACTAAATCTACATAGTGCAACCTGCATCAGTACAAACAGCAAATCACAAGTTCTGTATCTCCTAACACACCTCACAAGAAACATGCTTTCACAGCAGTCTTCCTCAAAGACCAGTGACGGGGAGGAGGAATTCTGCCTGTATCTGTTCAGTTGTTGGGTTTCAAATATAGATTTTTCAGTTTACTTTGCTTTTTACATGCACAGACAGAGGACAGCTGTGGGGAAACTCTACATATATATCTTGTTTTCAACTTATGCCAACAAGATGCTCACAAAACTCAGAGATCTGGTAACTCATATATTAAAACCCCACACACAGTATACACAAAATTTCTTCGCAAGGAACCTTGTTAGTTCCTGAAAGACATGGCAGAAGAATAACACTGCTCCTTTTCAGCCTGTGCATTATGAAGTAGTGTCTAGTGAAAACTGGTACTCCCTTACAAGACGCTACAGATTAAGCGACCAAAAGAAAGAAACAATAAGTAATTAAAAAAAATTTACACTGGCAGTTTGGAGCAAAAAGATCTCCGACTCTGACAAGTTTAAGATCTCTGAGAAGCCAATCCAAGCAAAATCAGAGCACTCTCAATCAGAAAACAGGGAAGAAAGGTACTTACATTGGTGGCTCACAGTCCTGCCCCATCCTGTCCCCCCACATCTTCTAAGCTAATTGACACATGCAGCCTTCTGGCAATTCTGTTTATTACATTTGAACATGAGCTTTATAAATGTCAAGGCTTCTTGTGTTCAGTAATATCACTCTATCCATGCATTCACCTACTGTTTTCTCTCATAGAGCTTAAGTCCATGTCCCAAACCCTAAATCCATGAAAGAAACACGCAAAATTGAAGCAACAGTTAATTTCAAGTTTTCTTATAAATACATTAGCCGTTGTAGGAGCATATCTATCCACATACGTGTATATATATATATATATATAAAACCAGAAAGTGTAGGCAACTGTTATTCTGTGAGGAGATTTGAAAGACTTATTGCACACTCTTTGCACTAATGATCCAAAACTTAGTAGAATGCTCATCTGGGCTTTTTTACCTCTTCAGTGTAGCAGTAGAAAACTAGAGGACAAAAGAGAAAGTGTGAGCCCATCATTCAGAAGTTACACACATTCTGCAAAACAGAACCTGTGGTGAAACAGGTATATCACTCCTCCTCAGATATTTATGAAATAACTATTTCTGTCTATACAGTCAGAGCCCACTGAATGTTTAACACTTTAAAAGAAAGCTTCATGGCTTAATGTAACCTAAGAGAAGGTCCATGGACCTCATGGAGCAGGGCACTGTTGCCACTGACATGCTGTCCCTAGCCCAGAAACATTCATTTGGAGTGGGAAGATGCAGCTTGAACACCGCAAATAGAAGGAAAGAGGAGGAAGAAAGTTCAGGACTTGTATCATCTAATAATGATCCCGGTCTTCTTTCAGATTATTTTCCTCAGCCAAATCATCCCAAATTTTCATCGGAAATTACCTTGGTTCCAAGCTTTTTATAAACATATAAAATGGCTAATTAAGGATGCCAGAGATGGGAGGAAAGGAAAACCCTCAAAAGCAATGCTAACATGAAAAACCCTTGTGGAATTATGGTTTTAAATGTAGCCTGTTCAGTTTACTTTTCGGCTTCAAGTGTTCAGTATGTAGTATGAAGAGCCATTAGGACCACGAAACATGGAAGTTATCTTTCTGACCCACTTCTGTGCAACTTTGCATTACATAATGGCACAAGGGCAACAAAAGGAGTCAAGCCCTCTTCTTTCACAAGGACTCTGGCTCATTTTGTATTTGTTAACAGGCTCAATAAATATTTGAAATGGGACTAGAAAACTATGCTAACAGTCTGACATTCTTCCCCACCCTTTCGTCCCTCCCAAACAGAGGAGATTGGCAGGGGTTATTGTTGCTCTGCACAGTAGAGTAGTAGGAATTAATGCTATCATCGTGCTGGACATGGAACAACTTTATTTTCAGACTTTCTAACATCAGCGTAACACCAGCATTGCAGAGCCTCTTTACTTAGCGTACAAAACTTTAGCCAAATAGTCTCATTTATTACCATTGTTTATTTTCAATTATGAATCATTAAAGCCACAGATACATGATATCAACTTTTGCCTCTCTTAACAATGAATTTAGAACATACTTAACTTTCTACCAGATTGTGCATGTTAAATATTTCCACATGCCAAACATGAATGCAGTAACTGCATCCAAGTCTGTTCCATAGAAGAATGAGTGATTTGCTTCAAGTGTTCACAAGCTCAACAGAAAACGTGTAAAAACCCACTGTGTTGGTGGCAGTCTGAAATTATCTAGAGCAACAGGTGTTGAACCCGTACATTCGATCCATTCCCAGCCAGTGACAACCAATTATAAACAAAATTCCACAAGTAGAAATGCATCAACCTTCTTCAGAAGTCCCACACCAACGGACAGATTACAAAGCAAAATCCACGAGCCGCTATGCCCGGATGTGCAGGAAGCATGATGCAGCAATTTCCATTAGCACCAACACTTGCACACATCTTGCAAGAGCAGGGCCCCTCTCAATAGTTTACAGGGATGTTCTACAACTTGTTCAGCAACTGAGATTTGCTCAGCTTCCATTCCTTCTTCCTGCTGCTCTTCTACATGCTGACAAGGAAGATGCAAGCAAAAAAAGAGATGGTAGCTTACACTGAGAAATGCAATGCATACTGAAAGGATGTTTAAAAAACCCTCATAGTACCCAACTGACAGTGACATAGTGCAGACTTACATCAGTAATCCAGAGCACTATTCAGCTGTAGTGTTCAACTGTGTTTCATAAGAAGTGAGATGTTTATGGAAGTCAGAATACAATGCTTTAATCTGGCCCAGTAGCTTTACATTTTACACACTATGGGTACTGGCAGTAGACTGAAGAGACAAACATTCAACACTTAAACCTACATTGGACTACTACATTACTTTAACTGCTTGCCCCCTTAAAATGAGGCATGAGAAGTTACATACAAGGAAAACAAGCTTTCTCTAGCTTTCTCTCAATTTCTTTAAAGCTATTTAATTGCAAGCACCTTTTTCTTCTTTAAACATAACCTTTTACACGTTCTTCTAAATCTGTTTTGTTTTGTGCAGTTGCTAATTCGTAAGTAGACAGTATCTGGAAACATTACAAGTGAGCAATAATTTAGTTGAAAGAAGCAGAAACATATGGATGGGTAATTACTGTAGAGACACCTGAAGAGCAAAAAGGGAAAACTACTTAAAATTTATAAGAACAAAAACTCCCACCAAAACCAACACCCCTCAATCTTACCACAAGAGTAGCTTCACAAGGTATGGGACTGCAAACTATCATACTAATATGAAACATTTGCAAAAACTTAAATATCTACTCCATGCTGTGTTTTATCACCCATCCATCTTCTCCACTGAAAACAAAACATGTAGAATTTAAGGTTTAGTCAAACTGCAACTGTTTATGTTTTCCTATTACAGTGGGAGTTAGTCAGGCTTTTTTACAAATAGTTTTGAATAATTTCAACCTGTTCTCCAGTCAAGTAAGAGAAGTGCAACAGCACTCACTTGTGTACAATAAGTACAAGTGCTCAGAAAGGATACTGAAATCTCTGTTCTGCATTTCTTTTTAAGGTTTTCCTTGAAACATAAACACTTAAGTTATAGCTCAACCATACTTTCTTCAGGAACTGTTCGCAACTGTTACGAGATTAATATATGGTTCTACACTTCTCCCCGCATGGACAACTGCCTTTTTAAGAGAAAAAATTCCTACACCAGGCTACAGGTGACACTGTTCATGATGCTCTTAACTTTAAATGACTGCAAGAAGACACTTCAGAGTAGAACTCTTCAGGAGCATAAATGGAAAGACCTAAATAATTAGAGATACAAGAGTAGGTTACCTAAACCAAGAAGATGCCAGGTAGATGATGGAAGACAACAAGCAGTACATATATAAGCCTGTACTAAAATACTTCCCCCTGCCTCCCAAATATGAACAGCTTCCCAAACAATCATGGAGCATCCCGCATTGAAAGGGACCCGCAAATATCACTGAAACCAACACCTATAAAATGTATATTTAGCAATTCAACAAATTTACAAATTTAGTCACCAACTGCCAATAAATACCATCACTTGAAGATCAAAATCACATTCTGAATTAATTAGACTTTGGAATAATCATATTTTGTTCTGGTAATCTCCGACTTTCCCACGAACAATGCAACTCAGTTAAATACAGAGGTGGGCATAGCAGGTTAATCACTAATGGCAATGCTTACTAACAGAAGTCTCACAGATGGCATTTAACAAACATTAACTGATATGAAGATATTTTTACAGAAATTATCTGCCTTTTCAATCTCCAAAAATGCCAAAACATCATCACAAAACTAACATGAAAATTGAGATAAATATATTTCACCTTTGAAGAGAGACAAATAGAATGCTGCAGTTTAAAAAAGGGGGAAAAATAGAAAGGTCAAATATCACTCTGAATTTCAGTATCTAAATTTAAGTATTAACCTTCATTCTGTCCTCTTGTTCCTGCATCTCATCTAAATTAGGAGTCACAGATCATCACTATTCAAAATGGAACTACCAAGTCCAAAACCAGTAAATTATTTCAGCCTGCAAAACACATGCTCTTCCTGCTAATTAAATCCTGTAAGGACTCTTACTGGTATTTACACACAATCACATTAGTTACCACACCTCTCAGCTGAGAGCCCAGGACAACATAGCTACAGATCAAGGCTGTCTCCACACAATCCCATTAGTGTCCCAACACCATCACACTCCTCCACCTCACATTTCAAACTTCTCTCACTTTCAGTGCGATGTAAATACCCAGCACATGTCAACAAGTTTGTAGGATCACTATAAACAAAACAATTTCAGCAAATTAATACTCTTGGACCACTGGAAGGACAAGCCAAACTAAGTGGAGGCAGCATTAGTTTTGCTGGGAGGCTTTTTCCTCAACAGAATGACAGTCTTGTCAATATTGCTTAAAGTCAGGTTCCTCCTCTCCTCAAAGTTTCTTTAAGGCACGTCATAAGATAGAGGGGCTGCATTGGCTTTGCATTGCAAGGTGTTGGTAGCAGGGTGGCTTCTAGGAGATGCCAGAATCTTCCCCTATGTCCAACAGAGACAATGCCAGCCAGCTCCAGGACAGACCTGCTGCTGGCCAAGGCTGAACCCATCAGCGATGGCAGCAGCACCTCTGGAATAAAGCTTTTTAGAAGGGGGAAACTGCTTGGAATAACAACAGAGGAGAGAAGAGTGAATATGCAAGAGAAACAACTCTGCAGACACCAAGGTCGGCGGAGAAAAAGGGAGAGGAGGTGCTCCACATACCAGAGCTGAGGTTCCTCTGCAGCCTATGGTGCAGACCATGGTGAGGTAGCTATGCCCCTGCAGGTCCACAGTGGAGCAAATATCCACCTGCAGCCCACAGAAGGCCCCACACCAGAGCAGGTGGATGCCCAAAGAAGACAGACCTAGTGAGAAGCCCACGCTGGAGCAGGCTCCTGGTAGGACGTGTGGAGAGAGGAGCCCAGGCTGGAGCAGGTTTGCTGGCAGGACACCTGTGACCCCACAGGAGACCCACAATAAGGAAAATTATTTTAACTTCAGTAGGAGACCTATCTTCCCAGAACACACAGATCCTCTAATGCATTAGGACATGGACTAATGTAATTAACAGACTAGTGTAATTAGTTCAGCAACCTCCTTTCCCTCTTGGAATAGGGAACACGTCTAATTTGTCCCGCTTCCCAGCTCCACTCCCATCCTAGGTGGATAATCACTTACTCTTTCTGCTTCTTGAGTCAATAAGACAATCCCTTATGTTGTAGAAACTACTGCTTTAGCTGCTTTACATGCCAGAGCGCAAAAGCAAATTCCCAAGCACAACTGTGAGTTCAGTTAACAGAAGAACAGCTGGTAGGAAAAAAATATGAATTACAGTTTCAAACCATCCTTGAGGACTTTATTCATGAACTGGAGCCTTAAGGACAAGCAGAAACTGGGGAATCTCCACAGGCATGGGTGGTAGCAGTACCTCAAGGGAACACAGTTGTGCTGTGAGACTACACAGTCTCCTGCAGAAACATTTTTCTTCCATGAACTGAAGTGCCTTAAGATGGTACTTGAAAGCTTGACAAACACAAACTATTACAGCTTGAAGAACTTGGATAATCCGAGTATTTCTTTCAACTGTCTGAACAACTACACTGCCTAGCTTTCCATGACCTTAACACGTACTAAAAGCTTTATAGCTGACAGATTTCCCGGAGCAAGTATCTAAGGTTATTCGTCATTATTATTCCAATAATTTGTCTGTTTGGGTATGCTGTCACTATTTGTCATCCTGAACAGTGTGAGAAGAGGTTATTAACACAAACAGACACAAAGAGGTTCACACATTTCTGCACGTATCTATTTTCATACTACTAAAGCCAGAGCATTTCTGGATGTGGTCTCACTAAGAAGGTCTGGTTTTAGAATCTTGACAGGTATGAATTATATATACTAATGCCACAAAAGCCTTAATTATACTGACAGAAGCTGCCTTTCAAATTTACTTTGTTCAGGAAATACTGTAACGTAGCTTTGTAAATTATTATTTTCCTGATATAAGCTGAATTTAATTTAGAAGCATCCTCAGTTACTAATATCACTACTTCTAGTTACGCCCCCAGTCTACAGTTGCTCACCATGAAGAGCATTAGTCTGAGTTACGCAGTATTCCACAAAACATCTGTAAATCACCCGGAGGAACTCACTCCAACTCAGGATTTGCTCAAACTATGAATTGTTTTGACTTCTCTTCTGAAACTGCTTTCATGGAGTTAATCAACATGTTCTGATAATTTGTGTTCTTGTTGTATCAGGCATCTCTAGTATCACAGTTGGATTTAATACTAGTAAAACTATCATTCAAATTCTAATTCTCTTTTTAATTTGGTAAATAACCTGGTTCAAGTACTTTAGGGGGCTTTTAAGTAGACAAAACAAACAAAGAATAGCCTTGTCAAAAGCCTAAAATAATTATAATCAATTTTCAAAATGGTTCTGCTTGAGGGATTGTTCTCAACAGCTCCAGTCCATCACAACCCTTTAAAAAATAGCAAAAAGTTTAACTTCCCCATCATTTTATGGCATGTTGAGTTGAACTTAACAGTACAACTACTGTGCGGAGTCAGAATTTTCTTTGCAGCCTGGGAAGATTTAACATCTCTTGCTTATGTTTCCTTAAGTAGATTTAAGTTCTTACATGTCTTACAACTTTTCTCTAAGCTTTCAATGATATCCATACACTGAGAAGCAATCAGGGTAGCCTACAAAACACAGTTCACCAAACTCAAGTTTAACTTCTGGTCATGTTACTTGCCTAAAAGGAACCTGAAGTCAGAAATTTAAAAAGGCATCAGGAGCTAAATTCTGCTAAGAAGTTTCTAACAATTTCAAAGACTCCTGAAATAACATCATTGGGCCCATACTACTTAAAAAGGCCATCATAACTTCTGTTAACCCATGGAACAAGATGTATGTCCAAAATAGTGAGCTATTTATGATGACAATAACTTCAATGTGAAGAGACTCTAAAAACAGATGAAACCCCTTTGGATCAATGAAGACCTCTCTATCTAAGTCTAGGGAAAGTCTTTAAATTTGGCCTTAAATAGACACATGGAACTTCCTCAATCATGTACTCCACCAGCAAGAAGGTGGTGACTTGTCTTTGTTTACAAAGAAAACAAACAAGTGATTCCACATTAACCTACAAAGTACTTTAAAAGATTATATAAAAATGGCAAAAAAATGCATGAAAAGCAGCAAGTAATATCCTGAACATCAGATGGGTGCATTCTTGATAAATACAGAAAGCAGATTATCATTATTGTACAGAATTTTCCATAGTAACCTAATGCCTAACAGCCATCTGCTGTAACGGGTTGCACGTTGCTGACAATATTCAGGGGCTGCAAATTACCTAAACTGGCTCTAAGTGAGAGAGTTATACTCAAAGGCACAGCAAGTGGGAGATGCTCTACATAAAGTATTAGTGAAACTGAAAAAACACAAACAAACAAATACCCACAAAAATGAAACTGCAAACAAAGCAAAACCAAACACATGCTCTACATTCACCATCCAGCAACCTTAAAGCCAGTGCCTATTATTGATTCAGAAGAGGAAGATTGATTACCAGAGCTAGACAGCACCAAAAACTGAACACAACTACTCCATTTGAAGCTGAAGACAGCACAGAAGTCAAAGACAGTAGGAAAAAAATTAAGATGAGATTTAGTTTTCCTCCATAAAGTGGATGTATTCTTCCTCATTACTAATCTTTCAGGGTAGCAAGGAATAGCAAGCACATAATTTGTGGGAAAACAATCAATGTTTATTACAAGGACACAAACCAAACCTCTGAATTCTTCAAAGAAGGCAGTTCCAGCAAGGTTAAAAGCAGTCACCTGTTTCCCTTTATCAGCAAGTTCCTTACCCACATTTGCACATTAGTGCAGAAAGAAAACGAAAGGTAGAAAAATGACTAACAAAACAGTAGTGAGATTCAGAGTGGAAATACTGAAGTGGTTAGGTAGAAAAAGCCAGGTTTCCTCACAGCTAGCTTTGTTGAGCTCAACTTCTGCACCTGGTGAAGCTTCTTGAAGAGGAGAGCAATATGAGACAGGCATTCATTTCTTCAACCGCATCCAGGCAATAAAGACAGGTTGGTTATGCTCACTTAAAATAAATGTTTATTTCTCAATACCACATATCCTCCCATACTCTGAGACAGGATTATACAAGAAAAGAAATCCCCCTATCCTCCTCATGCTTTGACCATGCTTTCATGAAACTGGTATATTTCATCCTTCAGCTAATCAGTTTTGATTGTTCAACATTCGATAAACCACAAATTATCATTTTTCAACACCAGAAACATAACTTCTACTCCATTTAGTGTAAGAACAGAGGTAACTTAATTGAGGATTTTCTGAGATATGGCCACTGTTTTCATACATCTACACTCAAGGTGCAAAGGCTGTTCTGCTTAATGCATTTGGAAGAGCCACTGTAAACTTAAATTCAGGTATAAACAGCTGTCTAGTTGAACTGAGATGACTCCTGTTTTGGTAGAAGCCTAACAAGCAAAAAAAGGGTTACACTCTCCATCATCAGGAGCCGCTGAAGGAGCAGCAACCAACTCACCAACTTGAATGACTACAGGGAACTCAGACAAGCAGACGGATTAAAGCAATACCATCCCTTCCTAAACATACACGCACAAATATTCCCATAAAACCTCACTGCTTGCAGGCCCAAACATTGAGACAGGTAACATAAAACCCTCTGAGGCTACAATTAGTCAGTCCCAGAAGCACCTGATGGACACAGTAGTATATGAGGATCACCACCACGAACTCTGGGAAAAAAATATAGTCTCACTTTATTCTGCCATAGAAGATGAAACTCTTTAGTACATCTGGAACCAACTCTCCTAGAAAGCTCTCAAAGCTGCTTTAACAAGTATTCAATCACTCTACATGCTACAGATTTTACATCTTGTGCAATGAAAGACATAAATAGAAAGTGTATTACAACTATTTATTGAAAACAGCTCTCTAATCCAAAGACTTCAGTTAAACCATACTGCACGAGCAGCTTGCCTCCTGATCACTTAAAATGTTTTACACCTTCCACAGCCATGCAGAAGTTCTGATAGAAGCAATGCACCTGCATGCCTTTAATTCCTCCAGCAAAGCCCATTCAACACATATACATACACTAATGTGTCTTAAGAATGGGAATTCTCCATACAGTGTATCTGTTCAATATATGTGCACATGATACCTCAGGTGAAAGAAAAAGCACTGTTCTAATTTTCTAACTTGTCCTAGAAAGTACAGATCCAGAATCCCAAATGCAATATATAAGTGAAAGACAAAAATTGCTATCAGATTATACTCTACAGAGAAACAGAAAAGTAGAAATAAACAAATAAAACCTCAACCAACAGCAAAAATCAAATAAAAACCACCAAAAAACTTAAATTGTCTGAAGATGTTGTTCTCTGTCCACCAGACAAAAGTTCCTAAGCTTCAACGAGCTTTTAGATAAATTCAGTGAGATGAAGACACAGTTAACATGAAAAAACCCAAAGTTTAGTTGATCCTGGATTCCCCATCCATGACCACCTGTGAAACTCTAAAGAAGGCTATTTCTTTAAGAAATGGTTTAACAAGTTAACATGCGTGAAAGTGGTTCTGAGCACATCCCATTTCCTTCAGGGGCATCACTATTCTGAAGTAGAAAAGTTTTCAGCAAGGTGTCAGTAGTCATTGATCCCGCTAAAGATTTCTAACAGAAAATGGAGAAAACAGTGGCAGCCAGAAAAGCATACTGAACACCCTCACAAATCTCATTTTATATAAAAGTCAGAAATAGTCTGGGATTTTTTTCTTTGTTATAGTCAGAAAACACTCTCTAGTTCTTGTAAATCTGTGTCAGTTTCTAGGTCTTAAGTGATAAAAACATATACTAAAGACCACAAATTGAAGGAAAAAGTCTCAACTTCCTCAAGGTGCGATGCTATCTTACTTTTACCTTTTCAGTGTGAGGATATCAGTCTTCAGAGTTTCAAACACAGTGAAGGCAAGGGAGAAAACCCCACACTGTAAGTCTCCTACTATTCTTTCAGGGCAACCAAAATAACTGGCTAATTAGCAGAAATTACCTCCCTCTAATGATATTAAAACAGTCTCACAAATTATTTCCTCCAGCACCCCTTGCTGGTTTTGTTCACAGTGATATAAAAAGGACGCTACTCCCCAGGATACATGAAAAAGCCACAGTCTGGATTTTCAGGCTCCTAGATCCTGTGTACTTTACTCTTAGACACAAGCTGAGGCCTTGCACTATTTCCTAGGAGAAAACAAAGGCTTCAACATGAAGTCTATCACAAGCTGAACACAGAAGTATTACAATAGTGAAGGGGTACAAATATCCCATACACTTAATTTTCCCATCATGATTTGTTTTGCTGTACAAGGATCCTCAGTGTAACGGAAAATACAAAAGTCCTTTGTGCAGAGGGCAAGTGTAGCTGAAATAGTGCCAAGAAGACTGACATGCTTTTTTGCTCCATCTGCCTGCTAATAACCTAAGGAGCAATCAGCCAGCTGTTTCTGCTGTTGATCTCCAATATCCGAAAGACTCACAAAAGTCCCCAAACCCACACCCACAAGGAAAACCGCAGCAAAGAAAATGTAAAGTCATTTTCCAGAATAGACTGGAAGATGGAGGAATCAACAGGGAGATTGTAAGA
The DNA here is from genome assembly GCA_013397865.1 of Struthidea cinerea. NCBI lineage: Eukaryota > Metazoa > Chordata > Aves > Passeriformes > Corcoracidae > Struthidea > Struthidea cinerea. The sequence continues at coordinate 1,504,243 of VZTI01001820.1, read as the reverse complement.
AACTCCAAGCAATTTTTTTTTTGTTTGCTTAGCAAGGATGAGAGGGAAATTTACCTCATGCTACAGCAAGTAACTGTCCCAGCAGCTAACTCACTGTTTGACTAGCAGTGGCAGTACTCTTACAATTAAGGAGATTCAGCATGACTATCGCGACATTAAGAAAACAATACATGCAAATCACTGTTTTAAGAAGCAATTATCTAATGGGCTTCTGGTAAGTGCTGCCGCTTTATCGGCAAACCCTAAACCAAACAGAAACAAACACACAGGGTTTAGGGTGGGGGGAGATGCCCACAACAAAATCTCTACTGCCACCTTTCCCTTTTGCAATGCAACAGTGCATTAAATAGGATAAAGCCTAAACAGACATAAATGTAAAGGAGATCATACAAACGTATTTAGTACCATCTCTATAAAACAATATGAGTCTACACTGTTTTCATCTGCATAAAGAAAGATATAGTTAGCCACTCGAGGGCTCTTACATCTGAAGATGTACATATTGGTGCCCTATTCCAAGAATTTTTTACTTACTTTTTCAGGACTAAGAAGCACAAACTGTGACCCTTCAGCATTTACTTAACAGTACTATTATACTTTGATCTCGAACCAATATACACGCTTTGCTTTTAAATCCCCTAATCCCCACGAAATTTCACATAGTTGTATAACGATAGGTGGGGCTTTTTTGTAATAAAGCAGTAGAAGAGTGATCCCAGGTGCTTGATGTTAATGAAGCTGGAATTACATCTCAAAACTTGGGAGGGAAAAAAAAACCAATACCAATTTTTTCCTACTTACACTCAGCTCTTGTCAGAAGACTATTTAAAAGCGAACACCAAGATATAACACAGTGTTTTCTTCATCCCCTCAGGTTCCTTATTTTTTAGCTGTAGTGGCTTCAGACTCTTTGCCACCCAGTGACTGGAAATGCAATTTCTTCTCGGCAGTATGTGCCACAATTGCATGTTCCAACACACAGGGCAGCGCAGGCTTGCACACTCTGCTCGTGATTAGAACTGACTCTCCAGTGTTTCATACAGACTGATAGCTTGGGAAAGCCTCAGAAGCAGCTCTGTTTTAAACTACATGTTCTAAACAGCCATTGAGACAGGGGAAAGAAGATACAAGACATCCTTGCCATTGATACTAAATAATTTGTAGGCATTCTTTAGGCAAAGGATTGCCCAAAAGGAAAGAACAACATTTTTAGATAAAGAAACTGAAAGTATATATTTTAATACTGCTCCTGAAATGTTATGCATTACTTGTAAAACTGATCAGTATAAGAAACAAAAAGACTACATACAAGTTGAAAAAAAAAAATCCAAACAAAAACACCAAAGCAAGCAAAACTAAATGCTACCAACTGTGATTTCAAGTTTGGTAGTAATAATTTGTTTACTTCTTGCTACAAATTACATTTCTTTATACCACCATATGTGATGAAAATCTCTCATTTAAAGAACAGGCTACCTCAACTAGCAGCGTGATTGAAAGCACTTTACACTTCTGTTCTTGCTCTCTTTTCTAAGTTCTGTTTAATGACAGGGTTGTTTTGGGTTTAGTTTTCTTTTGGTGTGTGTTCTTGGAGGCTTTTTTTTAGTGGGTGTTGTTGGGGTTTGGGTTTTTTTTTTTGCAGAAGTGGTGTGTCAGACATTGTATATGCTTCTGACCTGAGACTTAGAATCATGGAACAGTTTGGGTTGGAAGAGACATTTAAAGGTCAAACTTCCACATGTGCTGCTATTGCCATCCCTCCTATGGTAATATATAACGAAGTATTTTACTGTGACTGGTTGTAGCTGAAAGAAAAAGCATGCATACAATAAGAGTGTGTTGGTTTTATACTTCTGATTCAGAGGAAATTTTTTTAAGAGGACTGAAGTCTAACTGAAGGAGTTTAGCACTTGCTCAAGTTTGGTTTTTTGTTGTTTAAAGTCAAAACTCACAAGTTGCTTCGAGTAGGCATGGTGTGTTAATTAGTTTTAAACAGGTCATAAAAGAGTCATAGTTCACATACAAAGTAATTTAACCATTCACTAAAATCCTATTCAATAGGCAATGAAGCCTAACAAACTGCTTCTTCCAGCGGTCTAGCAAAGACAAGTTCCAAGCACTTCTGAAGTGAAAATGTAAGCACTGACCTTTGTTAGCAAAGCATATCCAATGTGGAACACACAGCCAAACTGATTTCCCCACTTTGGCTGCACCCCCAGCAAATGGAGCATTAAAAACCACTGTTAGAAAACTTGAGTGAATTCTTCCACAACTTGCCCAACCATAAGATGTATTTTCAGTAGAAGGAGAAAGCCATCATCAACAGTTAAGAATTACAAAAAGTTACTGCCAAGCTGCGTGCATTAAGCCAATCTCAAATCCATAAAAGTCATCTAACACCTCTCTCCCCCAACAGAGGAGAAGCAAATAAAGATGAAGAGATGGGAGTACAGAAGGCACATGGGGAGAAACTCCCTTGAACATAATAGACAGTTCTTATATTTTTGAACCTACAAATCCAGTGGCTTTAATATAGCTGACTATGACAAGTGTTAAATCTTAAATTTGTCTCCTTGCTAAAACTCTCATATTAATATTTTATTTTGTTACATAATGCTTCCTTCATGCAAAGCTAAGTTCCAGAATCTTATACCTTTATGTAATACAGAGCTTACAATCCCCATCCTCCACCTTCCCCCACATTTCACATTAAATTAAGATGAAACTAGTGTACCTCATCCCTTATCCCACAGGACAGAGTCTGCCATAGCTCCTCTCATGCCTCCTTCCCTGCGCACTCCTTTCACTGCGGCACATCTCCCTGCTCTGGAAGACAACCCAAGGCCATTCCTGGCTGAATCTACTCCAAACACTGGGAAATTTTTCTACTTTTCTTCTTCGCTCACAGCATGAAACAGAAGATAAGCAGTTGAGGAGAAGGCCCCGTGGGAATGGTAAGGAATGAACTTACAAAAAACCAATGTTTTTTACACAGAAACATCTTCAGATCAGGTAAGCGCAGGGGAAATGGTTGTAAAATGCACACAACAAATATTTTTGAGAACATGGCTCCTTCTTCCACTGCTTTTCTGGTCACTCCCTAATTAAGTCACCTTCTTTGTTGCTCTTTGACTAGCATGACGGCAAATAAGGCTGTCAAAGGAACACAGACTTCAACAAAGCCTGCAGCCTCTCAAGACAGTGTTTATCAACAGTTACATGAACACTTCAGAGTTTTTATGTAGTCATAACGCCTGGCATTATTTCTTCAATGCACCACAGAGACAGGAGGTCCTTACAAGAGACTTAAAAACATGAATCTGCTTGAGACTGGCTTACTATTAGGTCAAAACAAAAGACAGTACTCAAATATTAAACTGTGAGGTTTACAAGAGAAAAATATGAAACCAAGCTGGTTCAAGAAGTAGAAAACATCTTATTCCAAAGCTTTTAATTCTTGGTCAGGGTTGCTCTTTCACATTCAGGCTTTATAGTGTATCTTCAAACATGTTATGAGTCCCTACATTTGAATGTCCCTTCATTCTGCTTTTGTCAGCTACTATTTCCTCAAAAAAGGCACTGCACCAACCACCTGTACTTGAAGTACAAGTTCTGATAATTTTTCCTGGTTTTTTATGCTCCTTTTATAAAAAAACCCAAAACTTAGAACTGATTGTTCCCCCTCGAATTAACGCACAGCCTTAAGACATGTTGGCTCTCCTGCAACTAGTCTGGTTCCCAGAAGCCTGAAGCTTCAGGCCTGGGACATCTCAACTCCATGAACTCTGCTGTATTAGCTATGTCTGCCAGCTGCTCTTCTCTTTTCATATATAAAATAATCTTTAAGCAGCATATGGCCTTGACTATGTGTGTATGTTCTGGCAGGTTCAGGCTAAAAGGGTTACAGGCCATTTGTCAAGCTGTATCACATTTCCTCCACGCCCTTCCTCTTGTGAGTAACCCAATGCCGCTCACAGCCAGAGCTCGACGCCGAAGCACGGCCATGACCAAGGGAAGGCTATTACTTGAACTCAGCATAACACACTGGTGCCCATATAGTGAGTCACGGCTATTAAAATAAAGGGCATGACACAGCAGAAGTTAAATTGATAAGGAATTAACAGTTAATCAGGCTTGAGGAGAAAAGCCCGGTTCTCCAAAATCACAAGAGGTTAAGCCTTCAGCTCTTGTGTTAGACGACCACTGGAGCCACCATGCACCAGCACAGAAGTGAGGTCATGCTACACCATCCTTCAGATTCATGGGTGAGGAAGCCCACATTCCGTGGGCCTCAAGAATTGCATTCCACTCTGCGGCATGAGATGTGTAACTGAAGGGCTCTGCCAGTTCAATACAACCAGCCAAGTCATGACCTGCGCCGCCTGCTTAGGAAAAGGACAGATCTAATAACATTTACTGACTTATCTTAATATCTCCAAGTGTGTTACAGGAAAATCAGAGTTCATCAATACAAACTCCTAAGTGACTCAGGGAACTTCTACTGCCATAGCTGTATCAGTCAAGGCACGCTGCCATGTCTCTGGCCAACATCTCTGAAATCAATGCAATCAGGATGAGTTTCCAGCGTACTACTGTCTTTGGTGCCCCACTTCCTCTAAGTGCAGTAGTGTTTTGGGATGAGGTATCAATGGATAGCTGGAACGCCAACTCCATTTCCCTCACCATAGCTTCACAGACAAGTGTTTTGTACTTCACAATTAAATCCTTTCACCGAGCCAAAGTCTTTCCCTTCTAAATAGTGCCTTTAAAGTGAGTCAATTGCATATAGCAGCAGACATCTCTTTTCTTATTCAAAACAAACAAAATTAAAGGTTCATATTAACAGAGCAGGTATGGCAATCACAAGAGGTCACACTAAAAGCTTTTCCAAGGGAATCATTCTGTTTCACATAGGTCAATGAACAGGTAATTTACAAGACATGCTTCAGTATCAGGATAAGAACTTTCCCCACATCCTGGCCAGACACCTTTGAAGAAAAACAATAAATTACTTCTTAGTACATTTAATTATGGTTGAGAAAAGTCTAAAAATAGTGGATGCTTTCATAGCAGGGAAAAGGCCATTAAGTTTCAGAACTTAAAATGCACAGGAATCGCCGCATTACAAGAATAATCAAATTTAGAGGCATTAAAAAGGTGAATTTCCTTATTCATAGACGACTTACAGGAATGGTGACTAAAGTCATAACAATAGGTAGTACATAGAATATGCTGTAGATATCTGCTTCTATATCTACTTGGGGAAATATGAAATAACTGGTTTCACAAAGCAACTTTGAACAGGTGGCTGTGTTTCAAAGGGTTTTGTCCAAATACAGTGGTAGCCTAATGCCTGAGAAACAGCATAAGCCCTTCTGTTTTGTAAACCTTCAGAACACCCCTATTTGAGGCACAGAGCATAAGGAAATAGAACTGCTGTACAATGAGATGTATCAGGATGCAGCAACAGATTCAGGATTTTCAACTTACTCTACCAGCTCTATCCTGATTCCAAGTGACTATATAGCACTACTTGGACAATGAAAATAGACCACAGTGTCTACCTTCCTGATCTTGCTGCAAGCTAGTTGTGAGACGCCCCAAAAGAGAGATGTTCCTCTCCTGACACAAGACCAAGCACTTATCTGTAGAAAATACTCTTGCTTTGGGATATGCAACTCTTGAAATTGCATACCCTTTTTCTAATGGGAAGGTATGAGCTTCAATAACAGTAGTAAATTACAAAACTTGGCTTCTGAAGACATTTCTGTGCAGAAAGGTAGTCTGAATTGTTAAGTATACCATTAAAAGCATTTACAGCACAACAGAAGAATCAACCACAGGAGTGCCCACTCAAGATAAGCCTAAGTATCATTCCTACAGCTCAAGAAGTTAAGAGCTCACCAGCTGAAGTACACATACCTTCACTTACCTGCGGTACGCTCTCTCCCTGTCCACTAACATTCATTGAAGTGGAGCAAGTTGGAGGAAGAGCTGAAAACATCTAGGAGGCCCACCTATGTCCACATTTGCCCTGCCTGAAAAATGGTCCTTTGGTGCTTCTTGTGTATGCTGAACAAGCATCCATACAAATACCACAGAAGTGCCAAAACATAACCAGATCAACTTCTCAGGATTGCAACTAGGACTCTGGTAGACCTCTCTACTGAGATTATTCATGGCACAGCATCACAGAAGACAAATACTGATATTGCCTGTCTCACTCCAGGGTTAGGTTGGAAGGAAGAGATGAACGCAGCACAACATGTTTATGCAGTTAAATAACATAAGAGCATTGCAACATTTCAAGAAGTCTAGTCATTTTAAACAGAACTCATCAGCAAGCTGCATTACAATCCCCAAATAGCAGAGCAACTGCAGTTGCGTGGTTGTTACTCAACGACGTTAACAACTTACAGGTTTGGATAGGTGAAAGTATAGCAGCAAAGTTGTGTTCTCATCTTCAAAACACAAGTTGAGCTCTTCATTCACATCTCACCTCCATGGGAACAGAGGAAGCTGTTAACAACGTCTCCTGCCATACCTAATATATTTTACTGGCTGTGCTATTTATTAATGTAACAACAGCACATGGAACCTGGAATCAGAAACAGTGAAACTAATACCAGTGAAATTAATTTCTAAATGTGAATACCTATATTCTCAAACCTCAAAATAATGGACTCCGAACAGCTTCTTACAACCAGCTAAATGCCACACATCTTACCTTGAAATGAGTTGCAAAACAGACTGTCAGACATATTTGCATTAGTTTGCTTCGTGGCTTGTTTCATCTATTCCAACCACATTTAAAACTGGGGGGGAGGGTGGGGCCGTAGGGTTTTGTTTGGTTTTGGAGCTCAAAGCTATAGAAACTCTTTATGGGGCTTTTCCCAAACTCCTGCACATTGGGACAAAAACTACATTTCTTCCATATTTCTCATGCTGGTGACACAGAGGGCTGGATCTATAGTAGTGCTAACTGTTTTAGGAAAGGGAAGTCTCACGCAAAGAAAATTTTTGCCTCTTTTTTTCTTTTCTCTTAACAATCTAACTTTCCAAACCATGCCTGACAGGTGCCTGCTTTCTACACTGAAAATCTGCTACAGTTCATGGTATCAAAAACATTGCTAAGCATTTAAAAGAAATTCATTCTAGGTCCCTTTCAGAAGTTACTCCTCAGGGAACCCTTCGAACCTACCTAAAAAACTGCTGGACTCATATACAGCTGCTTCACTTGACTAAGCAGCTCTACTAAAGTAAGCGCAAACCATACAGGTTTGAAATGGTCCATTACCATATAACTGCTGCTTTGGTGGTTTAAAACGACCACAGGAAAATGGTGATCAGCTGTCCAGATTCCAGCAGACATCATAGTAGGTGTCTTTCTTTACAGAAAGTTGGTTGATATACCTCAAAGGAAATCACTGACAGGTATGATAACGTTGTTAGCAGTTAATTCAGGCACAGGACAAGAGATATCTTTCAGTTACCAAGATTGTTATTTAAACTTTTATCTTGATGGCACGGTGGCAGGAACTTGCTGCTGTTACTTGGCAGCAAAAAAACTACTGAAATGTTGAAGCTGTAAGCAACAGGTTTGCTTTATACGTTAAAAGAAACATTTTTCTGACCTGTTCAAACTAATGAGATGGTATGCAACCAGTTGAAAGACATTCCCATTACAAAAAAGAAATAATTACTTAATACAGATGCCCCTGTCCCTAGTCCTTCACACACAAATACTATACAACTCTACATGATCATTACAGGACTGCTCTAGGTCATTACCGACCTTAGCAAAAACATTACAAGTTTAACTTCAGAATGCCATCCTAAAAGAAATCCAAGGCTGAGTTTCATGTTTGTGTAATTGTTATAGTCATCACATCTAGCAATTTATACAGATCTTCTACACTTGCACAGTTTGCAGAAGCTTTGTTCCTACTTCACCAGAAATTAGGTTCAGAGCACTGCTAGAGATAAATCTGAACACTCCAGTTAGGCTGGGGGCCAGAGAGAGTGTGTGTGTGGCAGGCTGGGGTGGGGGGGCGGCAGTGGGAGGGAAGGAGGGAGGGGAAAAGGGCAGGGACAAGGGGAAACAAAGGGAAAAAACCTCACACAGGTCCAGAAGCAGAAAGGCCCACTTGGGCCCCAAACCCAAAAAGCATCCATCTTTTATTATTTTTGCAATATAAACAAAAAAACTGAAAAAGCATAGCAGAAATGCAAAAACTAGAAGAAAAAAAAAGACAAAGACACAAAGAACTAGTAAGTTGACTCAGAAGAATGTTTGGGATGTAACAGATGCAGCCTGTCTAAACTCGAGTTGAGTTCTTCTAGCATAGATCATGGATTTTTGCACCTGTATACGATCAATATCTCAGTGCTGTAGTTACACCAACAGAGACTGTCGGCCTTGATTCAGTTCAACTGCTGTTAGAAGCTACTGCAACAAGAATAGACCAGAACGATCACATCCTTCAAAAGAAGGAATAACTCTAAACAGCTTACAAAACCCAAACCGATTTCATGCCATGTATGTCCTTACACTTGGAACAGAACAAATACATTTAAATCCCTACAATACCCAGAATCTGAAGATATTTTTGGCTTATACTGTTGAAAGAATAATTTTTTAGCTGAGAACACTACTTTCCCAAAACTAAAAAAAAATTAAAAATTAAAGTAGCATACATTTCCTGTAGAAATGCCAACTTGAGCAAGATGTGTTGTGGAAAGCCTATGATGCATGTTGCTTGCACTAGATTAGACTAAGTAAGTCTGTTCAAGAATTTATGAAAGAACCAGATTTTTTCTGAATCATAGTAACAATGTTGCTTGCAGCAAAGTAATTCAGAGAGGTTGATTGACATTGTAACTCTTCTCTGCCTTCTGCAAAGAGCTACATTCTACATTGAACAGAATTGCACTGCATATGGAGATTCCTCCCTGGGTAACTCTTCCACGCAAAAAACCTCCATTGTTTCATTTACAGGAAGATGCTATTAAGGAAAGTTGTGAAATATTTCTTGTTCCTGTCCAGTAAAGCAGATGCTGGTTGATTCATGGGGTGCAATCTCCTAGAGTTTAGTAAGCAGAGTCCTCCAGACAACTCCTGCACCACACAGAAAGCAGACAGGTTCCTGGGGCTGCCAGCATTTCAAAGCTGATCCTGGCCAACACCAGTCCATCTGCCAGCTGTGCAGTTAAGGGTCATGTTGGGCTGTGTTTCCAGAAGGCCAGGCACCTTAGATATGCTGAAGCACGGGGTAGATAACCAAAGAGCACTCACATTCAGCAGAAAACCACCTCAGAAAAAGCAAACATTGGATCTGCAGCACTGTAGGTAGGTTACAACCATAGCAGCTTTCAACTGCACTAGCGAGAGCAGAATGGAAAAAAGATGACTATTACACATCATCATCATCATCATCATCACCGCTCTGTGAAACAGCTGGCAATTAGAGTTGCAGTGATGCTGATGACCAGCATAGTTCCTTTCTCCTTACTGATCCATTTGAAACACCACAACTACTTTTCTTCCCCTCTGGAAGACAAATCAAAAGTACTAGATATGCACTGTGCCATAAAAAATGCAGTTACAGCCTTTCCAATGGTAACGCCAGAGATTTAAGGTGCATCAGCACATGAGCAAGGATCAAAACAGTCACCTTTGTCAGTTATTCCATTCAATAAACATCAGAAAGGATCATTGACAGCATCAGCAATGTGTGTTTTCCCGTTCCACCCCAGTCAACAGCATCTCCGGTTTAAAGCTGACTTTAGAAAAATGCTCAAACATCTTGAGAAGCAAACAGTAAAATAAATCTTGTAACAGAAGGATGTTAACAGCACACTCACCCCTTGCTGAGTTTTTTGAAACCAACAGCAGCCAATACATTGTACAGTGTAACTATGTTTCTTCCCCATACAACAATCTAGTTGAAAGAAATTTGGGTATCATGTGTACATCAAGAGCATCTCCAGCTTATTGTGGGCAGCTGCTGCACATGTGACCAAGAAAGAGAACCTAGCATCACCCAGCCCCCAGACAAAGTATGGCCAGGTATTCATTATTCAAAAACTCAGAAGTCTGATATTTGAACATATAAGTAATGCAAATAATCTACAGTTCTACCTGAGATTAAGTTTTACTTGCTGTTCTTGTGTTATAATCCCAAGAACATCCTTCTTCAACTGTTTAGATTACACACAAAACTCAATAGTGGAGGTGGTGTATGAATCAGCAATTAATTAACTTCCCAATTTACCTGTTGGGGCAAATAACCCCTAAGAGCTCCACTGCAGAAAGCTCTCACACATTCCAATGCTGCCCACCAACTATTCCACTGCAATGTACTTTTGCCATGGGAGAGGGATGCAGGCATATCCATTTTAAACAAAGCGTAGAAGACATACAGTCAAATTATCACATAAAAGAATATTTGAGAAAAAGGCTGCATATATTCTCCAAACTTAGAGATGCATTGCATGCATGTAATCTTAACCAAACTGCATCCGAGTAAGTTCTTCTCAACTTCTCTTAAGCAACCGGTAATTTGGGAACATTTCTCAGAACATAAATACTGAAATCTTATATCTAGACTGTAATTCATTTCCAAATGTGCAAAGAATTGTGTGTCCCCCCCCATCCCTGGGTTAAAAACAGATACCAGCATGATGATCTAGTCTGCCACCTTGAGTCGCACAGAACACAAGTTTCAGCCACCAGCTCAAGAAGTCCATGATTTCTGGTTAACCCAGAAACTACTATTTAAAAAGGCTTATTAAGCCCATTTAAGAAATTTATTTATGGTCATCATAAACTAGCGTTTGGTAAATTGCCAAACTGAACTGTCTTTAAGATCTGGCATGCAGAGGTGGAAGCTATGCTAGAAGTAACTACTGAGAAGCAATAGACATCTACCTTTACCTGCTAAAACTACCCAACTTCAGCTTTCACATCTTCCTCTATGCTACGGGACTTACCACAACATTTCCTACTCTTCTTCCAGGTAAACTCAAAGTATGCTTCTTTATTCTCAGCACTAACAGTTTTGCTGAAATTTTAATGTGAATTTAGTGTGTTTTGGGTTTGGGGGGTTGTTTTTTGGTTGTGGTGGTGGTGGTTTTGGTTGGGGTTTTTGTATTTGTTTTAATACAAACACAGACACAATCTTTCCTGAATATCAGGCTGGCAACAATTCTGGAGAGCTGGTACAAGAAATGGGCATGATATTCTAGCTCTGGTCTTCACTAGTGACATATACAACTGCAATTCTCCTGCCAACAAGGAGCCATTTCAGAGCCCTGGAAGCTCACAATCAGCTGCCACCAGGAACCTCAGTGTCTTTCAGGACCATCCTTTCTAAGATATGCACACATTAGCAGCGGTGAGCAACTACAGTCTGAAATACTTTCTAGGGTTTTCTGTAATTACATTCTAGCTGAAGCTATTCAAGACTGAAATCCCCAAAAGGTCAATACGGAAAGTTAGCGAGTGAACATTCCTTCTGAGTAGATAATCTCACTTACTGCCACATATAGGACAAATTATTTTCAGATCACCAGTTTCTTTCATATAACTTTTCAAAAGTTTCACTATCAAACACATGGATTTGAATTCTTTAAAAGGATATTCAAAACAGCTAAAAGTATGTTGGGTTTTTTTTAAAAAAGCATTTCCTAAAGACTTCTTTAAATTTACACTACCATGAAAGGATCAGAAGAAAACACTGCATAGATCATTTTCACTCAAATATCACATTTCCAGATCATTGAAGGAATGTGGTGACTTTTAATAGAGCTTCTTGTATAACTTCAAGAGATTTTGATTTCTACAGAAATAGATTAATATACTGCTTAGTCTATGAAATTAAATTAGTTCTTTTCAATGGAAATTTGGAAAAATTAATGTAAAACTTCTAATACAGCTACACATACAGACTTATCTCCTCTGCAATTTTTAATAGGCATTTCTAACTCTCAAGTAAAAGCCATGACACAAATAAACCCCAGATACAAACTGATGTTTCAAAGCAGACGAATACTACACTGATACAGTTGTGAGGAGAAGAAAAGGAAGAAAAGATACTTGTCAGGCTGACTGTATTTATATCTGCAGAACAATACACTGAAGAAAAAAATCAGCATGAAGTTTGAGACAGTGATACCATCCCCTCTTAATCTCCTCCTGAGAAATCTACACCTGTAGGGATGGTTCAAACAAACCCATCACTTTACCTCAGAATATGAGATTTCAGAAGAGACAGTTACAGGCTGAATTCCTAGAGGATTCCTACCCTGCATTCCACCAGTCCCCTAGTTTATTACAACAGTGCAAACCTACTACTGTTCTAACATAAATCTGTTCATTTCCATAAATGAAGTCAAAAGGAGTGTAAAACAACACTACAGCATGAACACTAAAAGATGGAACAATTTCAGCTATAACTTTATACAGTGTGGGAGATTTAACTAAAAGTATCTATTTGTTTAAACACCAATCTTCAGTTCGTGTCTGTGCTGCACCCCCAGCTACTTCACTCTGTAAGTATTAAATGCATCCTGTGGTTAGTGAGCACTCTGAACACTGAGGACATCGCAAAATCCAAGCTGTCTGCATATCCAAATATGCGCACTCTGGCTACAAAGAAACTTTTAGAAAGCACTACTACTATAACAGGAAGAAGAAGGGAGTAAGAAAATACGTATTTGTGTCTAAGTTGCTCAGCTACACAATTGATCCTTCCTTGATCTGAAACAACTAGCAATTACTCTAATCACATTGAACTCAAGGCCCTGAAAATTTCACTGCTATTAAAAAAAAATTAGTCCTTCATAGATTCATCTCAATTCAAAGCTTAAAAGCAGCTTTTCCCATTATTAAACCTCCCCACTCCAATGCCTCAGTCCCATTTATGATCACCATTTCAGTACAAAAGCACTATTTAAGTAATCAACAGAAATTAACATTTTAAGTTAAAAGCTAGTTGTGACCATCTATGATAGCACATGTAGCTGAGCAAGAGAAAACAGCACAACTTCACTGCTGTTTCCTCATAACACTTTGATACAGCATACAGATTGCAAAAAGCTCATTCCTTTCCCAGCAGGAGACACAAGAAACCTGACTTGAGTCAGATGGGTTGAGCTACAGCTCAACACCAAGATGTTCTGAAGGGAGGTACATGGGGCAGGGGGATGGCAGGTAGCATGTTTCCCAGCTGAACTAAGACACCAGTCTATGAGTCCCAGAGAACTGAAGATTAAATAGTTAGAGAAAGCTTTAGACAGGTACCATCTTCAAGATGTAGCTTTTAGCACTCAGGAATTTCAACCACTACTACTATTTTCAAAAGAGTAATACAGGAGAGAAGTCACTAAGGGGGTTTTAACAGCAAAAGAGCATAAAACAGTTTTTCAACTGGTAGAGGTAAAAACAGTGTTAAGATGAGACACAGCTCACAGATACTAAAACCTAGATTCAGGCATTTTTGCATCAACTAGCTGCTTAAGATCCCACTACAATCGATGGTATATTCTGCTCATCCTAAAGCAGATACCTATGTTCAGTCAGTTGAACACTTCTTCAGGTCCACTGACTAGGTCTCTGCAGACTATAATGGGAGCACAGGCAATGAGCTCACACCCTGGCATCTAAATTTAGGTGCCCAAGACTGTGAGCCAACCCTACAATTTATACAGCCAAAGTACACAGGCATGCTGATAGACCAAACGTACACATGCTGTAAGCAGCTGCTGGGACAACGGTCCTTTAAAAAAAAACCTTTTCTGAGAAAGCACTTAGGGGAAAATACAAGTCAATAAGAAAGCCTGCTAACAGAACAAGCTGAATTCCTGAACTATGTTCCATACAAGTCTCAGTCTGCATGAAAAGGAAATACTTTTGAGATATACATAAGGAGGAAGAGATTCTGCCCTATGAAAGTTGGCTTCAAAAATAGCAACACATCTGAATGACTTCCAGCACACAACTGCTCAGGGAAAACATCCCTCATTCATGAACTGTGTGAGTAGAGAAGGGCTGACATGGATTTATCTTTTTATCATAGTTGTGTCACATTTTCCCCAGTTGCCACATGGACATAGGTAGCATTGGACTTACAAACTAGAAAATTAAATAAATAAAGGTCGAGTGAAAGAAAAGAATGTATTCTAAACAAAACAAAAACCCAAACAAACAAAAAAAACCCCACACCAAAAAACTCCTACAACACAGAAGCTGGAATTTGAGTTAGGGCATGCTCAGACACTGCAATAAGACAACAAAGCACCACTTCCCTGAATTGCCGTAAATTGACCACTTGTTCTTAATCTGTCCCAATTGTGAGATAACAGATCCACTTGTTGACAGAGCCACAGATTGCATCAATTGGTTGCCCATAGAATAACACTGGGACCACTTGTTTGACAATTATGCAGGCTAACATCCCTCTCTCTCTCAGTCCCTCAGTATCACAGTCAGAGGAAAGGACAGAAGAGTGAAAGCAGCTAAAGCACAGGCTACATTCTTAACCCTTGAGATGCCAACAGTTGGCCTACTGGGGTGTTCATTTACACCCGGCTTTCTTGGTGAGTAGGATTCTTCAGGGTAGAGTGTGAGTGACACCTCTATCTACAATTCATTAATTCTTTTTCTCCTTTGGGCTTGCCTGCCACCTTGACCAGGACTGATTTTCAGACAAGAATTAAGATATAAAAGCATAAATTCAAGCAGCAGTTTCAGGAAGACTTGAGCAAAATATTGCTGTAAATAACATGACAGGGCTCTGGCATTATTCTGCCGTCTTGAAGTCTGACAAAAGCTGTTCGTTCCTCGCCTTTACTTTTTCAACATGACCACCAGACCTAACGGTTTCCCTAAACCTTTACTTGATAGAATATTATTTCCTTCATCTAATACTTTGTCAAGTAATCCCAAGTAGCAGCCTCTCTGTTATTTTGCCTGAGGACCGAAATTCATAATTATTTGGATTGCCCTGTATTCTCTCTTAGCTACCAGGACAGGACTGGCTTCAAGAAATAAATCATACCAATCAACAAATAAAAATCCTGGAAAACAATTCCACAATACTAGCAGTGTGGAGCTGTTGGCTTGTTTCAGTCTTCAGTAGCTGCTACTTAAATAGGACCAGAGTCATTTTGAAATGAACAGGTGAGGTGACTTTTAATTTTCCTTCTGGAGCAAGGCATTCTACAACATAACCAAATGACAGTAGTTAACTAAAGCTCAATTCAAGAACAAAAGCCTTGGGGCTGTCAGTATCCAGATATTTGAGAGTGCTCAACTCTCTGTTCCCAGACAGAGAGAAACCTGGGGACAAACCCACCAGTTTCCATTTTGAGCTAAGGCCATTCACATGTTCACCACACATTATTTAAGAGCTCAAAATTAGAGCAGGGAGCTAGAACATAGATTTCAGTCCAGTTTGAAGGAATGCTTTATGCCACTGGGCTCCAGGCCTCAGAAGGAAGACTTTCCAAATTAACAAGAAGACTCTGCAGCATGGCAAGTTGCAGGGGCAGATGAGCTGAAGGACCCCCACATGGCAGGCTTCTGGTCAGCTATTCTGCCAGGAACGGTGGCTTTGAATACACTTCTGTCTGTGCCTTTATGGTCTAAAATATTCAAAATTATACAGCCTTTAAGGCACATTAGCGTTCATTTGTTCCCCCAGGCACTTGCGCTTGGGACAGTAAGAGAAATGTAAAATCCAACAAGTTTACATTCCTGAATTGTCAGCTGTTGGTATTACTGAAGTATATAGCTGTCTCGTTGAACTAGACTGCATTTGAGAGCAGCTGTGAAATCAGATCGGCTTCGCAACTAGGTACAAAACAGCGCGTTTGTTTCCTCCGGCATTGCTTCTCCGGTTCAGCCTTTTCACTTCACAGCTGGTAGAGGCGCTCTCCAAATCCCACCCTCACACCACTAGAAACCAAAAGAACCCCAAGACAACATACCAGGCTTGGAAACCAATAGAGAAGCTGTGGGAGCATTAGTTACTAGAAAACCTCCCTTAACATTTCCAGTTTGAAAGAGTTTTGAAACAGAGAACATAAAGAAAATAGAAACTCTTACACAGCATGTAGTTTCATAGCCTGACAGAAGAGGAGGGAGGCAGAAATAAAAGAAAAGCTGTCATTACATAACAGTATAAGTAGCATTTTAAGAACAGAAGGCTTGATTTACCAATTAAAAAACTTAAAACTGCAGAAGTGAACATTTGACAGTTGCCTTTTCATTCTGATTAATACAAGCAAAGAATTTTATGGTATTATTTACAAGTACCCAAGATTAGTAGATGAGAGCTCATAAACAGCTCTGAAAAACACATATCAGTTTCACTCAACTGTAGTGGAACTGTTCAGAGTCTTGCTATACAGAGAAACAATAAGCATTGTGACATATTTTATGACATATTCGAGACATAACTTACTAGTTTACAGCCTGCAAGAGGGAGTTTTAAGATGCAAGTTCTTGCTGTCATTAATATTATACAATTGAACTAAGCATGCCACAAAGAACACTACAGGCAGATTTGTCAGCTCCTAAATGCAGGCTAGTGACACTCGGGTATGCAAGTGCAATATCCAAACCACATCAGGTTGTGATAGGAAAGGAGAGGGTACAGACTCAGGGCAGGATCCAAGCAAAAAAGCACACCATGCTCCTCAGCCTGAGTTTCTGAGCAAAATTACATTGGTAGTGTCAAACAAAGGCACTAAACATAT
Organism: Struthidea cinerea; assembly: GCA_013397865.1. NCBI lineage: Eukaryota > Metazoa > Chordata > Aves > Passeriformes > Corcoracidae > Struthidea > Struthidea cinerea. The sequence goes on along the minus strand of VZTI01001820.1, from coordinate 1,487,482 downwards.
CCCTTAAAGCAGCAAGATATTATGAAATACCTCTTCCGCCCTCCTGCCAGTGGCTACTGCCTCCACAGCACAAGACAGCTAACACAGGTATAGGTCCAGGCCTCCACTACTTTTATAAATGACTCTGCTGGGCTGAAGCCTTTTAGTTCCAGCTTGTGTGCAGGGCTGTGACCTGTGTGGCTGAGTTCTCCTTCCATTGCTTCTGGGAGGAAAGCAGAAGCCGGCTCTGGGTACTCATGTCCAGTGAGAGCATGAGGCAGCTGCTTGTCTTCAGCCATCCCTGTTTGCCGGGGTCAGGCAAGAGCAGTAGAGCCCTGCTCTCCCCACAGCACTCGTTCTCCTCTCTTCCAAGACAGACTGAAATAACACAACTCTCCTTTAAAAAAAAAAATCCAAACCCCCAAAACACCCAGCTCAAGCGCCATTCTTTGTGCAAAAATGTTTTAAATTTGAAAATCTGGTACTGCATATTTGTTTTCAAGCACAATGAATAGGTTTTTAAGAACTTATCCTCTAAGCTATGAAAAGAGAAAGTAATCAATGAAATACATGGAAGAAGTTGAAGGGAAGTGCTGAGGACATCGAGCTTCAAAGTTTAGTTTAAAAACTAAAGAAGTACACTCATGATTTCACAATTACTCTTAACAGGTTAGTTATATATATATAAAAAAAGACAGATCTCCTTGATGTTTAATGGGCTTTAAATCTCTGAAGTTAATGAGGGTGAGTTATTTCCCAGTTTGGAAGCCTTTAAAAAACGAGAGAACACACTCTTCCCTTAAAAATAAATTTTTCAAAATTTAATTAAAAAGTCAACAGAAAAACACCCAAACCCAAACATGTGCAAGTGTTAAGGTGGAAAACACTGGCCAAAGCATCAGACTGGGAAGCGCTCACCCCATGAGGTGAACAGGGTTCAGACACACATTAAGTTGTTTCAGGGAAAGCCTCAGAAGGTGCAGGGTAAATCTACATGAGCTGAAAACCCACAAGTCAGAGAGAAATTTCCCATAAGCCTCATGTGAAAGGCTGCCTCCTTATCCTCCAGTCTTTGAATAGTGCTTTTCTTCTGAAACAAAGTGTATGAGGTACAGCGAACAAACTGTAAAGGTAACCAGGCCTTTTGTCATATAGTTCCTCCACCCACTTGTACTTTACCGCACAATAGCTCGTTTACAGATTCAGACCACTCCAGCTCCACACAGAAACAATCCTGCATTGTGAAGTGATTCTACCAGAGGAGTAAAATCTAAAAATACTGCAAAAAGTCTATAACAATCATTTCGTAGAACTCTACGGTTCTTCCCTTAGAGACAAAGGCTTTCCCAATTTGAATGGGTAATAACAGACTTAGTCACTCCTTATTTGAGCGTGACTAATAGCCTGCAAAAGCAAAAAATACATATGTACCATATGAAGCTATTTATCTCTTAAAATAAAAAAAATTATTTGTACTGAAGCAAAAGTAGTTGTAATGTGAAAACCCATGCTACCTCCTCTCCCATGTCCACTGGGGAAAACAAAGCACTATGTAGCACAGACCCATTCCTGCACGTGCTACCCAGGACAAGCAATACGTGTTTGTTTACACCAGTGGATAGCCGCAGCAGCTACAAAATACTGATGGGAAGAAAAACTAGCAAAGCACACAAATTGACTAGCAATCTGCCTAGTCAGCCATACATTAACACAAGTAAATCATGGGAGACCAGTTAGGCTGTTGGGAAAGTCTGGAAGAAAAGACGGATAGCCTACCTACACTCTACTTGCACTTTCACCTCATAGAGAATAGTAACTCCATCCCCCACAAGCTGCTATAATAGAATAAAGATAAACGCAGGGATTATGCCAAGTTGACCCCAGGCTTTGTTCTTTCCCTCCAAGCATAGTCAGTGAAAAGGTCTAAACACACATCTGATTTGACAAGCATTCAGATTCACAAAGAACATGGTGAAAGTGAAATCATACTCGGGGCATTCATGGGTCCTTATGTCAAAGGTCATTCAGCAGTTTTTCAGCTGCTGCTTGCTAGGATTTGAAATGAAGTAGTTTAAACCCCCATTGCCACAAACACTGACATACAGTTTATGCCAGCCAAATATATGTCATAGCATGTTTAGCAAAATTTAGCTCAGAGATAATATAATTTTTGCACAAACATTTAATCCTCACAACTGGCACTATCCCATCTAGAAAAGATGGATAATTTTCCTTTTTAGCCAGATTCATGTCAACTCACATAACTCATCTGCAGAATATTGACTTATTATTAGAAAGAAGGTCTGACCAAACCATTTATATGCTTCCCTCTTTACACAAAAAACCAAACCTACAGGTTTTTCTACCTAACTGGAGGTTAATTAGTTGATTCAAACCATAATAAAAGTCACATTTAAATCACTCAGCTAAACCAAAGACCTCAAAAAGTTTTATCAGATAACTTATCATTGATTTTCTTAGTTTTCTCAAGTATTATTTGAGCCTTCCAGCTGCCATTACAGATATTAAAAGAAGGCACACAAGAAACTAACTTGACACAGTAGCAGGCTGGGATGCTTCAGGGCAACTAAAAGTGGGGGAGCAGCAACTGAAAACCTGCTGAGAAATAACAACAGTGAACGAAAACAAATGTATTCTTACAAAGCCTTTGTGAAGCTCGCTCTCAGCTCCGGGCAGCACAGTGGCAAGCCCAGCTGTCGATTCAGCAAGCTGCAAGACTGTCACTCCAAAACAGGTCACAGTTCAGCAAGCAAGTTATTTGTTTTTACTGCCGACGAAGAGGTCTACACCCTAAAAAGCAGCATTTCTGAGGCAGTGTTTTCCTCCTAACAACTCTATGTCTTTCCATCTTACATATAATACATTTTGCCACCAGTAGACATCAGTAGACGTCTTAACTAGAGAAAATCTCAAACCTCACTTTATTACAGGAGATGGTTTCACATAAGGATGCTGGCTCACTGCAGCTGGCAATCAGACATGTTTCTGTCACTTTGTCAGCAACCCAGACTTCCCCAAAGCTGAAGAATAAGGCACCAACATCTCCTACTACCACCACCTCTAGTTCCTATGCCAAAGCACTGGGAGTGCATCTGCCAAAAAACAGCCTCTATTCCTTAGAGTTTCCACCAAAGGCACACAATTTGGTAACAGCACGCACGGGACCGCTCCACTGACTGCTTCCCAAGGCAGCAGCAAGAGGGCCGTGTTTAGTGGGACACACACCATTAACTGATAGGAATTAGTTGCATTACATGCTCTCATCTCAAACACTCGGGCATCAATTTCAATAACCTTTGGGCAGGAGACAGTCTCTATTCTTTTGACAAATGGGAAAAAAACCCCACCCCTCAAGAAAGCACAAAATACGCTTGTTCTTTTTGGCTAAGGAAATAGGACCCCTGAATTGTGCAGATGCTCAGTATGACTTCTTCATCTGCACCTTTCCCACTAAGGTGGGAAATAATATATAATATTATTTATTAATATTATTATTATATAATTAATATTATATAGTAATAACTAAGAATCCATTTTAAGGAGAAGACTGACATGATCTCCAAGACTGAACATTTTGTTCCAGAGCCCTCAAGCCTAAATGGAAACCCACACGCAGGCTTTCCATGAGTGCCCCGCTTGTGGAAATGGAGAAAAACAACAAAAATGCGGACACACTTCTACATGGTTTGAGACAGGAGAGATGACTAAAAAACCCTCATTCTTTTCTCACGTGAGGATGACAACACAGGCATCACAAGGCAATGCAGGCCTCACTTCTCTCTAAATCCCTTCTGTCCCCCGCTGTGAACAAAGCACATTGCTTTCCTAATGCCTGGCAGGTTGTGTTCAAGATGGTACAAAAATTCCTCCTATTCTATCATGCTGTGTAAGCAAACAGGTTTGTCATGTTGGTGCGGTTGCTTACTAGTTTTAGAATATTCTGAGTTTTGTAGATGGCTGTGATGGCTACCAGACAGTTTGGGAATCTGTGAGGTACAGAGAAATAAGATTCAGTTAACAAAAATTAAAANAAAAAAATAGAATCAGAGGTATTGATGAGCATCATCAGTAACACCCAAGGCAGTAATATCAACATGCTTTTGGATGTATGGTTTTCCAGAACACCCTTACGAGTCAACATCAAAAGGAAATCTAAGGGCAAGCCATGTGAATGAACCTGAATGATTTTGAATACGTGCTTCCTCCAAAACAGAACTTGAAACTCCTTGTTCTCATACGCTACAGGCTGATCAGCTGAGGATTACATTTCAGTCTCTGCAAGTTACCCAAATTAAAGAGTTCCCAACTGTATCAGAGTGTCCACTGAAGTACTCTGTAATAACCAAATATAAGGTTTTCCAGAACTGCATGATTTGCTCCACGAAATCTAAACCACCTATTATTACAGCAGAGATAATCATAAACCTTATTTAAGCTGAAAAACATAGATTTAGCTTTTTCTGGTAGCAAATTTTCCCATCTCTAAAACCGTCTTGCTTGGAAGAGGGGGAAGAATGGAGGTGAAAATACACTGTAGCTCTGCATATCTTAAAATCTTGAAGTTCTTGGACAGGCAGATATGATAAGTCAGACAGGATTCACTACTTCATCCAGGAGTGAGAACAACATTGCACTGACTCATTTAACTTCTTTTAAGAACTACTCAGTTCCAGAATAAGGAAAAAAACATGAGGCTTTATAACATCTGTCTATACAGCACATCTAAAAGACTCTTCTTCATATTTGCTGGAGTCACCAGCATTCACACAGGGCCTAAAACACATAGAAAAGATGGCAACAAACAATATCTCACATACCCTAACTTGTCTACTGCAGAAACAAATCTGTTCTACCTAAGAAAAACAGCAGGCAATTAAAAGACAGGTAAACTGCATGATTCTGGGCTGAAGTAGGGAGCAAGAGCAAATCACTGTTCACTGTAAACCCGTGAGCTTCCACATCTTAATAGCACTGTGTTTACCCAGGCTTAAGGCAAGGGTTGGCCACTAGGGTTCCCAACAGGAAAACTGGCGGGAGGATACAAGGTGAAGGATACAAGAAGGAACCTTCCAGGCCTGTATTTTCTAAGCATCTCATTTTGTGACAAGCATTGCACTTTTGTTTGCACAAGGCCTTCTGTAAATTCACAGTTTGTACATTAGATACTTTACAGAGGAGACACTAAGCTCTTTCCGCCTCCTCCTCACTCCAATCAGCAAAAGACAACCTGCCTGCATAAAGTTTTAAAATATGTTGCAGTTTGAGTTAAATCTAGCAATAACTATTCTGAACTGGTTACCTTTTAAACCTGAAAAATATGGATTTACAAGTTTCTCTCCCATACCACCTCAGGTACTCCACAGCTCTGCAGCTGGTGCTCTTAATTATCACATTCTAAACTCAGGATTCCAATCCTGCTGTACTAGTATTTGCCAAGAAAAAATTACAAAGATCTTAAGCATCAACCCAAAGGCTGTTATAATTGAAGGCTAATCCTGTTTATTAGTACTAGGACTGTATTTTACTAGTGTATTTTTAAATAGAGAACTTCAACCATACTGGCTAACCAAATGTTTACTTCTAAACTAACAGGTACTAGCAGGACCCAGAAAGTTCTCAAAAATTCCTGGTTTCAGTGAATTTGTCTGAAAGGGACATTTGGAAATGGTGTACAGCTTGGTCAGACAGACTGACATACCATATCACTTGTCACTAATGAAGAAAAATCATTCAACTCTGGGAAGCAAGAACACTGGGTTCCACACACCCCACCCCACCCCTCAATGGTATACACCCCATCACAAGACTTCTTTTATGGATGTTTGGAATATATTAGCACAGATCCTTTCCCATCTGCAAACTTTCCCCATATATGGTGTTTGAACAAGCTTTGCCACCATTCCAACCTAAAAAACAGAAAGCAGCAAGTAAAACTGTCCACCAAAAGAATTTTTTTTTTGTATTTCCTAAATACTTTTAAGATAATGAAACCTGTATTTCCCACATTTCCTCCTGATTAATTGATCTTTCAACTGTTCTGCCACTCTGCTATTCTGCAATTTCCCGTATCTGTCCTGAAAACCAGCCCTGGCACAATACTGCAGCCACGCCAGCCAGGTCAGTCCAAGGCAATACCTTTCTCAGTCTGATGTGCAAATATGAAAATCCTATAAAAGACAAGAGCAGGTCTAGATTTTTTTTATTCATATTCATAAATGCAACTTTCCTAAGCTGCATTAATGTGCAACATACTGCTTTCTGGAGTGCCAATTAAGTCACAGATGTTGAAAGATTTGTAAAATATGTAGCTAACGCCTTCTCCCCTAAGAGAATTCACTTTCTTATTCTTACTCAGATGTCTTTACACCACTTACCAGTGAATACACCTCCCTTTCCATCTGTGACTGCAGAAACTAGCAGCTTCCTACTGTAAACCACAGCAGACACATGGGGCAAGGAAAGAGGAGACGAGAAAAACCCCACAGATCTCTCTTAAACTAGTCTGCAATGTGTTCTATTTGTCACCAGTTTACCCACTGTTAGAGATAGTTAACTAAGCTTTAGTTTTATCACCAGCTTCCTTGCTAAGTAGCTACAGTCTTCAGCACCATAAAAAGCTCATATGATCATAGAAATAATTTTGAACTGCAAAATAAAAATGTATGTAAAGAGAATTAATACTGCTGTCAAGGGAGCAGCATTTGTGGAGCTCTATGGTATAATCAGTCTCAGTCGTTTCCTTTTTCTTGGGGGGGGGTGGGGAGGCAACGGGCAGCAGTCTTTATTGGAGGAGAAGATGGGAGCAGAAATTTTTAGGAAGGGTTTTCACTTAAGGAGAATCAATCCAAGAGACTGGGGAAACTTTGTGTGCAACATGCAGCTAAAAGGAGATCTTCGAGGGACACGATCTTTACAACATATAGTATCCATGTCCAGAACAGTCACAAGGAGACCTGGCAGCAGCTAACAGAATGAGAAAAATAAAACTTGTTCAAACAGTATTCCCATTTTATTTATTAAACAAACAAATTCATGCATTTTGCTACATCGTAAATCTACAGCGTAGATTTCCAGAATCCACTTCCAGAGTTGTAGCCACAGTGACACATTGAACAGACTACAACAAGCAAGACAAACTAAACCAAACACCAGTTAAGAGGTTTGGGTTTTTTTTTAAATTAAGCATTTTAAGACAGGTTTTCCATGTTTTAACAATTCATCCATATTCCATATATCAAATTGTTTTCATTCTGACTTGCCAGTTAGTTTGGAAGCTCATATGTATCAAAAGCTGTCTTAATTTCCTGAGCAGATGCAAACCAGGAAGACCTTCCATTTAGCATAAATTAACATACTGCACCTGTTTTTTTTTTTTACAGGGGAGAGCACCTTTTAGAGCTTAAATGCCATTAAAACAAACAAAAAAAAATCTTGAAAGATGTAACAAAGAAGTGCACAAGCAGCCACTACTGCTTACAGACACAGTAAATTGTAGGCAATTGAGGGCTTTTTAAACACCAGATTCTTACAGTGGGAGAGTGTAGCTGTCAAAAAAACTTGATAAGATTCCTCATTAGTTTTCCTGCTACTGTGCTTCTGCACACAGCCTCACTTGTCTACTTGATCCAACTCTCTACAGCTTTGTATTTCATGTCCTCCAACATCTGGATTCCCTGTGTCTCAGCCATGTTCCTGGCCCAATTTCCTTCAAAACTGTATTAGCACATCTTCCAAAAGACTTAATAAAGCTAACACACTTCTGCAGGGCAGATTATGTAATCCTGTAACCAAGCAAAACATTAGAGATAAAAAAATTGAAAAGAAAGGAAAAAACCACACACACCTGCATGATGAAAATGAAACTGAGCCATCATGCTGTTACTCCCTTCCTTCCCCCACACATATACAGCAATCAGGAATAGCAAGTAGTACGTCACCCATTTAGCTCATCAGTATTTTCCTGCTAGTAGAAGAACCTTCAGCACTACTCTGGAAAGCATCTAGGAATACTTTTGACAGTTGAAAAAAATTAAGTTTATTTTACACCTATTAACATGATCATAAACCAAAGGCTACTCTCTCCATCTCCCCAGTACAGACATCCTCCATGGCAAGCTTGTCATTTTTTGCTTCATAATGGAGTCATTTTATTGTATGCAAGAAGCCCCAGGCAACCTGTACAGCCCATTACTCTTTGCTGCCCACATTCAGATGGCTAATCTGCTATCAGCCAGAAGCTTGACAGACAAAAGGAAAAGGCAGGAAAACAGCACATGCAGCTGCACATGCGCACCCACACTTCAGCTACAAAGTGCTTCAACAGTAGACCAAGAATGAACAAGACACACATTGGATTGACAGTCCTACTTAAAACTATGGTTGAAGGAAGACACACGAATTCTTTAAAGGTAGACAGGTTGGGGAAATATTTAATGCATAAAAAGCTTCATTAGGATGCCTATTAAGATACGTTAAGGCACAAATCTGGAAGACTTTACTCAGTAAGTGAGCACCTTGGAACTTGAAATGTCACAAACATTTTTGTTCTGAGAATTTGCTATACAAGACCCTTAAAATGCTTAAAAATATTGTCAAAAGTTAGAAAGATAAAATAAGAGCTAAATATAGGGAACTGTAAACTATTAGAACAAGTCTTTTGACAAGCTTTTGATTTCAGCACTTCTGTTTTCTTACCAGCTCAGAAAAGAACCCGCTCTTTTCTAAAAGTTGTATATATTTTCTATATGCCAAAGTATTGTGACACCATACCTATGCAAAAAGCAAATGCAATGAAATGATTTGCATATAGTAGTGCCCAACAAGGAGCTTTTTAATTACTTTTTCCCAGGCGCTTGACGCAAATAAATGGAAAAGGCTTGCAACGTCACACTACAACAAAGAAAATGCTCATATTTGCTGGAGTTCTTAATCATCTTACTTTATTTCACTTCTGAAGAAAAGCATCCTAGCACTGTCACAAGCAGTACTGCCAAAAACTTTTTGAAGCATCAGATCCACAGACAACAGTTTGCATCAAACATCTCATAACAATTTTCTGTCAGGATCATAAACCTCTGCTGCGTGTCATGATTTTTATTCAACTAAGTCTATTTGTATGCTTTACAGCTGGAAAGCTAGAACTCTCCCTGTGTGAACTGGCTCAGTTCACAGAAACAGAGTCTGCCACTAGTTTTATTGACTCACAATGCTGAGGTAAAAACCGGGCTCATCTTTTTAAGGTGTCTGTCTCCATCACGTAACTACCACATGAACTATGCAGGCGTGATTAATCACGTGGTGAAATACAGAGAACTATGGCACATTATACTGCGTGATGTGTCACTGGAACTACTTCCCTTTTCCTATGCCACAACTATCAATTAAATTTTGCTTCTCATTTCTAAGTTATTATTTTACTTTTGTGCAGAAAGTCTCCCAGCATTTTGACTGCACTATAGAACCAATCCTACCTTCCAATATTTGCTCAAAATCATGTTTAGTATTCCAGGAATTCAGTATGTCTGTCAATTCCAAATCTGGAAAATGTACAAGGTAAGCCTTACCATGAAGGGCAGAAGTTGTCAGAATAGTCTGTTCCATAGAATTAGTCCCTGTGGTTTTACTATCATTACAACACCGTTATGAACAGAAGTTTACCTTGTGTTGCTACTGGGAGCATTCAAGCCAGTCTAATAGATTAAATTATTGGCTATAACTACCAATATAGATCTATACACATATGTCTACAAAACAAACCCCTACTGGAAATGCAAATTCACTTTCAGCACTCAGTAGCTAAAATGTATCAAAATAGGTTGTTATAACAAGCCATCCAACAATCTGCTCCTATGTAAAGTTTAAAGTTGGCAAGATTACTGTTTTCTTGTTGCCTTTCAGACAATGGAAGTTCTGAAATCCCCTGCTGAGCCTCGTCCTGCAGGATGAGTACTTGTCTCCTTCTGCAGCACATCCCCAACAGCAGCACATCCCCAGCGGTACTCTGCAACCTTATCTTCCTCTCCCACATGTACAAGGTAAGAGGGGAAAAAAACCACTACATTTGCATATGTAATTATGGTGCAGCTCAGCAGTGAGCAAAAAATTACTGGAAGTTGAGAACAGATATGCCCGACGACCACACCTTAGTATTTCAAATGAAAATGCTTTGCAAGGAAGGGGAAGGGACAGCAGCAGGGAAGGAAGCCAGTCATTACAGTTCCAAATCTGCTTCAAAGTCCTTATTCACCACCTCACGCTCTTTACCAGGCAAACTGTACCTCGGTCCTTCCTGTGAACAACAGCATAAGAATGAATCCAGTAGTGTGTGACTGGTTCTCTTTTGCTTGACTTAACCAAATAGCTGTGCCAGGAATACTATAAAGAAAAGGAAAGGCTACGGAAAGACATAAATAAAACAGGATGGAAGATTAAACAGGTTACAGATTCTGAACAGTATCTCCTTTTCCAGTCTAAGATTTAACATGACTTACAGTAGATAGCTTACAGGAACTTAAGAGAAATGATAAAATGGACTAGAAGGTGTGAAGAAGGAAAATCTGATGCATACCTGGAAGCACACAAGGCAAAAATACCTCAAGGCATTAAGAAAAACTGTTTAAAGACAAGCGCATTTTAGAAAAAGGGACAACTCATCTCCCCGATGCTTCTCGGCATTAATAAAAATTATGTTAGCTCAGGTGAGGGGGAACGTGTTAGGAAAACAAACAAATAAAAAGCCCAACCTGCTTCTTTAGGGATCTACCAGTTCAACAAAAATCAACTTAAGCCCTATAGTAAAGGCCTGATTTTCTGTTCTTTAGTTTGCCCTTTTTCAGATGGAATAGATTTCCCCAGGCCTTTTTCAAATCATGCACATTTGTGATGTTTTGTAATATCATTTTGCTTCTTTCCATATACACATCTGTGGATGGATGCCTGCAAAATAGAACAGAAAATTGCCTTCAGTGTCTGTCAGCTGCCTATCAAAGAGAATTTGGAAAGGGACATTTGCTGAAATAATGAAAACATTTTATATCACAATAACTGAAGGTGTTCCCTAGCATCACTGGCCCAACGACCATTTGATCCTAACAAGGACAGGCACACTAGTTCAGAGGTAAAAATACTCTCTACCACATCAGACTCTTAACCCCTTTACTTCAAGTGTTGTCCATGAAAGTCACTCTCAGGATCATGGTGAATGGCAAGGTTTATAACTCATTTATCTCCAGTGATCTTGCCAACTCCTCCAGCGTTCCTGATCTATCACTTTACCTGTGAGAAGCTAAAGAACAGAGGAGCTTGCAGAAAGAGAGGATATCTGCATCAAAAGAAGTACAGAATACTATGTGGATAGTTAAGGAACAGTTGTTTCTTTTCCTTCTGATACACTCCAGTATCATAGAGGCTTCTTGGTGTTTAAAAGACTAATTTTATGTGTCCTTTCACTGAAGGATTGCTACTCATTCACAGATCCTAACTGAACAGGATGCAATGTCATCTCAGCACAGCAAAGAATTTTTTTTTTACTCTCTCTTTTCAGTCATAATTAAGGACCCCACCACATCCTGAAGAGTACATTCATCATTAGACATGTTCATTTGCTTTACACAGTTCTCCAAAAATAGGATCAACAGAACACATTGAAGGGAGAGCAACAAGAAAGATGCTACCAAACAGAAAGCAAATATTTGTAAGGGAAGCAATAAAGGATGCCCATTTTCAGGTGTTAACCTTTGGGTGACAGCAGCTGTTAACCAAACTGCTTTGAAACAACAGGGGTAAAGTCCTCACATCAAGGAGATTGTGACAGCTGGGAATGACAGCTGAAAAGGAGAGAACTGAAACAGGCTGCTTTCAAACAGTACTGACTTTTCAAAAATGAGAAAGCATATTTTTAGTTAACTTCTGTTGCTCTGAAAAAGCACGTTAAAATAAAAGATACAGTCACATTACAGTAACGGCATCTGAGACAATCAGATTGAGGCAAAGTAAAAAAGGCTCCTTTCTTCTCCATTGTCCCTTCTGGGGACACATGTACCAGTCTAAAGAAAGCTGGTTAATATGTTCAGCACTACCCAACTGAAACATCTGAATCACTGCCTGGCTACTCCACACATAGATAAAAATTTAACAAGTTCCTTCTTTCTACTGTACCATCACCTATCCTCCTAACACATAAATGTAAGCTGCGAGGTACTCACACAAGGAATTGGATGTATAGGCCAAGATACAGGAAGAGAAGACTCAGTACATATATTTTTTACTGCCTGAAAGGTGCCTACATACTGTGGGACGGAAGTAGTATTTTTCTCAGGAGTACTGAAGTAGATCTATAAAGCTATGCTGCATTTAACTGGAGTCAGTATTTTATCCATCAAGTCTCACTCCTCTTGACTGGACTTCCCATTCTCCTTGGCTGTCACTCAGGAATACTACTTATCTATACAAGAAAGGGATAAATAGATTATTAAATAAACAAACTGTGGCTCAATAGGAAAACCGAAAGTAACTCTATGTGACTACATCTTTTAAGGAAAGACTGAAGACTAGAAAGTTGCAACTGTGAATAGTTTTTTAAAATATCAAACTCCTGTTACTCGTTCCAACAACTTAAAAATAAGATGCAAGGAACTGGACAAGCAGAAAAGCAAACCAAGACTGAGAATACATGAGCACATGACAATTAGCTAAAATATCAACTCAGTATTAGAGGCAATGGCTTATAAAAGGTTTAAAAAACTTGCCAACATAACATGGAAGCAGAAAGCATGACAAAAAAATACACTCACGAAACCCCCTATACAACTCGGCAACAATTCCAGTATTTCAAGGCATCACCCAGCCAGCTGAGGTCAAAACTATTTACTGCTGTGATCTTCTCATGTGGCAGCCAAATACATTCCTCCCTGGAAGGCCAGCAAGGTGCATCAGAAATGCGGTATCAGACCTACAGTGAGAAGCAGACTACTCCCCTCTCCCTCCTTCCCCATACACGCTTTGCCTCACCCACCCAGCACTCATGCATACAACCCTCTGCTCTCTATGCTTTGCTTGGGGGTTTGTCCACTTTTTTTTTTTAATTATTAAAGACTTCAAACAGCATTTCCCTCAGCAGGAAAGAATCCCGACCCAAACTGAAGTATTGCAGCATCTCATGACTGGAGCTAACCACACATCTTCACCAACAAAGATACCAGAACACTCTTCACACCCACCTTGCCTCACGCTGCCCAGGCAGGAGCAGCACCCACCTGCACCCACAGCCACTTCCCATACAACCCCACCTGTGACAAGCAGCTGTGGTGGTAAGACCTAGACTCGCATGTGTTTGTCCCAGACAAGTAGACTTACCAGGGCCAGCATTTATTTACACGTTTCTGGGAAATTTTTGTTATAAGGAGGACTTACGCCTTTTTATTTACTCACCATTTTCAAATATTAGAAACACTGGTAATACACTGAGAAACAGTGAAACACTGAGACTCTTTCTTAGTCATTACTGTCACAACAAAACCAGTATCTGATGAAATCATTTCTGCCCAGATGTTAAACTCCAAGAAAACAGCTCCCTTAAAACCCTCCCCATCCCAGAAGGGGTGTTCATGTTAACAGTGTAGTCTTTAACTAATTCCCTCCTGATGTGATTTACTTTTGTCTACCCTCACACCACTGAACTTAAGATTTGGGAATACAAAACACACCAGAAGACAACATTCTACTTCTCTGGCACATCATTACATAGACTATGAAGACAGGAAACATCACCAGTGACAACATTATCTTAATACTATCTAAAAATGACTAAAGACAAAATTGAGTTTTGCATCTTGCCACTTGTTTGCTGAAAGTACAGATATTCCAATACAATAAATATGAAAGAACTTAAACAATTAAGCTGAAAGGAATAGTAACTACCAAATGACAAAACTATTCTTTCCCTTTAAGGCTCCAGATCAAGCAAAATGCAAGAGTAGTCCTGAGGATTAAAAATGGATTGAGACCCAGTCTTACTGTGGACTTCCTGTGTGACCTTGGGTAAGTCACTTGAGAATTTAGTTCTCAAAAATAACAGGCCTATTATAGCTGCCAGAATGAAGCACCAATGTTTCTGAGACTACAAATGAAAGACAGGGTTCTGCTTACTTGCCCAAAACAGAAAAGTTCCTACATGTGAGTCCTCTTGAGAAACGTAGGTAACAACCACCAAAAATTCAGGAATATTGACATTAATCAGCTGAAAATTAATCTGGAACTGTACAATATGGTATGAAAGCCTACATAAAAACAGTAATTTTTGGTTTTCCACCTCTAGTTTTGGGTATTTGAAATCTATCATGAGTAGAATCTTTATGATTTCCAGAGATGCAGTATGTACTGTTATAGATCAGGTTTACAGTTGACAAAGCACACCTACTCCAATCAGCTTGCAATATCAATTATAATGTAATTATAATGTAAAATGTTTTCAAAGTAGCTACAAACAGCTAATGACTTGACAGCAATACGCTTACATTTTTGGTAAATAATAATGACTGAATTTAGAAGCAGGGATTCCTAAGAGGCATTTGGCCAGATAATGTAGTTCCAGCAGCTTCTCTGCAATAGAGAGCAGTTGATGAAAAATCAGTTAAAAAACCCAAATAAGCAAAAAACCTACAACCCAAGTTTCACAGAGTTAATTTTATTTCTTTACCACAGCAATACAGAGTCCCACACATGTTAAAAATGTCTGCCATCCCTTGTTGGCATTTTAAACTCTATTGAAACAGATGTTTCCACATGAAGAAAGGCATTACAGTGACATTTTGACTTCAGAGTACTTCAGCCTCTCCCCCCCCCACTGGAAAACTTCTATAAGAAGAAATCACACGTTAATACCACAACCAGAGTCTCAGTGGGGAAGGAAGCAGGGAACAGCTGTAGAACCCTTTCTTCCTGCTCTGTCCACAGAGGAGCTGCTTACAGAGAGCAAGGACCCAACCAAAGTCAGTAACGCTGATTAACAGGACCTGTCATAAAGCCCGAAGTCCACAGAAACCCCTCCCCACTGAGTCTATCTGATGTAACTAAAAATATTAAACAGAAAATTTGGACTGAATTCAAAGAAGTCAAATACTCAGACTTCTAACTAAAAAAAAAATTGAATAATTTCTATGATAGGGAAGCCCATGTCAGAACAAAAGTTTCATCTTCTTGCTACTTTTCCTTAAGCCTTTCAGCACATGTACAGAGCCCTACAAGCAAGGAAAATTGTTTCAGGAAACAAATCACCTTAAAAAAAAACCAACTGCCTCAGATAGTTAATTAGCTTAAGACACCCTGCTTCACAACTGTTAAAATAACAAGCACTGATTGCCGACAGAAAAATAAAGAGACAGTGACCTTTTTAAGAGAACTCATTATATTCCAGTAGTTAACATAAAAACAGAAGTATTAGTTGTTTATAAGAGAGGAGGTTTCCCTGGTCTCAAACAGTTAATTCAGTTGTCCATGTAGACCTGTTCACCGTGCCTGGAACTTTAACTCGGGATACATTCCACAAATCCCACATTGCAAATTTAAATTAACACTAGAGTGAAAACATGATACCTAGTGAAAAAGAAAGGCAAGGGGGCAAGAGAAGACAGGCACAACAAGGAATGTCGTATCCCAAGTGTCGCTAACACCTGACATCCTGCCAGTAGTTAACACCCTGGCCCTAAAAGAAATAGGCCATGCTTTCACTTTATTCAAAGGGACTTAGTCTTCTTACACTTCTTAGCTTGGTAGCAAAGTTTTATATGAACTTGTTATCTAATAGAAATAAAAAGAGAGGAGAATCAACTGTAAAGCAACTGAAACAGCCCTCTAACAAGTCAATCTACACAACCTTTTAGTAATGAACTCGCTGTGATCAAGGTGTAAAATAAATAAATAAATAAAGGCTGGCTTATACCCTCTCCTCACATGTACCTGACAGCATGCAGAATTTAATCAGATTCACACATTCTTCCTTTTACCATGAAATATGCATCTGAAAACCTGAAGCATACTTACATTATTTTCAGAACATCTATATTTAAGGTTGGTATATTTTTAACACTCTAGTAAGGAAAGTTCTAAATATTTTGTCTGTTTTACTTATCTCACAGCATTGCTGAAGAACAAGATGTGTCACTTGTAGTTTTGCTGTTTAATAAGAACTAAGACAATCCTATAAGGTACATGAGGGAAGCTAAGAAACTGACTAATCCTGACTGCAAACCAACTCTGAATAAGAAAACTTTGGCTGATATTGAACCCATTTTAAGTCTACACAGGAGTCTCACAAGAGCGTAGCTATGCAGATGACTGGCAAAAAATACCCAAACCATGTCTCTCTTTCCTCCTCTTCATTTTTCTATCAAAAGAGGGGGAGAAGGGGAAGAAGCAGATAGGATGAGAGACTCCCAACCAGCGCTCTGTTTGTGTTTTATCACATGATCTCAACACTTCTTTAATTCTTCTGCTGTAGCAGATGTTTTTGTGTATTGGCTAGAACTAAGGACAATGACACAGGGTAGTTTTCTTCAGGTAGGAAGTGCCAGATTTCCTTGTAAGTGGAGGCTTTACTGGCAGCACCAATCGGCTCTTTGCTGATATCCTGTAGGGACCAATAAACAAGGTAGAAAAGGAACCAGCTCTAGAGTTAAGAAGATAAGACTGTCTTTCCAGCTAGAGTTAATGCACCAGGATGGCTCCCAAACAGAGAGAAAGCAGGAGGAAGAAAAAAAAACAAAACAAAAGTTTACAGTACAAGAATAGCTGTATTAACAAGAAATAAACAGAAGAAAAGTTTACAGTATAATAACTGGATGCCATAGCCCAGTATTATTAACATCATAATTGTTGGCATACTGGATGTCTAGTGCAATCTCTCTGTAATAATCTCCTATTCTGTGGGAAACTGTTGAGGAAACAGCATAAAATTTATTTCATGGTTTTATTTTTTATACTACGGACAAGCCAGTTTCTGGTGCAGCTCCCCTATGCTCATTCCTCATTAACAGAAGATACCTGTAAGAAACAAGTGCATTTAGAGACATAGGCAAAAAAAGCCTCATACTTACTTTATTATTTCAAATGTTAAAGGGTTAACATTTTTTCTATGCATTTTCTTTAGTAAATATTTGCAAGTCAAACATAAACCCACTGCTAAGAAATCTCTATTATCCAGATTCTATTATCTAACCGATCCTGATGCTTCAATGCACAATGACTTAAGTTGGTTTTAATTCCTCAATAAAAGGAACCAAAAGCAGCCTAAACCAAGACACACTACATTCTACATAGCAGAACTAGTTGATAAAGACTCAGAGGCTTTTTACAATAAAGTGGGTGCAGCAATGAGGTCCAAAAGTGATGAAGATGAAAGATACCTGGAACGATACCGCATCTTATACACCTTTTGTTTTCTGCAAGTGATACACACTGCAGACAAAATGTTTCATGCTAAACAGCCTTAAATCTGGTTTTCTAATATTAAGCACAAAGGAAGAACACTGACAGCAAGCGTGGTAAATAAATCCCTCCCTTGAGAATGAACGCAGCAGACAGGAGGGGGCTGACATGCATGTAGGAGAAAACTAAACACCATCTTTTTTTTCTACCTGCACAAGTTGCCATTTGCTGCAGCAATCAGGGATCTTTTTTCCCGTCGATTTCAAAAGCCAGGTTTTCAGAAAATTTCTCTCTCGAGTCATCTGTTGATATGCTTTAAGAGTATGGTGTTCATATCACTGGATCTTTAAGAGAAAAATCCATTTTGTTTCCTGTTCAGGTAAACATGTTTACAGCTCCTGCACAGACGCTGGGTGGTTCAGACTCACATGTCACACACATGTCGTCAGCAACAAGAAAAGCCCCTTTCTCTGATCATCCACATTTTTAATAAGGTAAAGAGAAAAGCACTTTCCAAACTTACCTTTCGCACAGCCAAATCATGAGCTAAATATAAATATTTACACTAGGACAAGGAATTAATAACATGAGCGTGTAAACAAGAACACTTGCTAGAAAACGCACACAGCAAAAATAAGAAAACCCTTCTAAGTTCAACGCAATAAAACCAACCCTTTAGCCCCTGGAAAGGCCGTCATTTATCACCACGTTACGCCCCGAACAGTCAGGATTAGAGAGGTGAAGCACCGATCGTGACTCCGATCTATTTCGGAGACCGTTCACTGCATATGAAAACATCTCAGATCGCAGGCAAAGCCTTCCTATCTGTGACCCTGCACAGGAAATGCCACATAAAACCTAAAATTGCCAAGGAGGGTTACAAAATCGCCTGCTCTACATCCTCCTGCGAAGAGTCGTGCTACGAGGACCGAACTACTTCTCCATTTTCCAGAAAATAAGTCGAGTGGGTGTTACGAGCGTTTATTCCCCCCGCCGTGTACCTTCCCATTGCATCTTAAAGTAACACACGTACCAAAGGGAAAAAAACACCACCCCACAGCAGCCCTTAAGTCTGAAATGTAAATGTAATTCCTTATATAGACTGCAGCAGCTGGTCACACACGCACGGAGAGCGGAGCGGGGGCCCCCGGCCAAACCGTTACCACCCATTATTATACAAACAGGTACCTCCGAAGCCAGAGGGAAGAAACTTCGCCGCCCGCCC
>VZTI01001820.1:1448724-1467534 GCA_013397865.1 Struthidea cinerea | reverse complement strand
CCGCACCTGGCGGGGCGCGCAGCGCTGCGGGCGGGGCCGGGGCTCCCCGGGACCGGCGGCTGCTGTTACGGGGCTGAGCGAGAGGCAAACAGCTGGACCACGCTGACGCCGTTCCCACCGTACCTGAAATCTGCCGCACTTGGGCTTTCCTTAGTCATGCTTCCCTGTATTACGAAGAGGAGGAGAGGTATAAAATTCTGTGCCCTAAAAGATAAAAAGAAGACAGCAATTTTTCACGGATGATTAATAAGCAACCTCTGTTGTGCTTAATAAACTTACTTAACGTATTAAAAATTAACTATTCATTTTCTCTTGCTTTTCACTTCAGGCAATAAATTTAGTAAGTTTGCTTCTAGCTTTCCTTATTTCTCTTTTTTTTTCCTTCTCTTGGCATGATTCTGTAGAATTTATAGTTCTGTGCTTCTGGGGAATTCCTTAATCTAAACAAATTAAATTTCAGTGAAAGCATTTCACTTAATGGGATACTTTCAATAAGAAATTGATACACTACAGAACTTGAGGCCTTCAGCTGTTCTACATTGTCATATTCTACATGCTGTATATTCACAGTCTGTAACAAGTCACCTCATTTCATGGAAGCAGCATAACATGTCTCTGGGAAATGAAGTATTGAACACTGCCAGTTCATGGGCATACCTTGCATCAGAAGGTCCCACAAAAGTCTGGACAATCAGAAGTGCTTAGAAAAGAAGTATTGGACTAAAGCGGATGCAGAATTAGGTAAAGATCCAAAGGGATATTTTCCTAATTAATTGTACCCTCAAAAATGTACAAGAGTCTTGGGTTTGGATACTCACACGAAAACAGCGGTTGCAGGTATCAATCATTTGTCTGACAGCTCTCAAAAAATTAGTAAGTGTAGGTGTATTGTTTTTACATATGTATCTTTACTCAGTGATAGTGGACTGCTGACCTCAACATTTTAAACCCAAGAGTGGCTAAAGAAGGGTAGCAAATCACAGTAGCAGGTACTTGATGGACTAACAGGAGTCATTCAAAAGCATTGGATTTGGCATCAGCTGAGAGTACTGAACCCCAAATACGAGGATGGCTAAGCACTGCAACATGAAACCAACTACAAGATAAAAGTGTAACTCATCAGCTCCACTTTCGAGTGAGCAAATTACAAAGTTTAAGGCAGAGTTTTGTTTTTAGTTCAACATCCTTGCTTGTCAAGTTTCTGTGCAGAAGATATCCCATGACTGTGAAACTGTTTGCAAATGAGTGCTTCAGGTGTTTTGGAATTGTTGGATGCTTTTTATCATTCTATGGATGAATTTGAGGATGAACCAAAATATGATATACAGGTTTTCATGCTAAGTTTTTAGTTTCTTAAGTTTAGTCATGTTTTTAGAAGGCAGTTGCAAATAATAAATAATATCTGTAAACATATTTGTAGATTTGAAAGAATATTCTCCTGCATGCCCACACAAAGTTCAAGGCCTTCTTCAAGCAACTTTGAAGAGCTTATTTTCATTGAGTTTTGTCACTTTTCACCTCTGGATAAGAATTCCTGTCTCTTCCTTTTGAGCAATTTTTGTTTCCTAACAGAATGAGAAGAGAAACAGTCTCCTGGTGTTTGTTGTGCTCTTTTCCCAGTAGCCTTACTGTCTGTTTGAACTTGAGTCTCTTGAAATTTCCAAGCAGCTGGGAGAAACTGGTGACAACTCCTGCTGCCCATTAGTTTCTGAAGGGCAGAACTGAAACTGGCAGGAACATTGGTAGCTGTACACTGCTACAGTTTGGATAAATGAGAAGAAAAAACCAAAGCAACCTTCTTATGTGTTATCTTTGAGACCAAGGAGGTCTAGAAACTAAAAAAATCAGAAGATAATGTTTTGCATTAAGTTTTTGATGACCCCAATCACTATTCAATGTGAAAAGTGTCTCATTCGCGACTTGTAAGTAGATATGTAAACAGAGTATTTTTTTGGGATTTGATTTTTAAACTTTAATATATTTAATCCAAGCAACTGGGTGCTTCACATCTTTGTATATGACGTTCCCATTGTTTACTGTCCTAAACTGAGGATGCAGCCACCATAAAAGAATTTTTACCTTTCGCGTTCTTCTAATCCTGGATGAAAAGCAACTAGTTAAAATTCCTGCTATCTTTGTCATGTTCTGCAGTACATGAACATGTTGAATATGTAAGTTCAACATGTTTGTGCTGCAAGAATGGAAAATCTGGGTTTTCTTTATGGTGCACAGCTTTCAACCTGGCTTTTCAGTCAAGGATGCAGGAATTAATTAATGTATTCATTTGCAAAATCTCAGCAAAGAGGTATATTTCTGCATACTCCTAAATGTGGCAGTCTTGAGAAAATATCTCTTTAAAGGAGGAATTCTAAGACAGTGGTCATCCACAACAATTTCTAGTAACATAATTTGTATGGGAATGTGGCAACCTAAATAGGCATATTGTAGTTAAAACATGAGATTGCGCAACTGCCATACTTCACCTTTTTTGAAATTTATTTCCATTGTCTGAAAACAAGAATAAAATACTCCCATAGTCAGACTGTTGTATGGATGCTCAAAAACCAGGTAATGATTCTTACAGACAGTTGTTCCTATTTTAAAAATGTTCCTGTATGTTATATTATGATTTATGATCTCTTAAGTATGTATCATTAAATAAAAGCAATCAGTTCTCTGTTTGTATTCCTACTCCTTATTGATGCTTATGAAATGAAGTTTCACATCCTGTCTTGAGTATTGTAGATTTAAGGGTGTTTATTTAGTTTAATGAATTTAGAATTGCAGTGGAAAATTACTCAGTATTGTTTCTTGTGTATTGTTTCTTGTTTCATTCCTGATTTGTGGAGATTCTTTTTTTCTTTCTTTTTTTTTTCTGATTTCCCTAAGCAAAACTTTATTTTCAATTCCATGTATTTCTTGGAATGTCAGTTCCTAAAATTTATTTTTCAGTTGATGATTTTTTCTTTTCTTTTTTTGTTAAATGCACTTCTACTCCTCTACAGGAATTGTAGTTGAAAGATTTGTTAGGAGAACAATGACACAGAAATACATAGTTTGCTGCAGCTGGGGAACTAATCTTGAATAAAATGTTGATTTTAAAGGTAACAACATAGAGGTGTAGTGCCCTTTCAGATGGTCTTCCAATTTCTATTTATGCTTCCAAATGAATATAATAAGTTTTGAAGGTGTACCCTGGGATGTTGTATAGTCTCAAAAAAGGGTAAAGCTGCTTGAAATTCTCATATTCATTTAGAGCAGACTTTGTAAATATTTATCACTGAAAATTACCTTTTTTTGTGCTTTCGTCATCTCATAATTTTGTTTTCTGTTTCCATACTTTACCATGAATTTACTTGTTCATTTAAAGCTTGAAGCTTATGAGGTCTTATAAATTGTCATGTCTTTGCACAACTTAAGGAGATTGTACCTGCTTGAAAGATGAAAGTGTGAGGGTGTAACTCTGCCATGAATCATCAATAAGTACATAGCTATAGATAGCTGTAATGACTTGCATATATGCAATGGACTTTTCTAACATCTTCCTTGTTAAGAAAACGTGTTTGTGAAGGTCACAAAGGCCTTCAAACCCATTTTGTTTCTCTTGCTCTCCTTTTGCCCTGCTTGTTGCATATTATTTTTCTCTTGAAAGCAATTAACCTGTGCTGATACCTATGTCAGGTTAGTATGCTGCAAAAAATGAATGTACTAGAACATAACAAGAACCTACTGTTCATTCTTATACTAATTTTAACTTGCAATGTGAACCCTGTTTCAGAGCCCTCACACAAGCAAAAAATGATTTGAGAAAAAACTTGGAAAGGTCATTTCACATTCTTCATCCAAAAGGCAAATCTTGTGTATTCAAAATGGAATTGCAATGCAAATTTGGGTATAAGTGGTGGATAGTGAACAGTTGTGGGGTTTTTATGTTTGTTTTCAAAATACCTGGAATTTCAGATGAGAATGTCTACTTCTATACTTTGTTTTCTACCACTAGATGCAGTAGCAAAATGCTGTTTCAAAATACTATTTTTTGTTTTAAATTACATCTGAGCTTGTGGCTGATCAGACTACACTTGTAGTGCAGTTCGATTGCCTGCTTTTATTAGTAGCACGTTTTCCATTCATCTTTGTTTATGATGACTCTGCTAAGTGTTCTTATCCTTTACACTAATTAAACACTAAGCGTTGCGAATATTTTCACATATGGTTCATGGTTTTTTTGCTTTTGTAACTTCCACTCTATTTCTGATTTAGTTCTGCTCCCCAGCCCTCTTGTTTGCTGTCTCACAGTTTTGTGCAATTGCTCATTTGGCTCTTGTTTGGGGTTATTCCCTTTGTTATGATGTCTGTACAGCTGGTTCACACAGCTCTTTAAATCCCAACTTAAAATTGATTTCGTAATTCTTTCACTGCATGTTCTTCTCATTTATATTTAGGGGTTTTAGTAGTTGAAACACATTCTAATGTTAGGCGTTACTCATTTGTTATCTCTTGTTTGTCTTGTTTTTTTCTCACTTTAAGTGCATAATGCTTCTCCAGAGAATGTTTGTTAATACATAACAGGAAAGCTGTTGTCCTGGAGCTTGCAGTGTTTCTTCTGAATGTACAGAATTAACATAAGGAAAACCAGAAAAAAAATTATGAGAGTCTACCAAAACAAATACAGCTGAAAGTCTCATTTTGCTTAAGGCACTTCAACAAATCATCAGCCAATGCCATAAGGAGAAACACAGATATTGTAATAGTTAATTTCTGGAATTTGAAGTGAAGCTTTGATGCACTCAGCGTAGTTGGTCTGATTCTCAGGGTTGGCAAGGTCTGTCTGGTAGGTACAAACAGATGGTGTTAAAAAGCAATATGTTTGTAACTCAGTTGCATAGACCAAACTTGTTGGAACTACAGAGCTGTGTAAACTTCTAGTGTAATTATATCTGAGTTGAGTTTATTGGAGCTAGGAACAGCAGTTCAGTGCAAGAATGATCATGTGTTGATACAGAATTGGAAAGTGATTATGATTCTCACATAAGGCTATGCATATCAAGAATTTTTGGTTGCAATATCAAAAAGGAAAGCCTAGTTTAGATCTACCCAAATAATAAAGTTTTCTGTTTTCCCTTGTGGAAATAAAAGTCTAAAAAGATTTTATGTGGGATCATCTAGAAAATGTCTTGTTTTACCCAACTATTAAAAGCCTGGATTAGAGCAATCAAGCTCAGCAGGTGGTCCACAGGTTTCTATGAACTAAATTGTTTGAAAATTCACTTTATTAGGTTCCCTGTTCTTACTGGGGAGAATAAAGATATCTATTGTGGATGGTATCTTAAATCCCTGGGCTTTAGATATTATGAAGAACTTTCATTTTCTCTTATTGATAACTAAATACTGTAAAAGGGACAAGACTTCCTGTGTCATCCTAAGAGAAGGATTTTAAAACACTCTCTACACCACTTAGGTAAATGTTATGGACATTAGGTTATAATCTTTCTCTAGTTCCATGATTATTTTAAGTATTTTATAACCAAAAGCATTCATCAGTAAAGATGAAGACCATCTGAATTTTCTTTAGGAAGTTGAATTTCCATCATTGCTGAGTGACAATGGTTCAGATTTTTATTAGAAGAGGATATAATTGAACCTTGGTTTTTAATATCCTGGAGGAACTCAGCGACTACTGGAATTTCGTATTAAAGATTGATCATACCCAATGTTTCATGCATGCTAGGCTTGTTCTGAATAGCCCAAATCGGTTGCTGAAGAGCAGTCAGGTAGAGAAAAAAACAAGTTTAAAGGTCTGCAGGTGGTTAGGTAGAGTGAAGAATTAGGTAGATGAGGGAATGCCAGAATCAGATCTTCACATGCCCAGAGAATTTAACTGAAAAATCCTGAGTAACTGGAATTGGGTACAAGCTGAAAATAGTAATTCAGAGCTTTGTATGTGTCTCCAGGGTCTTGATTGACCACTGTTTTGCATATACAAAAAAGCTATCTGAAGTAATAAAATTAAAATTTGACTTGCTTTAGGTAATTTCATTTTATTTAAGAGATTCATTACCTGTTTCAGTAGCTATTGGTAGGCCTTCAGTGGAGCAGTTGAGTTCTTGCAGGCGATGAGTAATTCCTGTTTAGTAACCATGGTAGGTGACCACGTGTGGGACTCAGCTGCCTCACGTAGTTTTACTTCTGGGCCATTCCCTCCAACTGCCTTTGTAGTTAGTGGGGATCTAGTTGGTAGAGCCTGGTACATCTCACAGGCACGTCAGTAAAGTGAGATGAATTCCAACCCATCTCTTACTCCTGACATCAGTCCAATCAGTGAGGTATCTTTTCCTGTCATGAGGTGTTTGGGGTTTTGGAGGTGACTTCATTCCTCTGCTCTAATTTTCACTCCCAGTTTTGTGGATGAAAAGTCCTAGAATTTGTTGTCTCACCTGCAACTGATGTCTGTTTTGCCAAATATCTTTAGACACTGTTTCATGACACGGCCATCTATATGGATTTTCATATTATGTACCATATATCACACAACACTGAAGGAAACAAAAGCATTTGTTATGGCATGAAAAAAAATTGCTTTTTTTCCCCACAAATACTTGAAATCCAGACAAATGTTTATAAAATATCTGGGCAGTCTTAACATAGAGAGGATAACTGTGGAGGCCTTATTCTACAGAGATACGCAGTTCTAAAGTCCAAAGTTTGTTTCTGCAGCCAGATGTATTTGGATTCATCATTGCAGCATCTTTCAGAGAAGGACAGAAGAAATTTACTTAATTGTTATTAGTAATACTACCTTGGTGCCATGCCATTTATTCTACATAATGTCAAGAACTTCATGGGATTCATTGCTAAATTTTGGTGTTACATTTATTTGCGAAATGGAAAAGCTCCTCACTTCAATAGTGTTCTTCACCATGAGTCCAGGACTGTACCTACCCTTCATTCTTCACCTTAGGCTGCTTTATCTTTAGTTGCTGATTGCTTCATAAATACTGCTCTGCTCCTAAATAGCGCTTATATGTTCTGTAATGTTTTTATCTTAACATTGTTTCTTGCTTAAATGTTTATTCCAGAAGGTCTGAAAAATTATGTTTGCAACTCCTGTTAATTTCGCCTTTGACAAGTAGCTTATGGGCAACTATTTTTCAGACTCTCTTTCAAGACATTCTAACTACAGCCTAGTCTTAATCTGAGTCAAATCACAGTCACATCTTCTATTGAACAGTAATGCACTACATTTGTTTTACAGCCTCTGCAACTGCATTTTAAGGACATATGCATAGCTTGGGTCTCCATTCTCCTTAAACTGATGCATACTGGTATGAATCCTAAGCAAACTGTTTTGGTGCCTTTTTCCCAGCCTGTTTTTCCTGTGGATTAGTGATGGATAACCCTTTCTGTTGACTTGGGCAAGATCAGAGAAAAAAAAGCAAACAGACAGACCTGTCCATTGCTGTGACTACCTAGTTTGAAATGCCAAACTTAGCAAACAGGCCGTTCTTCACACATGAGAGAAAATATAGACACAGTGCCCAGCCAGCCAGGAATCACCAAATGTACCTGAGCAAAGTCCATGGCTAAAATGAAATGGAAATATTTCATGTAAATTCATCTGTGTTCTTTTACTTGCTTGCTACACAATGCTGTCTCTCATGTCCTACTACACCAGAGCTCAGGGTGCCTTTCTTCATTAGCTTTTCTCGCCTTTCAGAATATTAAAAAGTATGCAAAACAATTTTAGATAACATTTAAGGTGTATATTTGGTACTAAAGTTTGTTTATATATACACACACATGCATAAAGCTATTTTTAAAGATTAGGAAGGTCACAAAGTCATGGGCTTGGCCTAGATTCATGATCCCTTGGTTATACCCACATCTGGCTGCCCCATCCCTTCCCAGATTACTCCCACCGCAGCCAAGGCTGCTGTTCAAATCCCCATGTATTAGCAAACTGAAAACAGCAGTAGGCCAAATTAAAAAGGCTCCTCTGGACCAGCAGCTGCAGACCCAGTCTTTCTCCCATTTATGTAAAGTGGCTGAAGAGGCTACTGTTTCCAGTTGTAGGATCAATGTTCTTTTCAGCTGCTCCAGCTATATCCAGCATGGATGGCAACATTACAGAATGGAAATATTAATGCTTCTCTTTTCAGTCACAGAGTTTTAATTTTATCCTATGTTAGCTACATTACCCCATCTCTTCCTGCAGCTTGAGAAGGTGTGTCGCTTGGCAATGTGTTAATGTATCTTTCCTCCTTGTTCAAAATAGTTTCCAAATCCTAATCATGCAGGTTATGCAAACCCCACTCTGAAGAGGATCTTGGAATTTCCATGGAAGGCAGTCCTGGGCAGATGCTTATGTGTGATTTTGGCTTATGCAATATATGGAAGGTCATACATCATGTCAGACACATTTCATTCATCAGAGTAGTCTTCCCAAATGCTTTGAGAAGCTAGCCAAAATGGGAAATTCCTTAACCAAGAACTGTTTGAGGATTCATTTGGTCTTTTCTTGTTCCAACAACTTCTACTGTACTGTTAACTACCAGCTAGGGGGACACATCTCTGTTGGGGAATAGCATGGGGAAGTGCATAGCAGAAAAGTTCCAAATACATTTTATTCCACTTTCCTGATGGGAAAAGATTCAGCTTTCTCCAAACCTTTTGCTCTTACCCCTCAGAATCTTAACAAATTCATCAGAAAACTCTTTTCTTCCTCAATTAAAAGAATGTCAAAAACACTTCCCTTTTGCAGTCCTACTTGGATCTAAATCTGCATTTGACATTTCATGCTACACCCAGTTCCAGCAGATGTAGGCTCTGTGGCCTTGCAATTAGGTACTATGTTAAATGATATCTAATTTTAGGACATGCCATATGGCTCTCCCTGTATTCTCCTAGATCGTGTATGAAAGGTGAGCATGCTGTTTCATTACAGAGATCCATTACTCCCTGAAGTCATAGGAAGACTCCTGCTTCCTCAAGAAGATGCAGTGCTCCTTGGACCACAATGCATTAGCAGGCTTTGTAGAGCCCTTCTACATCCTAGTTAAAGATATGATCTCAAAAAGAAAATATAGGCATCAATTAATATCAGGACGTTGATCCCTAGCCTGAGAATGTAGATTTCAGGATGAGTATGTAGCAGTAATTTTTCTATCTTTCTCTTTAGAAGATGCTATTTGATGTTAGGGACTAGAAATCTTCAATTTTTAAGTTACTGTTAATTTCGGTGAACAGACCTGTCTTCTGTTATCTGACCATCTGGGATCCTTTTATAAGAAAAACATCATTCAGTCTTAGGAAGAATATTTTAGCTTGCCATATTTAATCAAAACATATTGAAGCAAGATGCAAAGCAGAAGCAGATAAAAGCTAAATTCCTCTGCTAGATGCTGAGTGACTATAACCTTCCTGTCTAAACAGAGTCAAAGAGTTTAAGAAATTAGCTTAGGGTTATGCAGAAAATAATAAGGAGCAGTGATTTAATAATGACACAAATATAATTATAATAATAAAACACACAAAGATTAGTATATGTTGACTATCTGTTAGGACATTTTAGGGGTTAAGATATACATTGGTCAGAGTGTCAGGTTTTTCTCTGTGCCTCTCCCATTAGGAATTAGATCACATTCCACAAGGCTAAAGGTAATTACCTCGTTTTCATTTTCCATTATGAAATTTTTGGTGCTGCTCTGTCAAGTTCTAACCACGTGTTTCCTAAACAGAGTCTGTCTGACCAGTGGTGAGCGCTCTGCTTGCTGGCAATGCATCCATCACTGGGAGCACATTCCCTCCTCACCTGGCAGCACTGCTAATCCAACAGTTCCCAGAGTGGGAATCTACAGAAGGCACTTAAGAGAGACAGAGGAAGCTATTCCCTGGAAATCAGGGCTCTTTCAGATGAACAGAGGGACATTTTGGGATGATGCCCCACCACATTCTGCTGAGTCAAGTCAGCATTAAGTGAATACATATTCTCTCTTGGGAGTCCTAATTACAGCTGAGGATCTTAGGAAGTTATAGAAGGAAAGAAAGAGAAGCACTGCAGTCCTTTCCTAGCCTCTTCTTCTGAGTATCCAAGGAAAATACAAGGAGGGCCCCATTACTCATGGAACCCAAGAACTGCAATTGCAGATGCTACCCAGCATCAATCCCACTGATTTAATCCACAGGACTCTACTGAAAAGGATTTTTGGGGCGATCAATTAGTCAGTACTAAGTACCTACAGACCTGTCTATAGTGGGCATTACTATAAGATTTGCCAGCATCAATGTTCTATCTTTTCTACACAGAGCTGCGTGTGCTTGGTCTCCATTTCTTCTTACTTCAATTGATGTACATGGCATCCAAGTTTGTTTTGGTTTTTTTTAATGTATTTAGTATTTTGTAATCATTTATATCATTACGAGAGTGTTTCAA
The DNA here is from genome assembly GCA_013397865.1 of Struthidea cinerea. Lineage (NCBI taxonomy): Eukaryota > Metazoa > Chordata > Aves > Passeriformes > Corcoracidae > Struthidea > Struthidea cinerea. The sequence continues at coordinate 1,457,105 of VZTI01001820.1, read as the reverse complement.
TGCAATTTGTTGAGGGTAATTAGCCTGTAGTTGCCCTTCAAGGAAGTATAAACTAAAAAGCAGTTGTGGTCCTTTCTTGGAGCGACACAGCTGAAATAGAGCCATTGCCCACAACTGAATGGTAGGCAAATTTGTCAGGAGTCAGCTGTGCAGAGGGATGGGTGGAAGTGGGTGTCACTGGCATACGACTGGAAAAACTGTTCTTGCAAAGGCAGAGAGAATCGACAAGAGGAGAAGTAAAACCGTGCTCTGGGGAGAAAGTCCAGCAAAAGAACTTTGTTGTCAAAGTGCTGCTTAAAAAGAGACATGAAACGGGCAAGGCAACGCAACTGCCTTCTAGTATTAAATTCCTGCCTGCTTAGCGGAGCCGTAAGCCAGAGTTTTCTGGAAACTCTCCTGATGTGCATTTGGCAGCCAACAGCCTCAGGACGGGCTCAGGCCCCGTCGGGGTGGGTGCCCCTGCCCGGCGCTGCTCCCCGACTTCCCGAGCCCCGGGACACCCCTCTGCATCCCCCCGGGGAAAGCTCCGTTAGCGCCCTATTAGCAGAGCGGGGCAGCCTGGTCAGGTTGGAAGACATCCTGCAGCATGAGCAGGTAATTAAGGATCCTCAATTAGGCAGAGCCTTGAGGCAAGAGGATGACCTCTCTCTGGGAAGAACAGGTGGGGCTGTAAATCAGTGTAAGTCGCTTGAGAACTCTTGGGGTTTGTTTGGGGTTTTTTGGTTTTGAAGCGGATTTTTTTGTTTGTTTTCTCATTTTAATTATATATATATTACATAATTATATAAGTGGTTTAGAATGAACTGCTCCAAAATAGTGAAGCATAGATGAAGAACAAGAGAATTATTGCATATTTGAATTAGTAATCATCCCGAGAATTTTGAGTACAAATTTTTGATACAGAGCATTATAAAAAAATAACAAAGCTACTGGTTAGTGGGACATCCGGGAGACACCCCGGATAATTATCTGAAAATGAGTAGTGTCTTGAATGTCTCAAAGTGAAAGTCCTATGGATTAGGAGCTCCATTTTCTGGCACACAGTGCATTGCTTTCAGCCATGTTTTACTCTTCGTTTTTGTCTGTCCACTTTCAGATGTAACTAATCTCCCCTGGGTGGAGATTCCAGCATTACTGCAGAAACTGTCCCACTGCACATTCTGTAATAAAAAATACGCCACAACAGGTTATATTTAACAAGGAAAAGAGGAATAGAAAGTGGTACATCTGCACAATGAATATAATATAGCATTGGCTTGGAATTTCCTGACTTCAGCAGTGCTTCCAAAGTAATAATGCATTAATAGAATTACACTTAGCTTTCTGCTTTTAAAAGGAAAATATTTGAAAGCAAAAGTATTTTCATCTTCCAAGTTCTTCTGGCTCCATGTGTGAGATAGTGGAAATAACAGGGCTGTGTAACCACAGCAAACAAGTGGGGTGGGAATTCTGTTGCCGCTTGGCTGGCCCAAAGCAGAGCAGTAGTGTAGCCTGTATTTTGGATTTAATAGGTAAAAGTTTTTTTTTTTTTTTCCCCCTAAACTCCATTCATTTCTATGGATGAAAATAAGATTACTCAGTTGTAGACAGAACTGGTGGTGACCTAGAATTACTGATGTCTGTCATTTCCATTATAAGAGGCAGATTTTAGTTAGCTATAATTTCAACTGTTGGTTGGTTGAAATTTTACCTGATTAGGCAGGAGTTTCCTTTGCTGGCTAAATCCTGCAGTCTGACTTTTTCGAGTCAGAAGTTCAGCAAAATATTTCATCAGTATCTGTCAAGCAATTAAGCAAAAATATATTATTTTGACCATATAGAAAACCCCTGTATTTTAAGCTTGTTTAAAATTTGGCTCACCATCTTGTTGGGATGTCTTTTCTGCTTTCTGTGGAAAGTCTCAAAAGTTGTAGATATTTTTTCAAATTTAGCAAATGGATGACCAAAAAAAGAAAAAAAATCAATTTACTCAAGCATGCTCCAAAGCAGGGACAGAATTAGATCACTGAGAAACACTTGATTGATCCACCAGTAAAAATGTTGGAAGGCAGCAGAAATATGTACATATTTAACCTCCCAGCAATTTTAACTTTAGTGGGGCTTAGCTGGTGAAATGCATTTTCTTACCTGTTTTACCAGTAAAATTCCCTGACATTTACGAAACTTTGAAGTGTAGATTTTATACTCCCTCTTACAAATGAATTTTGTCTTTAGCACCACTGTAAAACCAAAAACATGACTGCCTGACTCACTGACCTCTTCCTAGGTATTTCTCTGGAAGGCATTATCAGATACTCTTCAGATACTGACATTTTTAACCATAATAATAAAAATGTTGAAGACGTGTAAAGATGACATAATTTTGGGATCAGTGAAGATCAGTGAAGATTATTTTACATACAGCACTCTATCTTAGTTCCATTCTCTGTTAAGTCTCTTTTTAGCATCCATCTCACTGTTAACAAATAGGGATATTATTGATGTAACAGTCAGAGGCTCTGGTACTTCCTCGGTGCTCTACCAAAGTGCAAATCTCTTCTGCTCTTCATTGTCCTTGTATCCTCCCCCTATTATTGTTTTGCTATCATCAATAAGATCTAGAAAATAAAAAGTTGTAAAACCTGATCTACTACTGGTAAATAAACAGCCTTATTAGTGTTCACTGAAGCAATATGGATCTTATGTTTCCATGATTAGAGAGATGTGTTTGTTTTCCTTCACAGGTAACTCAGTATGTCAATAATTTTAGATACTGTGTTTTGATACTTCACTGTTTTCCCATGGGAGTATTTGGAGATGAGTTCACAAACCAGCAGGTTTTAAATAAGACATATTGCTCCTGGTCTGGAAATAGCCCTTAGAGCTGGGTGTGCTGGACACGGAACGCCAAGGGGCCTGACAGACAGGCTGATGCTGTCTTTGCCAACTCTCCATGAGAAGCTGGTGGATATTGGGTCAGGCCCTGGAAGTTGTCTGTCTTCTTCCATTTAACTGCAGGCTTAGAGCAAGTCTGAGCAGCTTTTCCTGTGGTGAGCTTAAGCGTGGGATCAGTACAAACACATATGTTCTTGTGGCTTCGTTGGATCCAGAAAATCTGGTGGGAGTATGTCTGCAACCTAGTCGTGATTGCTGCAAGCTGTGAGCGTGACCAGGGACACTGCAGGGCTTCAAAACCTTGGGAAGACTATGTTAAGGCTAATGACATTGGATATGCAACTGATTTGCAGTGTGCTGAAAGCATCCTTCCTATATAAGATATGTAAGAAAAAGCAAAGTGAACTGTGACTTTTTTGATGAGCAAGTTTGACACATTGCTGCATCCTAAAATTGTCTGGGAAGTTTTTTGTTTGGGTTTTTTTTTTTTTTTTCAGACTAAAGATGTAATACTGATTTTCAGTAACTAAAAATTGCAATGTGTAGGGTGTTTACAAGTTCTAGAAGCTGAATCAAGGTTTTGTCTACCACTTATGTGGTACCTACCTACTCCATGCCCTATTATTTAGCTTATGGGAAAAAAATCTGCAGGTGTTACTTTTTTTCCGTCTGTTCCATAACCTCTGATATTGAGCTCCTAAAAAGCTCGAAGCAGACTAAACAGATTATAGTCAAAACAGTAAGGTTGCTTTTCAGGCATTCTTTAAATCAGATGTTTTAATTATAGCTTTTATTTTGTTTGCTAATTAGAAAACAGGTCCACAATGTGGTATCTATCTACTTCCATTTGAATCAATAAACAGAAAAGTCATGAGAAAGGGACCTCTTCCCTTCAGGGAGTCTTTTCTTCTTAATGTTGACTCAGGTTGTTAATGCTTATTCTTGTCTCCTTTCCTCTTCTGCTTACTTCCCAGTCTTTTCTCTTTCAGTTCCCCCTTGTTTCCCAACGTGGGTGAGATCTGTTGCCTTTCACATTAGCATCCATGCATTTGTCCTTCATATTTATTTACTTGCTCTGTCATGAGCATGCTGTATTTTTCAGTTTGCATTGTGAAAGTAAGGTCTTTAACCAGGCTGAATAATGCTTTTTAAGCCAATAAAAAGTTCAAATGTGAGTTTCATTGTAAGTGAAACAAGAGAAATACTTTAGCTATAAATAATGGATATGTACTTTTAAATAACATGTGAGACCTGTTTGGAATAATCCTGAAAGTTTGCCTCCCATCTGAAAATCACAGTGCTGGCTGAGAAATGAGTACTTCATGTGCTTGCAACTTGATTATATTGAGATAAGTTACTAAATGGTCTGACTTTTTCTGTTTGCTCTGTGCTTTGGATGGCATAGTCAGATTTTATAACTTCTCTTTTATGGTTATCTGAATCCAGTTCCTGCAAAGACTTAACGTGTATATTTTACTTTATTTTGGCTGTGTGTGTAGAGATTTTTTAGATTTGGAACCATGATTAGTTTCTTCCCTGCTGAACAGACCACTGTAAATTTCAATAGGGAAGCAGAAAAGCCCCTTAAAATATTTTAAGGAAGCTTCTAAAACAATGATTTGAGGATGTACTATTTAAAGTGAATTGCATCAGGTACTGAGTTATTTTGAAATAAAAGATGTCTGAATAACAGTGACCTGATTTTTGTGTGTTCAGACTTGCTACCACACACCGTGAAATTAGAAACTATTTGTAAGGGAGTGAATAATCAGAAATTCAAATGTAGTCAAAATGCTGTGATATTCGAGGGATGCAGCTCCCACTCATTTAACTGTTAGTGCAGGGTGTATTGGGTCCCTGCAGACTCTAGACACACCTTGCTTGTACTCCATATTCCTCCTGTGTGTCAAATCTGAAGGGCTTTTCCCACAATCTGGAAATAAAGAAAGGTCAGTTAAAACAAATACCATAAAAGGACAAGGTAAAATTTTTCAAATTTTAGAGACGTTATTTATCTTCAAATCCCCTCACTAGACCTACATTAAGATAATGATCACAACCCAAATATAGAATATTTGAACTGCCCTTTTCCAGGCCAGATGTGCTATGTTATGTAATGCCATTTTAGGGTGATTGCTGGAGCTTGGAGTGAAAGGAAAATGAACATATTGTAGGTATTGCTCCAAAGAGCAAACATTATAAAAAATGTTATAAAACTCAAGGCCTTTAGCAAAACATTTTAGCAAATGTAAGTTCTACACAGAGCCTTGCCTACATACAGGCTGAATTCTTCAGCAAGGTACAATTCAGCCACAGGCCCCAGAGCTTGCAAAAAGACACAAATACACATCCCAACACCAGCCCACTTTACCTGGACACATTTTAACTCCTGAGAACTCACTCCTTCAGGCATGGCTCACTTCTAAGTCAAACACGCTACAACAGAAATTTTCTCCATGTGCTTTCCAAAACCCTATTAAATCAAAACCATCCAAGCAAGTAGTTGTTGATATGTGTGTGCAACAGGCTTTCCAGAAATTCTTTGTGAATAAAGCATCAATGTTTTCCACTGCTTGCTGGGAGAAAATCTGCTGAGTTCAGAGCACTGTGATCAATCCACACTGCAAAGTCACAAATAGAGAAACAAAGGGTAATCACTGTCCATTTTTTGCACTGCTGATGCATTAATCAGCCTCCGTTTTCTTCACTGCTTCAAACTGCATTCTCAGGATGATGTGCCAGCCTCCTGCCTCCATCGCTTATGTAGCTGTCCCATCTGTCACTGCAGCCAGAGGTGGGAGAGCACACTTACCACTTGAAGCATTTCACAGTTGCGATCTCAAGCAGAGGACAAATGTCTACACAGAGCATTGGAGAGGAAACTATACCGGGGAAAGACTTGGAGCATCTACAGCAAGTGTCTGAATATGTATAGGGAGCGCACCACATGAGGCACTGAGCTCAGTCAGCTCAGGGTGCATTTCTTCTTTTTCAAAACTCTTTTCACTGTGAAGAAAATTTTCTTCCTTTTCAGGCATTCTGTAGCGAGGGCAAAAATAGGAACCCAATTAGGCCTGGCCTCTCTGCAGGGAGAAGAGAGCGGGCGAGGACAGAGGAGGCTGTGCCGTGGTTATGCCTAGGGCACAACCTGCACAGGAACTCCCTGTACCTCAAGAGAAATGTGACCTTTAGCGGCTCACTTGTTCTCAGAGGGGATGGCAGAGCAGCTATCCTCGGCAAGAGCAGCAGGGGAGGCTGTATCTGAGCCTTGTTCCCTGAGGGGCTAAGCCTTGGGGTGTTTATATTTTAGGCAACCTTTACTTCCACCTTGTAGACTCATGATGAAAGGTAGGATAAATAGTCTTTTCCCAAGCTTTTAAAGAGAAACCTGCTTCCCTCTGGGAGAGGGACTCAGCAGGAAACGGGCAGCGTTTGCAGGCTATTTAAGTGTCCCCATGGCTTCAGACTCTTTGTAAAGCTGACCAAGGGGTAGGAATAGGCAAGGATAGGTAGGTAGTTCTAGCACAGCGGATACCACTCATCTGCCAGCTCTTCTTAAGACACACTCCATCTCTATGCTAACTGAGATCTCTGTCTGAGCCTTGGGAAGGCTGGTGTGCCTGCATAGCTCTCAAGCGTTGTTCAGAAAAGTCGTCATGGGTTTTCAAACCTATTCAGTTCTGCAAACGGGTTTCACTGCTATGGTATTTCTAGATCCGTGCCCGTTTTTTTTGCTTAGCATCAATAACATGAATAGGAGAGATTTAAAGACAGCAATCGTATCTCCTCTCTGGCTTTTTTTGGCCACGGGTTTTTGTAGTCTCATAAGGTAGTTTACTCATAAAATAAACTGCTTAACCTCACTGCCTTACTCTGCACCTATCCCAATTTGACTTTGTCTTTCCTGATTGTAAGCATCCCAGTTATGCAAAAGATGTCAGGAGAGGTGTCCAATGCCTTGGACAAGGGTCTGAATTCTTCCTATGTGCTGCCAATGCTTTTCTGTATCCTATGATCATGTTTTGCATCCTATAATGATGTTTGTAATTTATCAGGACAATCCTGTCTCGGCTGCACTAATCCTGTGATCAGTCAGCAAGTTCATGCTTATCTTGCTTCTCTGTTGTTTCCATTTTGTTCTTGTTGTTAGTTGAAATCCTTGATCTCACACATTCTACTTTTAAGTTTCTGCTCATTTCTAGTAGCTCACTCCCCCTTCCTGACTTTTTCTGGGGAAAAAAAAAAAATATGTTGATGGTGCCACGTTATCTATTGATTTTTTTCAAGGCACTGGTATTTTATGCAAAAAAATAATGTAAAACTCTAAGTAGAAGAATTAGGAGGCCTTGCACTTTTTGAAATTGCATTAATTCTGGAAGTCTTAGGCAGTGTGTGCCTGCTGAGTGCACCAGGGCAGGCAGCTTGTGGAAAGCAATTGTTGTAGTGGCTGGCAACACTCACAGAGCCTGCAGATCACAGGGAATCACTGTAGGAAGTTTATACAATTGATTAAAATATATTGTGCACAGTCATCAAAAATGGAGCCTCACAATATTTGTAATGATGTTCTTTGTTCTAATCTTTGCTTGCATAATATCAAAGGAACATCTATTTCTAGATAAAATAAATGTAAATGGATATAACTGAGCATGGCAAGGTTATCACTCTCCGGTTGCTGAAGGTAAGATGAGAGAGAAAATATATTCGCTGTCCTGTTACCAATAAAATTCTAAAAACTCACAGGTGGAGATTTTGCTGCTTTTGGGGCTGGTGCAGCAGGTCTCTGAGTGGCCATGCACTGGAAACAGCAGTGATCCGTGTGTTCCACAAAGGTGGGCTTGAAGAAGCATTAGAGATTTTACAGCAGCTGAAACATAAATAAAGGAGAAAGGCAAATGTCTGAGGATGAGTCAGCCAAGAGGTGAATGCATTTCCTCGTAAGTGGGCTGTTTTGTAGATCACATTGAGACTTCCTAGCCAAGATAAGGCTGCAGAGTCTGGGCTTGAACTTTTTAGAAATCTTTGATTAATTGCTAGTGGATGATCCATCTAAAATGTTCCTGCTTCTCTCTCTCTTTCTTTTAGTCAGCTCCTATTTCTTTAGCTTTCTGTTCTCTTGCCTTTTCCTTTCTCTCTGTAATTTTTTTCTCTAATTAAATATAAATAAAAAGGACTGCATGTTCTGTGCTGTCACTTATGATACATAACTTCTCAGCAGAAATCCCACATTCAGTAGTGATTTTAACTGACAGATTGTAATTAAATAAAGAGAGATGGTTTATACATTTCAACTGTGTATCTGCATTTCTTGTCGTCTGTGTGGTTTTGTTTTCCAAGTTAACTGACTTTTAACATATAACGTGTACACGTATAAGTATTTCTGCTTTTCTATCTGATCAGATTAGTATTATTTAGGTCACCTCTAGTCAAGCAAGCCATGCTGGTATGGCAATGTCAGCTAGGGGAGGGAGGGGTTTGGGTGGTTTTTGTTGGGTTGTTTTTTTTTT
>VZTI01001820.1:1369072-1448320 GCA_013397865.1 Struthidea cinerea | reverse complement strand
GCGCCCCGGCACAGCCGGCCCTTGGCCGCCGCAGAGCCGATGTGTTTCCCCGTGTCCTGCCAATTCCAGGCAGACAGGCCGGCCGAGGGAACAGCTGCAGAGCAGGAAGCGAACCCAGAAAGAGCTGAAAGCTGAGGTTGAGCAGCAGCAGCGGGCGGGACGGAGGATGCCTGACGCAGCTACGCTCCCTCGACCGTGTGCACATTCCCGGTGGGACCGCGGATGCGCCGCAACGGCAGCGATCGCCCTCCTGCAGGGGCACTTCTGTGCTAAACGTCAGGCAGGAAGCAAACCTGAGCGCATTGAGGCGAAAAACCTCATGTCATTTCAAAAAAACCCAACCCTACAAGTTGACTATAGTTATTAACTATTATATTAACTGTAGTTTTCACAATGTAAGATCCGATTATTTGGGAAGTGAAATGAGTTTCTTTTTTAGCCTTGCTGGCTTTTTGAGGAGAGGCCTCTTCTTTTATGGTCGTTCCTCATTTCTTATGGAGACGATCCGCACTCCCAGGAGACCTGAAACACTCCCCCCAGTTCTGCATGGAGCAAGGCAATCCCAGCTCCTGGTACACTTTCCATAGAAGAGGATGCTGTGAAACAGGAAAATTTGATTCCTTCCTGGGTCCTATTCACATCTAGCTTGGTAATCCCACTTCTTGTTAGCAGAAATATTAAAGACTGAGAAAACTTAGTTTATACTATTCTGCTCCAGACCTCTGGAGCAGCCTCTATCACTGCATCCTGCCTGCTTTGTATTCCGTCCCTTTTGGTGTCAGTCCTGCTCACTGGGAATTTGTTATGAAGAAAAACCTTAAATGCAAACTACTTCCCAGGCCAGTAAGAAATATTTAAACACTTCAGGCATTCAGTCTGTGATTCAGAGATTTATTTATAAAACTGTTGATTTTGGGACACTAAACCATTGCGTTTAAACTGCAGAAGTGAGTCATATTTGTGGGAGGTAATTACTACCAGAAAGCACAACTAGCTTTTGTAGGTTTCTCTGTAAAATGTCCACTTATGATCCACAAGTACTAAAAATACCATGCTTTGTTGAATTTCAGCACAAGTTATCTTTACAGAATTATGTGGCTTTATACATGTATTCTGTTTTCCTGACATATGAAGAAATAAATGACTCACACGCCTGAGAATTTATTTGAGTGCTTTATATGGACTGTCCTGACCAGGTAACTTGTTCTGCTTATATGATTTTCATGAAAGGCAAAGACTTTGTGGTAACTTCTAGAGAGAAGCCATTTAGCATGGGAACAGCGATTGTATCAAGCACTTAGGAGCAGTGTTTGTTCATCAGAAAGGTCTCTGATTTCTTGTTTCATCCAAACCCACAATAATCTACTCAGTCTGTTCTCTTCTCCATGGTTAATAGATTTTGGGAGCTGAGGGTGTTCCAGATGTCCAACACCTGCAGAAGCTACTTGCAGAGCTGAAGGGAACTTTCCTCATTATCCCTCAGTCATGACTGAGGAATTCAAGTTTATTTAACTTGTGGTCACTTAGCAGCACACCCTACTAGCAGATGAGTCAGATGGTATGCCACCTATCTCAAGAGAATACCCTGCAACAGGGTTCAGAAAAATAATGTCATCCATCCTCCATCCTGGCATAGTAGGCTTTGAACAGTTTTTCCCATGTCAATCAGCGAGAACTTAAGGTGCACCATGAACCCAGGCAGCCTTTCATTGCTAGCAGACCAAAAATGGAGCTGCTACTCAGCAGTTAAACCACAGTGCTCTGAGTACCTCCTTCCCCTCCAAAATGGGCAGTTATAGAAGAGGCCTTCCTTTAAAAACTGCTATTACCTGTATGTGTGATTTGCCAGGAATCAGGTAGTGTCTGCTACATTTCCCAGGAATCTTGTGTCAAGATCATGGTCAGGAAGTCTTTCACCCGTTCCTCCTGCTCTTCCAAAGAGAATCCAGCTCCCACCAACTCCATAGCCTTGGTGAGGTGATGGGGTCAGATATGGGGAGCATGGGACTTGCACTTGCCATTCCATGGCTTTCTGAGGAAGAAATTTAATTATTATCACCCTTAGCTATGCTCCTTTGAGCAGCTCCTCCTTATTCTACCCACATTTTTTTGACAAATAAGCACTTATTTTATTTTTCCTGGCTTTAAATATATTTTTTTTCCCCCTGGGATCAGGTTTTAATTACCAGCTGGCTCTGGACGAATGTGTTGCACTTGGCCATGGCATCAGGGCTGGCTTCCAGAGGGTTTGTCCACATAAAGTGAGCTGCCCATGCTGCTGGGATGCCACTCTGATGTACTCACCCAGGAAGAGGGCTGAGTGACTGTCAACCCACACTTGGAGACACCACACATTGAGGGATGTCAGATGGTGGTCAGGAAAGGTCAGGACTGTCTCTTATCACTAAGATTAACTCAGCTGGTAAGAGCAGCATGCTGATAATGCCAAGGTCATGCATTTGATCCCTGAACAGGCCATTCACTTAGGAGTTGGACTCAATGATCTTTGTCGGTACATCCCAGCTCAGAATATTCAGTGATTCCGTGAAACCTAGTCCTTCTTTTGTTCACAGGGAGCTTTCAGAGCTACCTTTCTTCACTCCTGACTATCAGAATTGAAGTGCACTTGGGTACACTTTACATTTTTATCTTGGGTACACTTTACACTTTTATCTTTACAGGCAGTGGTAAAGGACTTTTCCCACTTCCTAACTCACCTGTCCTACAACACAGCCACTTTGTCTTATTCCTTCTTCTGGCTGCAAGCTACTGCTCGGGGTTAGGGTGAGCTTTGCTTCTGTGGTGCTTTGTCTGGGCCTCTCTACATCCTGACCCCGCCATTTTTAAACATAATTAGTTGGTAGAGTCTCCTGTATATTACTGGAAGTAGAAACTCTATTATGCTATGCCCCTTTTCTAACAGGAAACACCTTGCCAGAGCACTGAGTTGAGACAGCCCAGATCTTGCGCCAGGAGAGATTTACCTTGTGCCTTCTTGCTTCTCTGTCCTTCTGACTTTGGTAAGGGCTGTCTATCTTTCAGTTTCTGCTGAGAGACTTTGGCCTGATATGGAGAAGCATTAAGAAAGGCTGCCTGCAGGCAGACAGACAGACAGACGGAATAATAACTGTACTTTGGTACAGAATTTGGGCTCTGCAGTCTCTGGTTCATGTGTTTGTGAGGGGAATCAGCAGTATTTTCAAACCAGTTGCTTCCAGTGATTCACTTTCAGGAGACCTAGAAATGTTGTGAGGATTGCAGGGATAAAGACTGGTCATAGATTACTCATAAAAAGCAAGATATTTTAGTAGAATAAATTAAATGCTAGCTGACAATCTGCTTGCCAAGTTTTAGTTCAGTAGAGTTGAAATGGCCAAGTTTTTAATGCCAACAATTGAGGTTTGCAAAGGAAATACCAAACCAACCTGGTGGAAAAAGAGGCGGACATTAAATTACAGAGCAAAGACTGCCTCTGCTTTGTAGGTGGAGAAATAAAAAAATTACAAAAAAGAAAATCAGTTTGAGTTTTTCAATTTGATTCCTGTGCCTAAGCAGAAAAATGTAGGATTTATCAGTAATCTCAGAGCTCAAAGGGACACTCAGCAAGCTGTGCAGAACTGTTGGCGAGGGGACAGGGAAGAGGACCAATACAGGGAAATGTTGCAAAAATGCTCAGAAACTGTTGCTTGGTCTCATCATGTAAAGACTTAAAAAGAGCCCAGACCACAAATTCTGGACTGTTCTTATTTCAGCTAGTGCCAAAAAGACACATTCTTTCATGTATACAATAGTTTTTCTTGGATATAATGTCAACAATATATACTTGTCATTGGACATTTGTGTAATTTTTCCTGTATAATGTGTAAGAGCGTGTTCCTGAATTCCTGCAGCAGCAGCAGGCCAGCTAAATTCACCGTGAGCCCTATCTTCATCCAAGAGGCATTCCACTGAAGTTGGAGAAACTATTCACTGGGTGGGGCCTGCCAAAGCACACTGGAGCAAGGAGAGCAAAATCTTCCCCTGAAATATCATTTTAGTCATTTCAGTTTTATAAAGGACAGGAGAAAATGTTGTGCATTGCATGGGTAGACTTATTTGTCTGCTCCAGAAGGCTGAGCATATTTCATCCAGAAATGACAGCGGTGCCTAAAAAACCACTTCTCAGAATGAGAAGGTTTATTCTGCAGCGCAGCTTGCCAAACCAGACCCAGTCATGGACGTCAGAGAGGTCACAGCACTGAATGCCAAGGCATAGACTCTGGTTCTTACACAGGACCAACCTAGAGACAACTTGATCAAGCAAATTCTTCACCACATACATCCCCAACAGATGTGCTGCGTTTGTGGGTAGTGGCAGAGACTGGCAGTCAGCGGCCAAAATTTCTAGACCGTTCTCTTCAGATTACCTGCGAATTACTGTCTTCCCATTTTTAACTTGCTAGCTTAATGCAAGTCTTTCCTGCTCAGTTAAGCAGATGTCATGCTACAGCAGAGTGTTTCTGGGGTTTCTGCTGTAAATTATTCGTATCTGGAAAAAAGGCAGCACTGGGTACTACTTGGGGACTCAATCACATGCAACAGGCGCCTGTATGTGCCTTTTGTGACGGTTGCAGTCATTTGCAATAAGCTGCTGTAGTTTTGCTTACCTTTTGCTATGCTTCTCTGTTCTTTCTAAATTTTCCTTTTCTGTAAAATTGTTTTTAACAAATTTAAAATAAATGTTTTATCACATGTACGTATGTAAATCTTGTGGCGCAGAGGAATATACAGACTATTGTTACCCTTGCTTAATCAATGCACAACCTTTGTAGTTTTAACCTAACAAATAAAATCAGAGATAAGTTTTTCTGATTAAATGATCTGTAGCAGCAGGAACACATTATTTTTTCTTATGTGCTCCTTGCTAGAGGTAAATGAGATATCATTGCAGTACCATTCACTCTGTTACAGCTCTGGCAGTGTCAGCATTTACATTGCAAACCTCTTCTTCCAGGGGTTTATAACTCAGCCATAAAATGCACTCCAGTCTGAAACTTGGCATACAATGTCTCAGTCTGGCAGAACTGAGACTTTTTTACGGAAAGTGAGAACAATCCAGTATCTGTTTGTCTGTATCTAAATTATAATTGTTTAGATTTTTAGCAACGGAGTAGGCTGCACAGCAGATCTGGAGAAGTACCCACCTGCCTGACACATCACTTCAGCCTCACCCTTTTAAGGTCACCATAAAATCCTATGTCAAACTATGTCAAAGCCTGAAATATTTTGTGAATTTTTATGCATAAGTGTGTTTAATTCCAAAGGTGGAGTTTCAGAAGTGTTGTGCACTGCACTTCTCCAGGTAGTGCTGCCACTGCTCCCACTGCCAGCAGAGCTCAGCTGAGCTCCCAGACAGCTCTTCATGGTAAAAACCAAGTCCCAGACCTGCTGTGATGGTGAGTAGCAATGTCTGTTTCACTTGTACCTTCATTCTTGGGACCTGACTCTTCTCTTCCCTTCACTTCTTGCATGGAGCAGGAGCCCAGGCATCTCATCCCACACCACTCAATGCAGTCCAGGGCTGCACAGAGAGTCAGGCTGCCTTCCACTGGGCCAGCCTTTGATTTTCCAGCAATCACATTGGAAAAGGTCCCATAAATGGTGGTGCTGTTAAAGTCACCAGATCTCATGTTCAGATGCTGAGTTTGCTGTGCCCTCTCCTTGAGTTTGCTCAGAATGTCTGATGTTACAATCCCCAAGGCCAGGTTGGTGGGCAGCGGGGAAGCAGCGCCTTCACCACACAGCCACAAACCTCCTCCTTCTCCTCAGCAGCAGTTACCGCCCCAAAGTCCTCACCCAAAGTTTCCAAGAGAATTCCTGGCATTATGACAAGGCTTTTTTCTGCTGTTAGTGCTGTAACATAACTTGGGTCTTTACATCCTTGGATTTGCCATAAAATTACCACTTCCAAAGACATTAGTGTGTTAAATGTGAGTACTACTAGAAAAGCAGGCAAAGGACCTTTTTATGAAGCACATCTACTCTCTGCTCTTGCTCTGCCACACCTCAGGTTTTCTCCTTCAGTTTCAAGAACGTGTTTTGGCTCTCTTTCCAGCCAAACTGAGGAGCTGAGTGAGCACTAGTCAAGTTTGCCAGGTTTGATATACACTCACCAACCAGCAATTATAAAAACCATTTAAAACACAGAACGTATACTAATACATAGATTCTGACTGATGCTGTTATTAACCATTAAAGAACATGCTTTATTTTAATAGAAATAGAAAGGCTGATGAGATTTTATCTAGAATCCATCTTTAGGACAAATATATGAGATGTAGTTTCCAAATATTAATTCACTTTCATCTCATGATATTTCCTTTTGGAAAGTCTCAACCCTCCAGGTTCTCTCTGTTTCTGCACTGCAGATGTTGGAAGATTGTGATATTGATTGCATCTGTTTAAAAATGAGCAGTTGCAACATTATCTTTAATCTAAGCAATATAAGACTACACTTGGCGAAAAAAATCATAAATGTGGCTTTGAGCATATATGCACAAAAGCATAATTTTAATAATGTCATAATCTTGAAATATAACTCAAGTAGACACTTAGTATTGTACAAAAATGAATTTAAAGAAAAACAGACATGATGTTCTGACTTGTTTAAGCCAAAGTTTGCATTGGACGTACATTCAGGGCATATTTTCCTGAATTGTTCAACTATTTATGTCATTTGGAAGGAGATTATTTCCAGTCTCCAGCAACGAAACTGACCTTCCAAACTCAGGGACAATTTCTATCACACAAATAGAATCTCAAGGATTAGGTGATTAAGTCACTGAAACAACGAATTCAATCAAATATTTGGGCTCCAATGTAAAAGACATGTGTAATGGTAGTCAAACTGTTTTGCTGTCTCTGGGGAATATTAAGGAATGGGAAGGAAATAAATCTTAATATGAAAATATGCAAGCTGTCATAACAAGAATTTTGGGAGAAAAAAGGGCAAAATTAAAATGTGATTCAAATTTTTGTAAAATGTAGCCAAAATTGTACATTGCACATCTAAAGAACTCAACAGTTACAGTAATATACCTCCTTCCTCCTGAAGAATTTCTTCCATTAGGGTTTTTTCTGGCCAGGGAAGGCATATACAATTTGTGAGCACAGTAGAAACGCACATTAAGCAAGTATGTTCCCTGTTACACTGGAAATGCAGGACATTTTTTTCTGTACAAGTACCCTTTTTTGAAAAAGCACAGATAGCTAAAGTTCCTATTGTCACCAATTTGCACCCATGAAGGAAAAAGTGGAAGCATCCACCATGCAGATAGTGTCTGAAATGCAACATCAGCAGAAATATTGAACCTGTAAATAAGAAAATATTTTCATGACAGCAAAAATAAATCACTCAGAAATCTTATGTAAGATTTGCTCTGATAAATTGTAAGACTGAGTCTGAAATTGGAAAAGGTAACTCCTTTGTTGTGATGTTAGGGAGATAAGATGTTTTTCTCAGTGTTGAAACTCTTGAAATGACTGGCAAAATTCAAAGAATGAAAATATAGGTCTCAAGTGACAAATTGCATGAAAAAAATGGCAGAATTTTTTCTACGAATGTATAAGATCGAGAAACAGATTAACATGTTGAAGAAAATGCACAGAACAATATTTCATTTTCTGCCCAAGGTTTCTTCCCCTTGCTGGTCTTAGGGCCGTGTACTACTGAGCTGAAATGAACATGCTGAAGGACAGGGTTTTCTGCCGATCCACCAAGAAACGTGAGGGTGCAGCTTTTTCCTCCCTGTCCCACAATCAGGATATCAGCTCTGGCCTGAAGAACTAGTGTCATCAAATAAAGCCTTGTGGCTTTTGTGACATCGTAAGTCCTTGGTTTTGTCCAGACACCCAAGCAAATCCATCTGGGCTGTGCTGGTTCAATTTGTGTATGACATGAAATGAGCACAGCCATCAGCTAAGAGAAGACTTTGACTGCTACTAGTCCTCAACATGTGAAAGGTTTTCTCTTTCCTTAAAAGTTCTCTGTGTCATTCCATTCTTACACTTTGTTTTTGGCCCTAGCTAGCAGTGGTGTAGGTGAATTAGATTAACTTACCTTGCAGAGGCTGGCCCTTTCTGTAACACCTGTAGGCCCAGGCTAGCATGAAATCACATTGGCTGTCCATTGGGTGCCACTATCAGGACTGAAAGTTACCACAATTTGGGAACATGCTTTCATCCATCACCTATTTATGATCTCTCATTTGCTTTCTGGTCCATGATTCCTGAGGGGTTTATTTGTCACAGAACTGCTGCTATTTGAGCTGTGGTCTGACCTGACAGAAAAACAACACTGTTTCAAAGCTATTTTATGCAACTAAACAAACATGGGGCAGAGAAGGGAAGAGAGCTTCTAATTATTATTTGCAAGGTTAACAAAGACCTTTTAAGTCTAGAGTGGTCAGATTTTTATTTTAAAGGTAACCTCAGATCAATATTGCCTTGCAGGAAATTTTGGTGGAACAAACCTAAGCATTTCGTGCTATGATTCATGCAAATCATTGGCATGTTCTTTGTTTGAGTCGTTGCCTAGGTGAAGGTCATAAGTATCTCCCAACAGAACACTATCATCACTGTTCACTCATCTTCAGACTAGTGAATTAAGCTGAGTTTGAATGCAAATCCCCCATGAAGGATAAGTGTCCAAGTCCCCAGGAATCAGGTCTGCTGGTGTGATCTTCCTCTACACTCCTTCGTCACAACTCCAAGCTATCAATGACTGTATCTCTACACTCATGAAGATGTTCACATGGTTGCACACTGCCTGGCCACCTGCCCATAACTCTCTTAAGAATGCAGAAACTAGGAATTGGATCAGACGCAGCCCCTTCAGCCCCCACTCCTGTCCCTAGTGTGTTTTAGGCCATGTTAGAGCTCCATGGAGAAAGCGGCAACTACAGAATGAAATTCCTGGCACCCTCCCATTTTATAATAGTGTTTTAAGGAATTTTTCAATAAGTAGTTCAGTTTGAAGCACTGGGCTCATCATGCATAGATACACATATCAGCTATGGTAGTGTTCAATTTCAAATAAAAAATAAATTTATTTTTTCACTCAGCTATTATTTCAGCCCTATCTTGTGATGACAGATTTCAGAGAGTAATTAAGAACTGTAAGAAAAAGGGCTGATGTTTGATTGTTTTAAACTTACTGTTGGATAAGCACTTTGGCAGTCTCTAATTCTGTTGTGACAAATAGCATCTAATTTTCTCTATTTTTTCCCACGAACCACTCATAATTTCACAAATTTCCATTACAGCCATATAAAAGAGGAATAATTTCACTTCTGAAATTGAAAATCCTAGCCTCAGCAGGTTCCCTCTACAAACGCTTTTCCAGACCTCTGATCCACATCATACATGCTTTATTCTTCGCAGTTCTGCCGCACACTCTCTGAAATGAGATCACCAGGCCCCAGTGTGTCTTGCAGCACTCAAGAAGCAGGAGCTCTGAGTGCTGAGGCAGTGGCACACCGACTTCTGGTCCTCCTGCTGTTGCTCTTGTAAGAGCTCTTGCAGGCTGCCTGTCCCTTCGGCTGCTGCAGAGCATTGCACTGGTGTGTTCACACCTGGCTGTCTCAGAAACATCACTGGATTTGAGAGGCATGGGCTTTGGGTTTTGAGACAGTGAAGAATTTTGTGCTTGTAGAGCTGCCCTTAAGCTTCCTGTGATTGCTAATTTCAGCCAAAAAGTCTGAGGCCAATATATGGCTGCAGAAAGAACTCTCCATTTCCATGTGGAGAGCAGAGCAGGTTTGCTAATAGGTGTCACAATTGATCCCTGTGCACTACTGGATAGCTCTGACCTCCTGGCTGGGACAAGAAGGTGCATGGGAGAGGGGGTGCCAAAGATTTGAAGGAACAGTCAATTTAATTTTTTTATTTCAGTTTTGACCATAAAGCAAGGGTGTTCTTACTTGCTTTAACAAGTAATATGTTTACTGGGAGAAATGGCTTCAGATTACACTAAGAATTTGTTTCTATGAAAACATTTTATTAATTTTATTTGTTCAGAGGCTTTGGAAAGGTGATGAAGCCCATATCCTTGACTAAATCAGCCTATCATTAAACAAATTTAACGCTTCACCCCTGTAAAAAAAAAAGGTAATGTAAATATTGCTCAGTCTCATTTTCTGTATTAACAATGTTGCTATTTCTGTGTCACATAGGCCCTCCACATATATTTAAAGTGCATATGCTGAGAGAAACCCTTTGGCTTTGCCCTTTTTGTTATTTCAATGTTCAGGAATGAAATACACTGTTTATGTGACTCCAGGTTTTGCACTTGTTCATAGGCTGTGTATACTGTTCATAAACTGGGTTTATAAAGTGGAATGACCTCAGCCACCTAGTTTTCAAGCCCCAAGTCCAGCTGTTGACACAAATCCTTCAGTCTCAAGCACATTTCTTTCTTTATGCTACTGACAGTTTTTATTTTAAATTTGTATTTTTTTTCATGCTACTTAGAAAAATGCATAATACAGAAATTAAAGAAACTTGGTATTCTGCCTTCTTGTCCACTGAGACTTTAGAACTCCCTTAGAGGTCACAATTTCTTTCTTCCTTGTTTATTTACTTTTCCAAAATATGCTTCTAAGAAGTTGTGGTTTCTCCTCATTACAGTAGACAGACAGAACTCTATTAGTTCAAGATAACAGCAGGTTCTGCCCTAATACAAGACTTGCAATACATTTGGAGTGGGATCTGTATGCACCTGTGTTGCCTAGATGAAGTAAACAGAAGAGCCTAATGGAAGTAGCTTTTACTCTATGAAATATTTACAAAGTCCAAATTCCTTGATGTCCCAGCATTCCTTTCCTACCCCCCTTTCCACCCTCTAACATCCCCCACCCTCCGTCCAAGGAAATGTTGTTATCCTGGCTTTATATTAAAAATCAGAAATGTCTGACTTTCTAATCTGCCATTTTATCTGAACATCTAAAGCTTTCTCTTCTCCTACTATATAAGAATAAAACATTCTTCACCTCCTTCTTATCACTTGCTTTCATCCAAAAAAAGGTTCTTTTTTTAATTTCCCCCCCTGAGTAAACAGTTGAACTTCTGGAACTTGTGGTTCCCTGTTTGTGAAACAGACCCAGACTACTTTGGAGGAATGTTTTAATAAAAGGAGTGATTTCAAGGTAGGAGGTCATGCTGGTAGGAGGTCTTGAGCTAGACATTGAACCTGCTTGGAAGCTGGGGGAGGGAAACAGCCTGCAAGGCAGAGTATTTTGGAGAAGGCAGTAAAAGGTCAATCTCTGTGCACATGGCTCAGTGTTTGCCACAGGTGCAACAACTTTCTATACCGTTGCCTTTATTTTCCCAGTTTTGGCCCCAGCATTTGAGACATGCTGCTAGTAGGTTGTAGGATTAACAAATAGACTCCAAGAGTAGCTACAGAAGGTAGAGAGTCAGTAGAGATACTTTGAGAAGGGTGCAAGTGGGTGCAAAACCTGAATGTTTGCATAGATCCATGGCCACAGCCACAAAAAGACGAAAACAAAGGTAAAGCTTTCTTATTTACTTACTTGCTCTTGCTCTCAACACACACAGGAGCCAACAAGGAGTGAATGAGACTTCAGCAAGGAACAATATCTGAACCACAGAACCAGTGGATAACAGTGTCAGACAAATGGCCTATTCCAGGCAGATGAAACTGCCCAAGAGGAAAATTGAGATTTATACTACACAGATGAGAAATCTGGCATCATCTATGAATTCAGGGACATTAAATATTTCCTGGTTAATGATCGTTGTTTGTGAGATATGTGCTTCCAGCTTGCAGGAATGATGAGTGAAAGAAACAGTTCTAAACCATATTTAAATGCCTCAAAATAGTGAGAGCCCCAAAACTGCCCTGGGAAAAAAATGGACAGAAGGGCAGAACAGATATGGGACACCAGGGAAAGCTGTTTGTCCCCTTCTGAACTGTCTGGAAAAAAACCCCTATTCTGGTTGTGGGTGCAACAAGGTGAATGGAGCACTGCAGAACAGCTGGATTAGGTGAAGAAAAGCTGCCAAGACCTGGGTCACAAACCCATTCTGTGGCTAGTAAGGCAATCAAGGTGGCTGTTGAGACAGCTAAAGACACAGCTGCTGTCACCAGGATCATCCACTGCTTCTGCTGGAGAAGAGAGGATGGGTGAACTCTGGGCAGCATCTAAATGATCCTCCTGGGAGGAAGGCCCTGTGGATCACAGCCTCTGAGAACCCGAGATGTGGCTGAAGCTAGAGATGGTCTCCCTGCCCTGCTCCACAGAGTGCACCCATGAGTGCCAAGCTGCAGACCATTTGTTTTTGCAAGACAGTGATAAAGGGATAGGCAGGTTTGCGGAAGCAGGCGTCATTCATCCTCCAGTGCCAGAAGGAGTCTGGGTCTGCCTGTGGCAGGGAGAAAACTGTCAGGTAACCACAGCATCTGCCACTGTCTGAAGGCAGGTAAACTGAACATTGAAAAGAATGACTAAATAATATGATTATACCTAATAGTGTAGGAAGAGCGTGCACCTCTTGCGGTGCAGCAATGGGCTCACTGAGATGGATGAGCCATTCAGCCTCCCACCAGTGCCCACACAGCTCCTGGCAAGTAAAGCTTGGCAGAAATGCCCCTGGGCATCCGGCCAGCCAGAGAGGTGCTGCAGCACCAGCATCCTGGGGGTATTGCAGACAGAGCTGTGTGACTCAGGAAGTCAGTAGGAATGCGTGTCTGCATTCTGCAACCTCAGCACAAAGGTCAGGAGGAGAGCATTCGGGCAAAATTAGCCTGATGCTACTCCTCTGCATCTGACGTCTGTTGGTTTCTGAAGGACACTGATGGACAAGCCCCAACCAAGAGAAGAAATCTGACCATTTGTACAGACATGCAGCTGTCTTCCTTTTGGAAAGCCCAGGGGCAGGCACGGGGAGACCTTGGGGGCCTCAGTCTCTATGGGGCAACCAGAGCTCCAGCCTGCTGCCACAGAAGGATGACTGTGAACAAAGCAGAGCAAATTTCAGCAGCCCTGGGCATTTGGTAATGGAGTCCCAGCACACTGTTGCGTAGAGCAAGACCAAGAGAAGAGTTTCTCTCCTCTATTTTCTTTAGGTCCATTAATTCAGCAGAGGTTTTGAGCATTGCTAGTATCTGTTGCTAGACCATTTAATGTTCATTTAATTGAACATTGCTTGTATGCTGATGACATATGCTAATTACACTAAGCAACTACATGACCTTTTTTTTTTTTTTAGTACTACAGTGGAAAACAAGATACTGTCCTCAGAACAACTCCCAAGCTGCATTTCTCTGGGGAAAATAAATAGTATTGAACACATGATGATGTTAGATGCCTGTTTCAAGTCCAGGCATCTAACAAAGTACTGAAGAACTCCAGGTGCTGTAGAGAGTAAGGCAGCCTGTGGTCACTTGTAGAAGGAATAGTGCCAAGGAAACTCCCTGTTGCTGCTTGGTAAGAGACCATCTGTGACCACGGCAATAGGCAGAGCAGTAGTCCCAGCAGACTGGCACCAGGAGATGAACACTCAGGCAAGCCAGTGAGTACCTCTGCCTGCCAGAATAGGATGCTGAGCTGATGTACATCAAATAGTGTGACCATTGAGTGATCAGGTCAGGAAAATACCAGGCCCAAAACAGAGTCAGAACTGATTTGCTCCATTTTAAAGGCACTAACTACATGGCCATGTTAAATTGTTGCTTCTCTTTCTAAAATACGGGCTGTGTGGAAGGCATTCAAGCAAGAACTGAGATCATGAAATACAAGGTGCATTTCTCAGACAGTAGGTTGTAATGCAGTGCAGCAAAATTCAAATAATTCGGTACCGGGGGAATCTGAGCACAGGACCTCTTCCCTTGGGTACCTACAAAACAAGTGAAAGGCAGGAACAGCAAAGAGCCAAGAGCAAAAACTGCACAGACAAGAAGAGATGTCTACTTGGAAATACCGTGCTCTTGCAGCAATCCTCCCAGGGACAAAACACCAGCTCAGCAAGAGACCAGTGAGTAGCAAAATCTGGACCCCAGGGTAAGCTGACAGACAGGCTGTCTGTCACAGTGCTGCGATAGATCAGTGGCTTGCAGCAATAAGGGGAGCTGAGGGTAAAGCGACTGTAGGACAGTGGGCAGTGCCTGCGTGGCAGACCAGCCATGAGGCAATGCTCTGATCTGCAGTGAGAGGTGGGTGCTGGTGGGTGCCTGCTGGTACTCAGGGCAGCAGTGGAGGTAAAACTGAAGACAGATCACCGTAAGATAACCGGAGAGCAAGGCAGACATAGCAGGATTTCAGGAATTCACTGTTTTGACACTTGTGTGCTGGGGAAATGGGTATCCAAGGAAGCCAGAGGAAGCTGCATGACTGAAGCAGACAAAGAGGCTTGAAAAACCTCATCAGTAGCGATAACATAGACAAGATGGGGAAGACTGGACTGAAGGGGAGCACACTGGGAAGGCAACAAGGCTCCAGGTACTGCTGGACAGTAGCAGTAACAGCCAGGGCCCAGCTCAGGCTGTGCAGGGGTAACTCCTCGCTCAGCAATAGCTGCCAACATGGCAACAATAAACAGCTAAGAGGAGAGATTAACGACCTTCACAGGTCTTGGAGGAGCAAGTGTGGCTGTGGAGAGGGGCTTGGAGGGGGCACCAGGAACTACATATGCATTTGCTTGGCTTGAATGGCTGCAGCATCTCAGGTTTTACAAGTGTGGAGTCCTTTCATGTCGTTGTCCAGTGCCCAGAACATGAAACACTTGAGGTGAAATCCTGCCCCCACTGAAGTTAATGGGAATTTTGCCTTGAGTCTGGTTTCTCTCTGCTCACACTCTCTGGTATAAGGAAAGACAGATCTCACCTCGAGAAAGAGGGTGGGGAGAGAAAGGAGGCAGAGGAAATCATTAGTGCAACTTTGCCGTTGAGTGTGTGCCGAGGGAACAGGGCTGGTGTCCCTTCCTGCTGGGGACTGAGGCAGGCCTGGGGCTTGCTGAGCTGAACAGAAATGGGGAGCAGGGCTGAGAGAGCAGGAAAACCCTCAGCACAGAGGGAAGTAGATGAAGAGGGGAGCTGGCAGGAGAACAAAACCACAAACTGAATTGAAAGATGCAGCAAGGAACAATCAAATAGCAAGGGGGGGACCACCCCCACAGGGCAGGGGGGCAGGCAGGACATGCCACCAAAAGACACCTTGGCAGCACCAGCAAACCCACAACAGAGTTGGGAAAAGCACAGGGATAGATTTTTTCCCACAATGCTTCGTTGCTGTCTTAGTTTTACTGCATTGGCAAGGCAAAACACACTCATGCTGTACTGCTGGAGTGGGTAACTTCAGAAAAATAACAAATGGGTAGGTTTATTTCTTCATGGGCATCACGGGACGAAGGCAATAACATTACTGTATGATACCTGAATCCCATGGGTTAGTGAAAAACAAGTGGCAGAAGCAAAGAGATAGGAAGATCACACACAAAGGGTAGTTCAGTATCTGGAAGTTGCATAAGAACCCGCTAGGGGAAAGCAGCAGCTGCATGTGTCTGAGCAGTGCCAATTTCTTTGACTCAAGCAAGCAGATTTCATTATATCTTTGGAAGAGACGCTGTGGAAGACACAATGAAAGACTTTGCAGAAGAGGTCCTTTCCTTTAGCTGAAAGCTAGAATTGTGATACGCACAATTCCTGATTGTCTCAGTGCTGAACGTGCTACAAAAAAGTCAGAGAGAAAGGAAATTCCCACAGTAGAGCTGCCAGTGACAGATGACAGCAATGCTGAGAAAGGTGAAAAAAAGAGCCAGGGCAAGAGAAGTCTGTGGGCAGACCTGTTTAGTGCTTTTCTTTTTTCCTTTGGCTGGAATGTTTTCAGATGGAAAATGCTCACTTGACCACATCAACATTTTTCTTCGTTGTTTCCTTCAAGAACACGTCTGAAGCCAATTGACATTTGCCTAGAAACCTCTTGTCACTCCCTGGCCAAAATGGGCATGAATTTCCCAGGAGGCTGTGATGACCAAGCCCAGTCTCTTTGCCCCACAGGACCTGGCAACAGTGACAGGGTCCCTGTCCCATCACCCACAGCATCAACAGTAGGGCAAGGGGGTGGGCTAGGTCCCCACGAGCTCTGGGCAGAGGTAGTGGGCAGGCACTAAGGAAGCAGAAACCTTTCAGTTTTCACTATCCTCATTCATATGGAGAGTGATTTCTGGGAAAAATCTGGTTTCTGTGCTCTTTCCTTGTGGACATAAGGGCAACTGTTCTCAGTGCAGACACAGCTCCCAGCACCTCATGGCCACTGAGCTTTGTGAGTCGAGCTGGCAGCCTGAATCCTGCCTGTCTCCTCTCTGCCTAACCTCATCCCTCTGCACCACTGCAAAGAGTTGTTCCCAGCTCATCGGGCTGTTGTGAGACCTAATTACCAAGTGTTTATGAAGAACCTCATTCATTAGAGGAGCTTAAGCTATATAAGTGCATATTATCATTTAGGATACTTCAAGATGAAAGGCACTTAAGTGCTTGACAAGCTGAGAAAGCAAATGTATACAGGAATAGCGGCATTTGCCTCTGAAATGAAGCATCTGGGCTGAGACGTAACAACTGTTTTGGGCAGCGGCATGAGGTGAGAAGAGCAAACCCCGCAATCTCAGCTAAACATCCCAAGGCAGCCGCAGTGCTGCTGCTCAGGGCCCCAGCTGGGGCTGCCAGAGGGATCCCAGCACTGGGGTTGGTGTCCCTGCATGGGAAGTCTGAGCCAAGGAGTGGGCAGGGGCCAGCCAGGTGCTACTGGGCCACTGGGCCCCTGCCAGAGGATCGCACATCTCAAAGGATACTGACAGCAGGTTTGCAGCTGAGAGCTTCCCTTTGTGGTTCTTTCGCCCCTGAGAAGAGGAGGAGGGAGGAGGACAGGGATGGGGGAGCTCATGTGCCATGTGTCTGAGCCAGAGCAGGTCAGCTAGAAG
Organism: Struthidea cinerea; assembly: GCA_013397865.1. Lineage (NCBI taxonomy): Eukaryota > Metazoa > Chordata > Aves > Passeriformes > Corcoracidae > Struthidea > Struthidea cinerea. The sequence goes on along the minus strand of VZTI01001820.1, from coordinate 1,431,346 downwards.
GTGCAGTGCAAGTTCAGGGCAGGAAAGATTCATCGAGCCACCCTTTTTATGGCTATTTTGCATGCATAACTTTGAGCTGAAATAAATACCAGCAGATGATTTAAGTTCCTTCCAACAGGCCCTGTAGCCTTTCAGAGGTATTAGCAGTGTGCCTCCAATAAGGAGTGCTCTGTTTTGGCGTGATAAATCCGTGCTACACCACACCTCCCACGTACACAAGTACTCGATTTCTGCAGCATGTGGAGATAGAAATGAAGAGGCCTGGAAGGAAACCAGAAAACAGATTACTGGGGACTAGAGACCATTTAAAACACATGCTGCAGTGACAGTGAAGCTTTTTAGAGTCTTCACAAGCTACATGCACGGGCTTGCTTTGTCCAAGGTAGGAGTCTTAAAAAGCATGTATTCCATGGCTTTTTTGCCGAGGTCCTAAACAGCACAGGATTAGTATGTATTACTAAATTTCTTTTCTTTCATTGGTTCAGTTTCTTAAACTGTGTACGAAGTCATGATACCAAAGCAGTGAGTGAAAAATATACTGGACTATATTTTGAAGCCTTGTTAGGGAAAAAAAAATCTGAGGAAAGACTTCTTAGGTACTTTCTAAGTTGCTGAGCCTTAAAGTATGTGCAGCAGTACACAAAAGGAATCCACTCATCAGACATGTACATAGTTTCTTAAGATATGGGACAAACTGTTCCATATTTGCCACCTAATATTCATGTGGGTCTTTATTTCCCAGATGTCAGTGCTCCAACTTATGTTTTAATTCTGAGATGATCTATTTTTCTCTCACTAACTGCAGTCTCTGAGATCTTATCATTTGCATTGTCCACCTGTGCATGATTGTTCATTTTATGCTCTGCAATCCTCTCCCCTCCTATCAATCTCTTGGCCTGAATCACATTATTAGTCAAATTTCTATGAACATGTGTAGTCAAATACAAAACCTTTCACTGGCCATTTCAACCTGGCTATAATGTATTTTGGGCTGTGTACCTGTTTTACTTTTTTCACTATCTCTTTGATCTCACAATAAGAGCAGATGTTACATGGCATAACTCCTGCTGAGCTGAATCCAGGGCTGAGGACAGGGAGAGTGTAGGGATCACACCCCACCACACAGGACAGCTGGGAGTGTCCTCACAGCTCCTGCCATGCACCCAAAGGCTTTGGGGTCTGGCTGTCATGAGCCCCACTTTTATCATCCCTGTGGCATCCTCTGCTGCCTCTGACATCTCTCACCAGCCATGGCTGTTATCGTCCTCTGTAGGCGAGGCACAGAGGGGCTCTGGTTCTGCTCTGTGCATGCAGGGGCCGGGGCTGTTGGTTATCTGCAGGACCATGCACGAGCAAGGCAGTGCGGACCTTGCAGCTCCCCAGCCAAACCGCCTGAGACAACACCTGACATCTCATGGCATCTGTAGTCTATTACACCCACCTGTCTTGAAACTCCCTCAGCTGGGAGTCTGGAGAGTCTTAAAACTTCCTGAGTTCTTGTTCTGCTGGACAACTCCACTCCAGGTGAATCCCAGGAGAGGCATTTTACACTGCATCTCTAAAATGGAAACTGTTTTTACTCATATTGCTACATTTAGGACCAAAAATGTTGGCCCATGCTAACAAAGACACACTGAGCTGATAATGATGGTGTATATAACAGTAAGAAATCAATACTACTGAATGTCACCTTTATGTAGAAAAAAATTCTGCGTTACGTGCAGAATAGGTAAATCAACCCTGTGTTGCATAAAATCAAACTGTTATTTTACAATTAAAGAGCGTACCACAACACAAGGAAACAAAGTACTGCCTAACTTGTGCTAGCATATTAATGTATCTTTCGCATTTTAATATTTTCTTATGAAAACTCAGTGATTTAGAGGATTTGTAATAGAAAGGATCCTGTGATGCAACCAGTACCTTCAGCTCCTTGGAGCAGAACTGTAGCACCTTTCCAGGAGTGCCCTACACAGGCAGGGACTTGTTCTGAAGAAGATTGAGCTCCCTCCAACACCATTGCTTTTGAACTTAATTCAGCTTAGTTTGGCAGGATTCTCAGATAAAGTTAAATTTCAACAACGTAGGATTTCTTGTAGCCCAAGTTTGAAGGCTTTTGAAAACTTCAGCATCATGTAGAGCAGTTCCTGAATACATACATGGCAGAAATGGAGGAAACAAGATGTTCCCCTCTAATATATAGACGTTAGCAAGCAGGTGTCTGTGAGCGAAGAATAAAGAGAAGAAAGAAAGGATGTGAGGAAAAATCAGAGAAAATGCAAAATCTAGGCAATTATCTTGCCTGGGTGAAGGCAAACTCACAAACAGTGTATGATAGAGTATCGAACCCCTAAAGCTCTGTAAAGTCCTGGAAATCTGAAAGTATAAAAGCTTAAGGCGCAGGCTGACTGTACTCTCACCAGCACTGCTGAAGCTGGAAGATGTCTAGCTGAGCCTTTAAATGTTGATTGTTCTGAATGGAGATATGAGAAACACTCTTCATCTAACACGGAGCTTGATCTGGTGTGCCAGCTTCAAAAGAACAGCTGCTGCAAGTGCATTTCCCAGGGTTTGATTAAACATCGGAAGGAAATTTCCAGAGTCAGAATTTACATTGTGAAGAAGTAACTGTAAAAATAAAACACGGCCTAACGTTTAACAGAATGTTGCTATACCAGCTGCTCTTGGAAACTGTTGCTTAAATGCAGTAAATATTTCTTAATAATATGCTGCACTGTTGCATAAAAGAAGGAGAGTTATATTGAGTACGCAGAAAGTCAAAACGAAATAGTGTCTTTCTTTACCCAGCTTCACGGATACACAGCAGGGAAACAATCACCAAAAATTGCTAATTAGTGAACGAAATGTTACAAGTTTTTCTTTGGAGGTAACAAAAGGAATGTTATTCCATGCTTGCCTTAGGGGTAGGAGTAAGGGAGGATGGAGAAGGGAGGTAGAATCCATAAAAACATTCCACATCCTTCAGGGAAACCGAAGAAACCCAGAAGTGGCAGTAGGGCTGTGTCTGTAGGGGATGGCAGGGATGGAGAAATCCTGCTGTACCCACTACGGCTTCCCTCTTTGCCAGGACTGAGACTGGTAGGACAAATTCCTGCAGAAGTCACCTAATCTTGCATACTTCTGTGTTTCCTTCAATCCACCTTCATTCGCTTTATTTTACATAGATTTAAATGTATGCGTCTTACACGTCGAGCGGCTGAAAGATGGTACAAGCCAAAGTAGCATGTAAATCACAGCAATTCATTTTCTTTGTGTCAGGTGAGCCCGAGAAGTAAAGAGGAGACTAATTTAATTTAATAGGAAGTCTAATTTAATTTAATGGGGTCTAAGCTACACTGCTGTCATACAGACACAGTCTAATCATGCTCATTGTTTCTCCAGTCAGTGCTGGTACAAGTGCTCCATGGGCACCTCTCGTTGGTGTGACCAAGGCTGATAAGTCACAAAAGTAAGAGAAAGGGGCACTTTTCCTAAAAAAACATATTTTTAACCTTTACTGCAAAAATCTGCTCCAGTGTTTTGCATTAGAAAACCTGTGGCAATATTCACTAGAAACAGGAGCTAGAAACCAGCCTCCCTTTTAGCTGAATGAGACCCTTTTCTAATAGATTAATAGAGAAGTTTGCCTTTCTACCTGAGGGTCAAAGCTGGTCAACTAATTTATAAATCCAATTTATAGAGTAACTCCAGGAAAGCAGACCTTCCTGTCTTACAGAGAGATCTGGGAAAAACCCCCAACCAAAACCAAACAAAAAACCCCCAAAAATGTAAAAGAAAGAGAAGGCATTTGTCAGGCTGTGCTTAAGGGCCGGCCATTTTCTGTGCTACGAGCGTGTGGAGGGTTCAGTCACAGCAGAGAAGAGTCAGAGCTCCTGATGGCTGGGCCTGGCAGGGCGTGTTCTTCCCAGAAAGGAGGAGAGACTTTTCCAGGGACATTCTCCAGGCAGGGCAAGACATGCCCACTTGATGGAAAGCAGTGGATGCTGTGTTTCCATTTGAGGCAGCTCCACTTTCCACCTGCCACGAACCCGCAGAGCACCGGGCCCTGGTCCCATCATGATGAGCCCTCCTGCAGGAACCCTCCACTGCAGGCAGCTGGTGTGGGCCAGCTGTGGGAGGTGGAGGTGCTGCAGCAGCTGCTCTTGAGGCAGGCAGCAAATTTTAGTTGTCCCGAATCCATCAGCAAAGTCCTTTCCATGCTATGCAGGAAGCAGACAAAAGCAAAGGGTTTGCAGGAAACAGACAAAAATAAAGGGTTTGCAAAGCCCAGTTTGCAGTTTAGTGGGTTCATCATTGTTTGTGCAGCTGAGAAAATGCATGAGGTTTCCTATGCAGCTGGGAGAAGCTCAGTCTTATCATTTGGAAAGCCACACTGGGGCGTTTCCCAACTTTTCTTAAATTTTACACAGCAAATAAAGCAATTATGGTGATGTAATGGGTCATAGTCACAGTATAAAGCACTCCTTCAGGAAAACTTTGGGAATTTTCCTATGTATTTGTGGAAAGAACTTTAGGGCACATGTAGAGGCCCTCATATATCAAGTCTATCCCTTTAGTTTTATGACAAAATGAGGTCTACATCTGCAGTTGAAGGGCCCTAGAAATATTTACCATGTAGGAGATGACCTTACAACACAGACGATGAGGTTCAAATACTGCAAACCTTCCAAAGATTAATAAAGAGCTTTGCACTACATTCTCTTCCTGTTTAGTTTGTGTGTGCATAAGAAGTAACTTCATTAAAGTCAGTGAATTACAGCAATTACCAGTATGGAAGAAGAATGGACTCTCTGGATAGACTCCAAGGTTTCATCATACCAGTTTGTAGCCTGTTTTCTCACTATGATCCCCATTTTTGTTATTTTGTCAAGTCAGGCTGAAAGAGATTAAATCCCAGCTCCAATAACTGTTCAATAGTTTAAGATCTATGAAATATTTATGCACTCAGCAGCTTGCTTCTGCATAATAAGTTTCAAGGATTGATAATGTTCCATCTCTGAGGCTTTTGACTGATGGCGTTAACTTTTGTCGTGCACTTATTTACTGCCCCTAATGCTTTCCTTCTCTTTGGCTGCCTCCAGGCCAGCAGAGCCTGTGCCATCGCCGCACTGCAAGGAGTGGTGCAAAGCAGGATGAGGCACGGGTCAGGAGGTATGTGCATCCCAAGGGAGCCTTTTCTGCTGCTGTCACTGGGGTGACTAACAAGCTGGAATCCTGGGGCTGGCCTAGCCAGGGACACCGTGTATCTGGGGTGTGCTCCCGGAAGGATGGTGATCTACCTGTTACTGGAGATGGCCACCAGCTCCATCAGGGCTGGGAAAGGAAGCATGAGATTTTCCTTTAACCAGACAAGCCTCTGGCCCCTGCAGTTTCACAGCCCGCCCGGGTCTCCTTTCACATTTGGGAACAAATCTGCATCACATACGGGTAAAAAACATGGTCAGGAAAAGAAGAGAACCCCTATTTTAAGGGAAACAAAGCAACAATGGGCTCAGCGAGTCGTTTGTGGTCTGCTTGGCAGGACCCAGATCGCTTTTCTTCGCTGGCTCTGCGCAGCGATAGAAGCAGGGCTGCAGCACTTAAGGCCTTGGCACCATCATCTCGGTCGGGATTTGGAGTTGTTCCAGGAGGCCCAAGAAACCTACACCTCGGGCCAAAAACTGGGAATACACAGGGCTGTTCTGGATGATTTAAGGTAGATAGCAACAATTTGAAAACGCCTATTGCCTGGCTACTCCTTCAGCCTGTGAAAATGTTTGTGGACGGTTCCAAGGTTTCAGCTGTTGCAACAATGTGGTTAGTCCTCTTTAGGAATCTCTTTTTTCCCAGGAAAATTTCCACCTGCAAAAAGCTCAAAGGAAAAAATCAGTAAATTCAAAGGAAAATCTGCAGAGGTGTTTGAACCTCTCAGTTAAGAAAGAGCATGAAAGCTCCTCACTCTTTTCTCATTTCTTCTGAGAAATACATTGTATTGGCTATTTCCCAATTTCATGTTGGGATAATAACAGGATCAATAAAGGACAGAAGTATTTTTGACCCAGGAACAAAGCATATAAAGCTCAGCTATGTCCTTGAACTCACACATTATCATCTATCGTTTGCCACAGTGACCTCACAGCCATGACAGAATTGTCTGGATGAGGTTCAAGCAAATTATTTAACCTCAGGTGGATGCTAGCAAAACTGCTGTGCTTATGGTATTTGCCCATTCTGATGACACTGTCTTGGGTTGATTATTCCCAGAAAATTATGAATCATCATAGGTCACTTTACTCTCCACAGATTCACTTCTAGAAGAGACTGTTAGTTTTTTAAAATTTGGGGTGTTAAGCAGAATCCTCCTTGCGAGTTCTATGGGAAAGGAACCACAGTAACATATATATTCCTCAAGAATTAAGTAAATCCTGAACAAAATTTTCCCATAAAAATTTGATGCTGCTGCTCTAATTTCCAAATAATCATCAGCATTTGGAAGACTACTGGAAAATATTCAGGACTAAGGGAGTCATTGCCTTACATGTGAAACAGAAACTCGGAAAGCCGCTTGTAAATTAGAGTCACGGTGTCTTGAATCCACTCCTTTCCTGCATGTATGGGAAAAGGAATACAGGTATGCCAAGATATTCCCCACCTTATTCTGAAACATTCTGCTGATGCTGGTTCTGAAAAACTCAAATCTGATGTCTGTAACATAAATATATTGGTCTTAAACAAAACTCTTAAGAAAACACATTATGGAGAAACGTGTTGGTATTCCCCAAATGAAAATGAAGGAAGTACAAGGGCAGTTTAAAACCTCACCACGCCCATGCAATGTTGATGTTTGAAGATGGAAACAGAGATGTAATGGAAGCGAGGCATGGTGCAAAGAGGAGACAGAGTGTGGTGGGAGCCATGGCATAAAGGCTGCAATGCTGTCATGCTTACAGCTGAAGGCCTTGATGTCTGGATCTTCCCGCTTACCCACAGCATTTGCCATTGGCTCTTCTGCCTGAAGTCACACATTCCAGGTAAATCCTGGATTGTCAGACCTCTGCAAACATCACACTGGAGGCTTTAACTGTGAGATAAAAGTGATCTTTAGATAGAAAATATGGCATTATACCAATGGAATTGCCTAGAAGGGGAAGGGCTAAGTGTGATGGCTGGTAGCACTAACACTGCTGCTGTCAATGTGCAGAAATCCAGCTCTGGTACCAGGAGGAAGAGGTCTGTGTCTCAGCCCAAATGGCTTTGGGGATATATGTTATGTGGGATGTTTTCAGTCACAGAGTGAGGGTTCCCTAGAGAGGCTGCCAGTCTCATACTGCGAGCTCCATGTCCATCTTCTTCCACTGTAGTGCTCATGGTCAGTGCTCAGCAAGTCAGAAGCTCTTTCTGACTGGTTTCAGTCCAACATTTTTATAGTTCTGGGCAATTTCTAAACTCTCAGTTATGGTAACTTATGCCACAATTTTCTTGACATTCACTGTAAATGTGTGTTTACAAGAGAGAAATGGAAAGAGAACAGCGAATATTTCTTTTCTGGCAACACTGTTATGCCACTCCCCTTAAAAAGGGGAAAATACATGATGTTTATAAGTTCTGGCTTTTGGAAAAATCCTATTTTATGTACCATGTAAAAAAAAAAATCTGAATTACTTCAGTACTAACATTCCTACTAAATTCAAAGGTGCAGACTCACGTCTTAAATAGGAAAATCTCTTGCAAGTTTTGTGGATAGATGAAAAGAAAAACAGTGTTCAGAGTAACACTCTAAGAAGTATTGGAAAAATAATAGCCTTTAGAGAATCGCTTCAATAATTTCAGGATTAGCATTTGGACAAGCTGCTGATGTTCAGAAAATCCGTCTTTAGAACAATGAGACTGTGTGTTGGTGGGGAATGTTCTCGACTCCTACAGGGACGAGGCAAACGTGTTCATCCAGAGCAATGACTGTACCACTTCAGAGAGCTTTGCTTCAAGAGACTCTCATGACTCTCACTGAATTGGGCTTTTCAAGTCCTACCAGACCCTTCTCTCAGCTTTAATTTCAGCCACAGCTTCTATAAGGATTTCATTAAATATTTGCAGATACAGCAAACTTCAGCAGACAGTTGTTTCCAGGAGATCTGCACAGTAGCAATGCTTGACTTCAGAAAGTCTCCTGGAAGGATGGCAATGGAGAAGAGTATCACCATCTCTGTATGTGACTCTCACAATGGAGAGCGTATTACCTGAAGCCGAGACGAGATACATGCTCGTCCACAACGGCTAATGATCTTCAACACCAACGAGACGCTCGCTGCATTAAGAGGGACATGTAAATGCAGCTAAAGATCACAGCTCTGGTTTAAATCATCTGTGAAAGTAGGTAGAGGAGCTGAGTTCAGTTCTTACGGCACAGATGAAACACTGGTGGATGTGAAAGGCTGTGGGGCTCAGTGATACATTATGGTGCCATCCAAAAAAAGCCATTTCTGTTGATCCAAATCAGTCATTACTTTAAAATAAGATGGTTTGGACTAGGAATAGGATGCAGAAGGAGTTATACCCAGCCTGCTTGCAACCTAGCGAGAGCATGGAAGGGTTAGGTCTTGGCTTCTGAGGGAGATACCTGAACCAAGGCACTAGGAAAGAGCACAGGTGCCATTAGAGCTGGCTCGGAGCTTCATGTCTCCAGTCTCTGCCTAGGCACGGCCCAGAGGTGGGAGCCTTGTCCAGAGTCTCAGCACCCACCTGTGCAGTGCTAGAGAACCAGGTGGTCATGCTGGACCTTGACACCTGGTTTTACCAGGTTTTTAGTGGTGGGAGGACCTTCCAGGAATGAGAAATTTGATTTCACACGCTGTCGTTGCCTGAAGGGGTTCTGACCCTCATCTCCTGTTTTGAAGTGTTCCCAGCTGACAAACTTAGTGAGACAGGGAGAATCAGGGAGGCTGTGGAATAGAAGGGCATTAGAATGGCCATACTCCACTATGGATTTACCCCTCATTCACAAGGGATCAGAGCCTTGGTTTGTGGAAGGTTGTTGAAAATATTTTTCTCTCAAACCTATCAGAAGTTATCAGAAATATTCTTTTAACTGTATGGGTTTGAACAACATAGGAATCTGGACTCATGGCAGTGAGAGATGGTTCCCTGCAGGATACATTCTGGAACAAATGCAATTTTCCTGCATGTTTGAATGAGATGCTATTAATATGTATTGAATGTTCACTTAGCAATAATTTTATCTACTTCACTACTAATGACAGTAATGCTGCCATTTAGAAATTTTACTAAAAATTTGCAGCTGAGAGGGTAATCCCAGTTTAAATACTGCATTACTACTTTACAGATCTTAGATCAGAGACAGCCTCTTTAATGGTTCTTGAATGTAGTGAAGAAAGTTGGATTCTTGCAAATCATTCGAAACCATTTGAAAAGCCATGCAAGCTGCTTTAATGATTGATCCATTCAGCAATTAAAAGACCTAGAGTAAAGGTGAAAATCTTTTTGTAATCCTCTGCCCTGCCTTTTCTGCTCCACAGAGCTCCATCTGAGTTACAGGACCAAGGGCTCTTCCTACTTCTTACATTTAGATACAGAGTCTGTTGAAAGCCTAAACCCAGGCAGAGGTGAGGCCTGGATGCCTTCTTTGTCTGCAGTGGTTTCCAAAGAAAGGAAAAGGTAAAAGTAAACTGGATTTTGGTGCTTTGGATGACAGATCTTGAGTGCACCAAGGAGCAGACCTGCCTCATCCAGAGGTAGCTGACCAAGCCTCCAGCTGCTGAGCTCTGCAGGTGTGGGTCCAACCCTGTAAGTGAGAGACCAAAGCTTTAGTCTGTTAAGCCTCATACTTCTACCGAGCTGCAAGGCTGAGCATGTCTTGCAGGTGTCACAAGAAGTAAAACACCTCAAACCCTGACAGAATACTCTTTGGAAATTAGGATACCAGCTCTTGTCTGGTTCTTTTTTGATAGTTTTGCTGTGGGGATCATTGGCCAAAGCAGTGGGAAGGCACTGCCCAGCGTCTGCATGGCCCTTCCCACCTAAGGTGACCAGTCCCACCTCACATTTCATGACCCTCCACCGTTCAAATAGCACCTACACTCCTGCTAATAATAGCCTTCCTCTATCTGATAGAGCCTCACAAGGTGCTCTCGAATTTTAACTAACATCTCACATGCCTATTAATCTCTTGACAAATCAAATAAATTAATGGTGAAATGAAATCTTGTGCCATAAGTGGATGGGCCTTGTAAGGCTTAACTCAGCAAAAATACATTGAGATGTCACTCAGGCTGGCACCGCCGGGATAATAGGGGACTTTCTAATAGGATTTTTCTCCCTCTTCAGAGTTTAGTCCAACACTGGAGTAAGCATTTTATTGGTCTTGCTGACTCACACCTTTAATTAGGAAAGAGCAATGTTTTCTGTTCTCTGAATAATATGCTTAAATAAAATGTTACAAGTACTCAAACGTATTAAAATATTTAAGAAAATATTCCATAATTTAATGTCATATATATTTCTTGGCAGCAGTGAACTCCAAGAGCCTGAAGCTGTAATTGAACAATAAATTTAAACCATGATTTCAGCCCATGTATTATAGATGTGTTTGGGATCTTTACGTAGCTCCTTGCTGATACCATGTCATCAGAATTCCTCTTTTTCAGACAAACGCTTTCTGTGCATCTTTTATAGACAAATCCTGGTATTGCAGCAGTAGTGACTGCAAAGTCATATTTGACTGTGATTTTGAGGTCTTAACATGTGGAAATTGGATAGACCTATGACGCCCTTTCCTTCAAAGCTGAAGAATAGCCACTAAATTTATTTTTCTGACCTGAGAGGTTTTTGGGTAGGTTATTTTCTGGCTTTTTATAAGTACCTTAATAGTTTATTCACATGCAGAAATGGCCATCTGCACACCTTGCTAGAACTTGATATTTAGAATATTTACAATTTCAAACCTTCAGAGATCTTCATCCACTGCTTACAGAATCAGATTTAATCATTATGGATGCTCTGTAAAGATTGTTGAAAATACTATTCAGTAGCTATTCATCAAGCTAAAAGAAGGCTCCTTTTCCTCTATTGTGTGAGAACACCCAGATTCTGGGTCTGTGCTGGATCTATAGCCAAGTTAATCCAAACTGCCTCCATTCACTATATGCAAAGTACCTCTAGCTCAGGGAAATGCATTTGTGAATTTGCAAGCATGTATGCTTAGATCTGAATTCAATTGCTTGCCTCTGTGGTGGCAGAGCAATATGGCAAGGAAACAAATTTAGAGTCAGCTTCTGCTTTTTGTTTTTGGCTACTTGAGGCTTCACGGGGCCTCAAGAGAAACTGCTCTGCAAAAAGTCATCAGTGCCCTTGCCCTCCATGGCATATGAAAACTGACAAAAAAAAGGTGCCAAGCAATGAAACGAAGGTTGCCATGTCCACTTTAGGGGAAAAAAATAGCTCCTGCTATTTCTTACTGAGGGATTTGGGAGTGCTCTCCTCCAAAACCAGTCCCTTGAGGTTGACCATCTGTTGTTTCTGAACCTGTTCCAAACCCCCTTTCCTGAGCAGGACTGTCAAGAAACTTGTGGTAAGACAGACCTTGGAGCCCGGACACCCTCGAGTCTCCTGTGCCCCCAGGCTGCCCGGTGCCCAGCCAGAGAATGTGACAGGCTGCCCTTCCTGGGGGATCAGGAGCCAGTGGCCAGCACAGGGAGCTCCAGTGGCTGTCCCACACATACCTGTGTGTGAAGCTGTCATCCACAGGAGGATTTTATGAAGGTGATGCTGATGGGGCACCCATTCACTCTGGAGCAGAGTGTAAAATGTCACCTCTTCTTGCTTTGCCCATACAATTTTGTTCCATAATTTAAAGATGTTCTGGAGACTCCTTACCACCCCAGTCAATGAGAGTTAGATAACCCTTTTGTTATGCTGGCATGACTGAGCAAATTCCATAGTTGGAAGCTAGGACTGGGTCTGTATGAAGATCTTTTGTTCCCAAGAGCATGAGCTCATTTTTGATGTGTAGGATTTCATCTCTTCCCTTTACTCTAGCCTTGAGGGCCATATAATTCTTCTTTTGTATGGTATTCTGCTATTCCTCTGTATTCATGATGTTCCTTAACATTAGGTCACCAGCTAATTCATCTGCACAGTTCTAATGGCTTTGCCAAGGTCATTATCAAAATATTAAGGCTTTGGAGTCTCTCCTAGTAACCTCCCTCCAGCCCCATATTTCTTGCAGGATTACTCATTGTCTCCTTTTCCTCCACACTCCTACCTCTAAGCCAGCTTCTTACTCACCTTTCACTTTCCCAACTGACCCCAGCTTTTCCAACTTAAAGGAAGGATTTCCATATGACCTAGAGTAAAATATCCTACTAAAGCCCAGAGACTTTGTATGGAATATTTTCTTTATTAGATAAATTTAATGTTTTATCTAAGGCAATCTGGCAGAAGCTACCTTAAAATCACTCCTGTTGCATTTTACCACTTTAATTACGATTTTCTTCAGAATCTGTTTTAAACCATGAATACTGCTGAGACAGACTAATGAGTCTAGAATTAATCTGAGTACTTCGTTTTCCTTCTGAAGCACCCGTCTTGCCATTTTTTGTGCCAGTATTTTTCAGAACGCAGGGATGAGATCATACCATTTCTCTGAACCAAGTGCATTCAACTCCTTTAGTTTTGCTTCCACCATGATTTCCAGCTCTTTTTACCATCATCTGTCTTTTCCTCTCATGATTAAGCTCATCACCCCTGTGGGAAACTGAGGCAAAGTCTGGATCCATAGTGTCTCACTTCTACTTTCCTGTGTTTTACACTGTTGAAGAGCTCTTGCTCTTTTGCTCAAGCTTTGCGAGATCAATCTCAGTTTTCCTTTGGCAGTACTAAGAATACCTCTGCTTCTCTCTTTTTGCACATTGCTCCTCTTTCCAATTTTTTAACAGATTTATTCTCTTTCTTACGTCTCTCTGTCTAGCCTAGTCTGGAGTAGAAATCTGTCTTCTTGCATTTTATCCTGTTTGGGATATAGATTTCTGATCCAGTTTTTGATGTTTGTCCTGAATGTATTTTCTTCATCTGCATGTTCAGGACTCAGCCTTAAACTCCAGCTCACTGGACTTCTGGAGGCCATGGGATGCAGCTGCAGCAGATGGTGGTATGTGTTTCAGCTCTGCTGAGTACCCAGATTTCTCTGCTGAGGTTTCAAGCTGCAGCTGGAGGATTGTGGGCTATGGCTGGAGAAGGAGGCGATTGCTGCAGGTGGCTGCTGGAGGAAACAGCCCATACTGTGATCTTGTCATGCTCCCGGGTGCCCACACACTATCCCAGTCAGTCCTCTGCTTTGAAATGAAGGTAGAACTCTAGCCGAAGACTTTGTCAGCCATTGGTGCTCTGTGTTCGGAGATGACAGAAAGGAGAACTGGGCACAAGGTTCACCTTGCTATGGGATGGGCATGAGACACAAAATACTCATGAAACAGGTTTTTAACCTGCACTGCCTTTGAGGACTATTGCAGATGATCTTCTCAAGCTTCCTGACAGGGAAAAGCAGGAGATCATGCTAAACCAGCACTCCAGAGACTGCAGGCCAAAGCTCAGCAGTGGCCAAGGTGCAACTCCGTGGCCAGTGTAGCACAGGATGAAGAGGAAAATAATGGACTGGTGGCATTTGTAATAATGTAAAAATAATCTGAGACTTTCTTACTGCTGCTCTGATTGTCCCAAGGCCCATGGCAGGGGCAGAACACTGGAGGGATTATAAATACATTCTCAAGTAATCATTGTTCCTGTTTTGGGATAGGGAGTGAAGGTGGTAAAGAAGCAGTTTTTGCTACTGAATAACTCCCCTGCTGAAGGGAGTCCTGGGGAACATTGAAGAAAGGTTTCCCCCAGTGAAACAGCACAAAGTATCCCAGTAGAGTGGTGAATCGCATCTTTTCCTGGATTTCTGTTCCAGCATTTGAGTCATTTATGGCGCAGCTGAGGTCTGGGATGACTACAGCTCAGGGGTTTTGGTCTGCCCGGGTGGCAAACAAAGGAGGCAGGAGGCAGCTGAGCTGCTGCAATGGGCCCGAACTGGGACCCGCTGGCGCCGGGCACTCTGCAGCCAGAGCCTGACATTCCCTCAGGGCAGCCCTGGTCACCTCAGAAATGAAAAACATTTTCCCACTGAAGGAGTGACAACTGAGCACTCAGGGGCTTCTGAAGAATGGCTGGCTGTGTCACTGGGAGTAAGCACAGCTTCGTGTGTGTTCTCTGGTGTCGTGGTGTACAGGTAGGGCTGGTCCGTGAGCCCCGGTCCTGCGCTGCTGGTCCCAGCTCCTGTGCCCTGGTCCTGCACACCCACAGAGGGGCTACCCCTCTGTGAGCTCAGGGAAAATGCATGTGCTGGAAGCAGGGCAGGCTATGTCCAGGCCCCGAGCATGAGGCTCAGAGACCCTCAGGCAAGTGAGACTTCAGAAAGTAAAAGTTTTTTCACATGCAGTGGTCACTGCAGTGTCTAAACACAGGGAAATATCTGTTCTGTAGAGAAACACACTCTGTTTCAATATCAGGCTCTTTGGAAACATCTGCGTAATCAACAAAACTACAAACATTTTAATGCGTAATCCACTGTACACTACAGAGACATCACTGAAGTCATGAAAGCTGAAGTCCCACCAGATATGAGCTGGCACTGTGGTCAGCAGGGCCATCCTGACCTATACCAGGGGAGTATCTGCCCCTAAAGCCTTTAAAACATGTGATAGTGTCTGTATCTGGGAGTTGTGCAGCACTGAGAATTTTTTTTTTTTAAAGGCATCTTTCTACAGACACAGTATTGCCAAAAGGAATAAAAAAGTACAGCATGATATACAGGAATATTTTACACTGAGCCCTCAAAATGTTTCTGTAACTTCTGTGATCTTTGGATGCATATTTACTGATAGGGCAATTTCCAGACCATTGCTGCTCTGATGGAAACTGGATTTTTTTTATTAAGCCATCTGTGGTTTTATTTCAGCAAATGTAACTTCATGTGTGCCATTGGTGTTTCGATCACAGGATAATTTTTGTAACACAGTGGAAAGCCTGAGACTTAAAGAAAAATTCCAAAGATAAATGAATGATAAAATGATTGAAAAAAAAAGAACTTTACGTAAGAAAGAAAATATAAACGCCACAGCAGCATCTTATATAAAATAGCAGCAAGAAATTCTATGACAGTTTCCCTGGGAGGGAAAAATTAACAAATCCAGTTGTATAAAACTGTTTTTCTGTTTATTGGATTGTTATTTCTTTGTCTAGTGCAATACCAGGCCATGTTTGATTACTGACACAGACTGAGAGCTGTGAAGATGAGAGGGTTTGAATTTCTGAAATAAAACTCAAACAACATTCTTTAGTTATTCAGAGCCATTGAACTAGAACATCATAGTACAGAATATTACATTCTATCACAATTTATCTACCTTTTAGGCAAATTTATTGTTCTGGTTATAAAAAAACCCCAGTAGTCCTCTACTTGTCGTATTTGATCATACATTGTATTCTTTAATGCCAAGTGCGTCACTGTGAGTGCCTGTAATTTGCCATCATCCCTGAAGATGTTCTTGAAAATGAGATGTTTCGTCTCAGTGGTCATACCCTGATGACATTTTTAAAATAAATAAATTATCAGTTCTGTAGTACTGTTGCCAAGGTTTAAGAGGAATTTACATAGAATGCTGGGCTTCTGTGAGAATTATGAAATCCTAATCTTCCAGTATGCGACAAAACTATTATTAACATATCTCTAGGTAATGTTGTTTGGTGTTAATACTCAGTGGAATATACTTCTCATTAAAATATGAAAACAGTCCAAATATGCTTTACTCTCAGACTTATTAGTTATGTTGTTTCTTGGAATAACTGCAATATGGAAATTAATCTAGTCTTACTCAAATGACTTTCGTGTCCCTGTACAAACTCTGGATTCTTTTATGGGTGGCAAGATGAATCAAGACAAGAGGAAAAAAACCTTGGGAGGCAAAGCCAATTAAAATGCCTATTAAAGTCAGAGGTTTCAAAGCAATGAGGTGATTCCCAGTGATGTGCAATGCAGCTCCTCAGCTCTCTATGGCACATCTCATCTGATCTCGTGCTGGTGAACGCTCAGCTGAGCCTCATCACAGGAGTGAGCTCTGAGAGTGTAAATGTGCAGCTCAAGCTGGCCCTGGGACTTGGCAGGGTGATCCCCACTGCGAGAAGAGCAGGCACCCTGTTTGTCAGAGTATGAACACACAGTCTGAGGCAGGGTCCCTGCAGCTCCCTCTGCCAGATGGCCAAGCAGAAAGACTGAACAGG
Organism: Struthidea cinerea; assembly: GCA_013397865.1. NCBI lineage: Eukaryota > Metazoa > Chordata > Aves > Passeriformes > Corcoracidae > Struthidea > Struthidea cinerea. The sequence continues at coordinate 1,415,014 of VZTI01001820.1, read as the reverse complement.
TTGTTGGAGCCATCCAGGTATCTTCCAGAAAATTAAAATCCCTCCTCCATGTACCCACAAAAAGAAATTTAAACAGCCTCATATTAAAAAATACAATAAATATGAAATGATTGTAAATATGAAATGTTTGCAGCAAAAGTAGCTGTAGAAATAATAATAATTAAAAAAATTAGAAAAAAGAAAATAGCAGGTTTTTTCTCCAGTGTTTTGCCCACAGTCTGACTTCAAGGGATTCAGTGAATTCACCAGGAAGTAAACAATATTTTTATTATCATGTGGATAAGGAAAGGATAAATTACATCTGCCACTTAAAGTTTGGAAATTTTTTTTCCCAGATGATCAGTGCAAAACTGGCACGTGTGAATTCAGCCTAGTGAAAATTAACAAATGACAGTAAATGGTTAATTTTCACCTGGAAAAAATTTAACTGTTGGGCTAATTCAAAATATTATTCTAGTAAAACAGGTGATTAAAAAGTGTATTAATAACATAATTGGAGAGATGGCAAAAAGGTAAAAGGCAGGCAGGGTGTAAATGGGATTGCAAGGAGCTTGAAACATCTTAAGACAGTTCATGAGCAGCCCTACAGAGGATGAGTGTTGTTTCCAATAAACTGAAGACTGAGCAGTGTTAACAATGGACTTATTGCTTGCCTCTCAACACATCATAACCAGTCAGAAAATAAAACCAGGAGTGAGGGAGAAGCTGGTGAAAGCCTTGGAGGAAGAGTAAATTTACACGGAAATGTGGTTTTGAAAGCCCTGAAAATATTTGTAAGTTCAGCTCGAGGCACTCAAATAGTTTCACTTCCTTTCTTTCCTTTTTTTTGGCAAGAAGGTAGGGAGAAGGAAGCAAGGAAGGAGCCAGAAGGGGAGGTGCCATTTCATCCTCCCTCATCTTCTACTCACCTTGTCCTTTGTCTGGGCCATGGGAGACCCAGCTGTAAATTCTTTTCCCTTCTGAAAGGACCAGACCTTCCAGAAATGTCCGGAGAGGTGACCATAAAGTTTTCATCTTAGTCTTTGGGAAGAAGATCACTATCCTCAGATGTTGATCAATGCCTTTCCAAAACTAACCTAAAAGAAAAACTAAATATTTGACAAAATTCTTCCTTTTTCCTTGTTTTTCCTCCACTGCTCTGTGCGAGCACTTCCAGCTTTTCTTTTTAAATCTCACAGCCTACGACATGCAGTAATAGCTCATTCATTATTCAAGTAAATGTTTCTGTAACTGGGTTAATAATAGTCCTCATAGCTAAGTACAGTAGTCTATCTGGTAGAGTTAAAGTTCCCACAGAGTTTTTGTTTTCCTCAGTTTGCAATAATATTCCCAATAAAGTCATTCATGGAAATGACTGTGTCACAGCGGCTTATGCGTAACACCCAGTGAATTATTATAACAAGATTTGTTAAAACTGTGGAGGAGATTTGTAGTAAGATAGTTATCTGAAAATGATCTTTAGAAAAAATAAATGTTGAAAGCTCTCATTTCAAGGTATGCTGCTTTCTCCGCTGCAGTCAATTCCAGGAGCTGCTGAGATTACTGTAACGTCTGAAGGTAGCTTGTGATTAAAAGCTCAGAGCATTTTCCCTCACACAACACAGAAACTGAGGCACCAACACAGGCAGAAGTGCACAATATGGAGCCACATTTGAAAATGGAGCTAAGGATAATTTTTGAATCAAATACTTCAGTGTGTAGAAAAATGAGAAAATAATTAGACTAATAAAGCCCAAGAATCTTTACAATTTGGTAAGAACATACTGGCATGACATACATAAAAGTAAATTATGTTTCTTCTAAACTCATAGAGTTCTCTGAGTTCAAAAAAAAACCAGCACATTGAAGCAAGATGATGGATATAATTTATTTAGAGTGTTGAAAAGCTTCCGATAGGATTCTGCCCGTGAGAATATGAAAGAAGTCTGGTAACAAGAAGTTGAGGTAAAATCTTGTCCTGGATTAACAACTGCTGAAGAGACAAGCTGGCAGTGGAAATAAATGTCTAAAAACTGAGGCTGAAAAATATTAAGAGCAAAGCACCCTAAGGATGTCTATAAGGACTATTTTTTATCTGCCCATATGCAGGTGACTATGTTGTACATACATTACACTGACTTCCTTCAGTTTCTATGATGATCTGTTTACAACAGACAGCAGACAAATATGGACTTTGAGATAAGGAATGTACCCATTAGCTTTTTTATAGATTTTTTATGTCTTAAGACAGAGTCTTAAGACTATGATCATAGTTTCAGTGGATTTGCTAAGTACTGCATTTTCTAATAACACTAAGAATTTGATGAACAATGAAATGTCAAAACATGCAGCTGATAAAAGCTTGATCAGAAAGAAAAAGCTGCAAAGGATTGTTTGAAACACCAGACAACTCTAATACCACCAGTGGTTGTTCTAACATGATGGCAGATGAACTTGAACTAAAAGGTAATGCATTTGAAAGAAATAATTTAAACTACTCTGACACACTGATGGCTTCAGAATTAACTGTAATGTCTGGGGAAAAGACCTGAGCACTATTGTGAACAGCTCAGTGAAGATACTAAGCAGCAGAAGCAGAAAAATGTGCCTGAGATGCTGCAGCGAGGGGATGCATTAAGAAGAGAATAAGAATGTACCTACCCTGGTGTGCAGATGTGGCTGCAGGTGTAGCCACATGTGCACTCAGAGGGATGGCTCACCAGCCTCATTACTGTGTGTGACTTCAGATGCCACACGTACAATGTGAACCTGGTAAAAGGACCAGTGAATAATTCATGGTTCCCAAGTGAGTGGAAGGGCTGAGGATGATGAAGTTGGTCACTTGTGTCTAGGAGCCAGCCAGTCCTTCTGGCAATGTACCAAAAGCTGGGAGAATGGAAAGATTTGGGTTGGCATAAGGGGTGTCTCAGCACACAGGCTCCTCATTAACATTGGCCCTGCTGCTCCTTTTCAGGATATTTCCAAGTACTTCTGCCAAAATTTGCCCCTCTGTCATTTTCCGACCAGGATCGTGGCCTATCTTGCCTCTCATATTATTAATTATTGTCATACTTATGGTCTGGGTGCATAAACCCACAAAGAAAACTGAAACAGTGCTCGTAAGGACTCATGAAGAAACCATGAAAGGAAGGGCTGGGGGATGAAACTGCAGGAGAGCAGTGACAGTGAGCAATGGGGAGTGGAGAGGAGGCAGGAGATGGCAGAACCCCACGGGACTCCCCATCCAGTCTGGACAACCCCTCAGATAGCCTCTCTTCAGCAAAGTTTTTCTCTGTCTCCAGGTCTGTGGTGCACCAACATCCCTGACACATTGTTTTACACCTCGTTCCCATTTAAGATAAATAGAGGAAGCTCGTAACTCTGGTTCAGTTGCAGTTTCTCTGGCTTCGACACAAGATAACCCCTGCAAAATGCAAACTGAAGTACGGTTATCTTTGCTACCAGAAGGGCTAAACACTTCATTAGGTTTTTAAATGAAAGCTTAGTTTCTGGAGAACGCAGTCAAATCTGCAGGAAGGACCTAATTCCTCCCACATTTTCATGAGCGTAGAGGATCAACAGCTTTGCCAGTCAGATGCTCTTGTTCTGCCTGTCCCAGAAAACAAGGAGAAACGGAAGCTGGCATTTACAAGATGACATTTTTAAAGCTGACGAAGAGAACCATGAATAAGTAGGGTAGAGTAAACCTGTAGAATTCACTGAAGAAAGTTTTTCATGTATTCTGCAGGATTAGAAAAGCACCAGCCTTTTATAAAAGTAATGTTTGCACTGTACTAGTTACAGTGGCTGCAAATGATGTTAAGAGCCAAAATGTTTTCCCTAGGCTGACCTAGTGGACTGAAGCCAGAGGGGCAGTAGGAGGTGCTCTCTGCTCTATGACCCTCCTCACTTACCATGAACCTCATCCCAGTATTGTTTGTTGTGTCCTTTCTCACTGGTGGTAATACTGTGTGAAAATCAAAAATTTTCCTTGAAAGAAAGAAGTCATTTTTTTCATATTGCAAAAACAAAATTGAAAATCTGATTCCCAAAGTTTCAAAAAACCAAAAAGAAAAAACCCAAAGAAATCGGCATGTGTTTTTTTGATAGATCATGATATGTGAGTGGCTGGTGTCAGCAGTACTGAGAATGGCTTCTGGAGTTGACGGGACCTTCAAGAAATGTTCCAAGAGGCATGAGGAGGCATGAGTAGCCGCTGACACCAAGGAGACACTGAGGAAACAGTAGGAAGGGTAGGAAAGAGAAAGCAGCTTCACATTTCCCTGTTCTAAAACTCTCTGAAGAAAGCAGTGAAAAGCCTCTGAAAGAAGCTCAAATAACCCAGAAAATGACAAGGGAGGCTGGATTCCAAGGGACTGCTGAGAATGAAGGTCAACAGCACCAAGGAGGACGGCTCAGTCCTGTGAATCAGGTGAAGGTTTCACCACACTGGATCATTTCATGTTTTGCCTGTGTGTTCATTTGGAGGGCATGGAGTCCTGATTTAGTGGGGCAGCTAAAATATCCAAACAGTAAGAAGACAGTAGTCATTGGCCAAGTAATCACTCTAAAAACATTCACTGATAAAAATAGTCTTTTGTAAATGTGTGATGAGCTCTTCTCTTCCAGAATTGCCACACAGGAACCAGCAATACATGTTTTCTCATTACCGATGAAGGTGACATGCATGCTGGAGACAGCGCATTGGATTAGTGAGACCCATATTCCCACGGATCATCAACAGGACTATCTGAGACCTCTGAAACCTGAAACCTCTTAACTCGGGAGCTGGATGTATCCTTTTCTATTAAAGCAAGTGAGACCAAAGGGGGAAACGCTTTTTCCTTTAAGTTCTTCAGCAAAAGAAGCTAATAAGGAATTGACATAGGAACCCACTTTGAAGCATAACTCAAATAAAACCTTGTAATTGAAGCTGAGTTAATGGGAAATGCCATGCTGGCTTTCATAATACAAACCATGCACCTGTCTCTATAACTCCATACCCCATCAGAAGATCCAGTGGTGGAGTCTGATAAAGAGCCAACATCACACAGCCACATTGCTGCTGGATGCACTGCACAAGGTGTCAGCATCCTGCCAAACTTACTCCCTGAATAGGCAAGGCTGATGTTTCCAGAAGCTGTAAGACATCTAGGAGAGTTGCCAACAGGGAGCAAAACCAATGCTGCTAGTAGTAGGATGGGATAGTGCCAAATTAGTACAGAAGTTCCTGTACGTGCCAAATTGCTTTCTAATGACGTTGTGATCAGCAAGACAAAACTGTGTCTCTTTAAAAACATATGTCTGTATTCACAGTGGGTCTCCAATGCAGAAGGGGAATTTAGATGCAAAATGGCAGATGGGAAAGACTTGCTTGTTTTCAGATGTTTCTGTGCTTCCAGGACCCCAGCCCATAGGACTGACCCCTTCCCTCCAAAGAATGCAAAGAAGAGGACAAAGAAGAGGTGGGATCCAGCAGATTAGAAAGTGGTGGGACTATTTAATGTATGGCCACACATTGAAACAGGTAACTCTGGCAGGTACCTTCCCACTAAACACTAAACAAAACCCATTGGGGTTCTGTTTGGCTGCCTTTGGTTTGATACCACGTGTTGCAAACATAGTACTGGACCACTGGGCCCAGTTCCTTTTGTGTTTTTGATTTCAGTGTCATTTTCTTTTCAAATGAATGTAGGACATATTTCTAAGAGTTGGTTGCAGAAGGCCAAACTTGACTAAGCTGGTCCAAATTAGAAGGATGCATCTGATACTCATTAAAAAGAGGATGCAACGGCTTTTGGAACAGATAGTGGATCGGAGTACATCATGGGGGATTTTACAAAGAATGAAAGATGAATCATGTTGCTGTAGAAATAATTATTTAAATATGTGGTAGGTAAAATTTTGTCTGGATCCTTCGCACTCTTTCAGACTTTCTTTGAGCTCCTCTAATGGGTAATGAGGCCACCATGCAGCAGAGTGATGAGCAGGTTGACATGCACATGAGCTTAATCATCTGCCTCTTCCCCAGGCCATTACCCTCGGGGGCCAAGTACATTTTGTATCCAGCAAAAAAAATTAAAAGAGGAGAACATGTGAAAATGTTGACTGCTCTGTTGGTTTGATGGGTGGCTTACAGTGCTTTTAATGCACAGTGAGCTGTGGTGCAGATGTGTGCTACAGTAGATACACTAGCTCCCTTTCCAGACTCCCGAAAGTCACACTATGGCAGAACACTTTTCTCCACTTCCAGTACCTTTCATGTGTAGGTTTTATGTGTAGCTGCTCCTGCCCCACACACCTCCATGGGTTTTGGGGCAGTATTCAACAGCTTGGTTACAGCACATGGGCAGCCTCTGAGATGATCACACAGGTTCCCTCTGTGAATATGAGTATTTTGAGAATCAGCAGTACCTAACCAGGCTGGAGCTTCAGTCTTTTCCCATTTCTCCACATGTCCTTGGTTGAAGTGGCCTGATCCCTGTTAGCATGTGAAATAACTGCATGGCTGGGATAAATCAGTAACAGTGTATGCAGAAATAAAACTAATAAATGTATTCAGTGTGGCATTTTCTGTTTCTGGGTACACAGGGTTTGTGCAGGACTGCTTGGACATAGATATCATTTACCATACCCAAAAGAACATTTCTCCAGTTACCAGTGTGCTCATCATTCTGTGAGGCATCTATGCAGACTCAGCACCTTGCAGCAGGTCCATGCATACAAAATAGCAGATGTTTGGTTTTGTTTTGTTATTTTATTTTATTTACATTTTTTGGGTTTTGGCAAATTTTATCCATATCAGTTAGTATGAACCTACCTGCAGTACAAATTTCTGGGTCCTCCATAACTAGGGAGGGCTAATTCAGCAGGCTACCACTCCCCAGGCCCTACATGTAGTGCTCTGACAACCTGTTTTCTTTGAGATTTCAGGCATTCCAATATTGCAGACCATTAATTGTAGAAATCTCCTGGCTTCTGTTTGAGGAATAAAAACAATTTACTTCAACAGGAGGTAGTCCCTTATGAGATACATCCAGCTGGCCACAGCGGGGATCAGCCTTGTCGTCTTTATGAGCAGGATATGTTCACATGCCAAAGTCAGCAGAAACAAAATAGATGACACATCCACACTCTGAAGGTTTGAATTCCCAATAAACCCAAGCAGAAATAAGACAGGATGAGGAGCCAGGTCCAAATCAAGCATTTAATTCAAACATTTATATGCCCGAGATCAAACTCTTGGATTATGGATTAAATCCCTAGAACGTTTAGGAAGGCAGGAGCTGCCTGTGAATTGTCTTTTAGACATGTCTGGGGACGTTTTGTGACATCTGTTGTACAAGCTTGGGTTTGTAAAACCCACATGCAAAACAGTGGGTTTAAACCAAACTGCTGATGTCTGAAATTTTCACTCTGCTTGATATGAGACATTGCCAACTCTCCAGCAGTATCTGTGTCTGGGACTTTTTTACCTCTCATCCCACACACCTTGAGCTGATTTTTACTTGGACAACTTCTTGCTCTTTATACTTTGGGAGCCATATATCAAGGAGAAATCTGCTTGGGAGGAGAGGACACAGATTCTGTCTGTTCTCTGATCCTTAATGCAGTTTTCAGCTTGAGGTGATTTAAGTCTTTCTGTTCAAAAAATCTGACATCAGTCATGCACTCTCAGCCAAGTGAGGTTACTCAGGATTTATAGCATTCTGTCGTGTGACCATTGCATTTGGAGCACTTTTGTTAGGATGATGTTTGCTGCTGTGATTTAGGGACACTTCTGTCTGACTGCTTTTCTTCAAATTTTGTGTCCCCGCATCCCTGCATGGAAAGCAGTAGAGCAATGAAGCTCAACAGCACTTTTCACCAGACCCTGCTGGTGAAACCGCCAGAGGCCCCCAAGCCACCTTCTCTACATTATCTTGGGTATTTTTGAACAGCAATGTGCTCCTCACAGGTAATTTCAGAATTTCTATTGGAGTTTCTCATAGCCTTTTGGAACGAAACCTGGAGTCCTGAGCAAAGAAAGCCTCATAAGGCTCATGCCTACCTGGGTGACTGGGTGTTGGGCATGTGTCAACCTTTCCTCTGGCCCCACACAGCTCTAGAGTGACAGCCCTGATGGTACTGCAGAGTGCTGGAAGAGAGAGCTCCTTTCAGTGCCACCTGGAGGATCCAAAGGTATCTCCACATCACTGCTAGGGGCATTTTCTCCTGTTTCGAGCTAAATGCTAACTGGAGTGGACTTCCTCTCTTACCACACTGTTGGGTTGGAGGACAAGACAGTGTCATCAGCTGTCCATCGTTGAGAGACAGAAACAGCCAGAACAGGCTGTAAAATGGACCTCTGTGCAGATCTGGCATTTCAGCTCTGAATTCAGCGGGGAAAAATTGAGAGCTTCTGCATGCTCAATGGATACAGCATGAGAGAAGGTGTCCTAGCACAGGGAACTTTGTGCATTCATCTTTTTTCAAAGCTGGCTAAAAGGGATTGATATCTTTTGCAGCAGTTTTCCAGCTTTGGGAAATCTTGTGTGATATAAAATTCCAGAGGGAAGAAGATATTACACTGTTATTGTTGGGGTCTGGGGTAAGGCTGTTTGTGCTGGTCATGCAAGATATGTCCATGCTGTGCTGCCACAGACAGCTCCCTTGCCACACAAAATCTCTGAAAACAAGGGGACTTGAGGCTAGGAGTGGGGAGCGCCACGAAAACCAGTTTTGTTGCTTGAAAATAAAGACTGATGATTAATTGTACTATTTTATACATTTTTCACAGGTTGAGTGCCTCTCTTTTCTGTGCTTACTGTTTTTTTAACCTTCCCTGCACACAGCATCACAAATATATGTTAACACTCTTTCCTTTGGATTAGCTAACTGAACTCCTCCCCCCCCCCCAATCTGTGTAGTTACATTCCTCCTTGACTTGGTAGAGCTCCAAGACACCATTCCACAGATAACTTGCCATGCAATCTGTGGCTGTGTGTAAATAAATGTGTATATATAGTGTATGTGGTGTCCTCCATAAAGGCAGAACTGTACATATTAGAGCTGTTTAGGATCAACAAGGACTTGGTAAATAGATGGGTTTTGCACTTCATTTTCTCTCTTCTCTCTCCATCAGAAAGAGACTAAGTAGAAATTGCTCATTTGAGCAAGGTTCATCCCCGTTGGATCAATTCTCTACTCTGGGGGTTCTGCCTGAAATGCAAGTGAAAGCTCAGACCTGAGGTCATTATATTTGGGCAAATTAGGCAACCATGCAGGAGTGGAGTCTGGCCTGCCAGCACCCAGAAATGGGGGGAGGAGGGGGGCAGTGCCTGCCTGTGGGCATGAGAGCAGGCAGCATTCTCCCCCGGGCAGGATGAGGCTGGCTGGTGCCCACAGGGAGATTCAAGTCTGCAATACCTTCCCTGTTCCTTTGGGTTTAGCAGCACTGACAGATCTTTTCCTTCCACTTAGAAAAACTCAGTCAATAGTGAAGAGTGAATTCTAAATGTGAGCATCCCACATTAACTGTTTTTCAAAGGACTTTAACTATTTGTTTGAAGCCCTGTTACTGCTTTCTGTCACCACCCTTCCCCTTTCCCAATCCTTTGAAAGTTTCCCTGCCTTCACAGCAGATCAAGGCAGCCAGCTCCAGTGTCTGCTCCGTGGTCACCCAGAGGTGTGCAGGGCCGGGGCTGAGCTCAGAGCCCCATCTTGGCTGAGCTGCATGGAGCTGGCTCAGCTGGCTCAGGCCCAGGATGCAGCTTATCTGCCAGCAGAGAAGCCACCCATGGATAATGGAAAGTGACTGCAGCAATGGAACGTGTTACAAAACTCCTACTGACTTCAAGGGAGTCAGCCGGCAGAAACCACTGTGTACTTACACTAGGGAAGTAATCTGGGACAGTAAATTAATCTCAGCAGTCCTAGCTTCAGGGGTTCTTGAAGCTATTTTGTGCAGTTTTCCTTTGCATGGATTTATTCACTATTAAATTAGTAAGAATGAAGCCAAACTTCTCTCAAACTGCTGAGCTGTGCTTTGTTTTGGGATTTCCAGAAAAACAGATGAAGCCAGAGTTTAGTCTGACTCCCACCTGGAAGCAGAAACTGGTCCATGTCTGCTGAAAGCCTTGTGATTCTCTGCAAACTTGAATCCAACTTGGCCTGTGATCTATATCTGTGTCCACCTGGCTTCAAGTCTCTTTCCAGAAGATCCACCCAGCTGTAGTTCAGGAGTAGAACAAGTCAAGCTTCGTGTATGAGCTGGACCACCCATAATATCAGTTGAGCCAAAATGCAAATTTAATAGCCATAATGACAGAAAATAGTGGAACTTCTGGTTTCCTCTTTAGTAAGAGATGTATGAAATTCAGGGAGGAAAGAGCAGCATGTCTACATGAGGCAGGGAGCATGTATTTCATAATTTTACTTTTTGCAGTTAAAAATGGGCCCAGCCCAAGCATTTCCAGGGAAGATCAGATTTGTGTCCAGACCCACGTCAGTATTCCATTTCTGAGTGTCAGGGGTAGAGAAAACAACATTTTTTCTTTTAAATTTGAATTTCCAGCTGTGGTGCTGTGAGGAGAAGCTCTGTGATGAGCCAGAGAAGAGAGAAGAAACCTTTCAGGTTGCGGTGGATTTTCATGCAGCACTAGGAGGAAGTGGGAGAATGCTCTCTTTATAGAGGTGCCTGGGCATGAGGGCAATGGCTTCCCCTCCACAGCTGCAAGGGCTGTCTTGGCTGCAGCATTAGCTGGGTTGCTCCTTAAGAGTTTCCCCTCGCCTTTTTCCTGTCTCCCACAAAAACTTCTCTTGGGGTCACCTCTATCTTGGCAGGGAATACGGGCAAGAGAAAAGATGCTGCTTTGCCTCTCCCCTGCCTGCTTGGACCAGCACAAGCCCTCACAGTGCAGTGACTGGTAGGAGATGCTTCTAGAAATGCAGGTGACTGTGAGGGGAGCACGGCCACAGCAGGGACACCATCGCCCAGGTGAGACATTGTCAGGGCAGCCTCAAGTCACCTGAGACAATTCTCAGCTCTGGAGCTGCAGTTTGGCAGACACAGCCCTGCCTGCAAAAGCCACCACAGGCAGCTGCACCACCATGAGGAACAGGGCCCCCATCATCACCTCCTGACCAAGCACTTGAGAAGGAAGCCCACTCAGTCCTTCCTCCTCTGGCCCAACTCAACCCTCTGCACTTCCAGCTTGGAAACTGCCCGGCACCCTCAGGGCTGCCGAAAGCTCTCTGGCTTTCAGGAGCACAGCTGTTGAGTGACCGGACAAAGGAACAACACATTTGTTATGCCTATTTTATATTTTTATTGGCACTAGAACTTCTGTGACAGGAGAAAGGGAAGGCCATGCTTCCTAAGAGCCTGAGGAGCAAAGGACACACTTGTGCATTGTCACTGGTATGGGTGGAAAAAGGCCACAAGAAGGTCCTCTCTTGCTACATAGAGGCCCTGTAAGCTGTAGAGGAAACAAAATGTGCTCTGCTGGAAACTTCTGCTTGCCTTCACCTGAGAACTAGCAGCAAGGCAAAGATCACATTCTGCCAGGTCTAGTTTTGCCTCAGCACTGGTAAAAGTTTTATTGCCTGTAGAATCAAATACAGGTTTCAGATTGCTTTTCTTAAAGCATTTTTTTCTCTTCATGCTTCCTTGGCCGCTCTTAGAATGCTGCTGTTGGTCAGATGCACACACGGCAACAAGCATGAAGATTTGTAACCTTCTGTCAGCTGAGACACTTTCTTTTCCCTTCAAAGGTTCCCACAGATGATGCTCTGGCTTCCCCTCTTGTGTTCCTGCACCAGTGAGTCATTTCCCTGTCTACCTTCTGCTTACACACACTCCAGGTGCTGATGCCTCTCTGGGATGTTGAGCATGAAACTGAAGTGATTTGCTGAATTAAGACTACATGAAAGTATTTCCTTTTAGTTGACTTCTTCAAAGACTTCCCATCTCCTTTTCTTTTTTTTCCCCCCCTTGTCTCTCTTACTGTAATTCTTTATCATAGCTACGTATTAGCTTGGTTTGCAGACTAAGTTAATTTTTGACAGCCAGGCCAGAGAGGTGCTTTCAATCAGATTTTCCCCCCATCTCTGCAGTGGGAGGGAGTGATGTCAGCTGAGGACCAGGAGGAGGGTATGTGAACTTCTGCAGAGAAGGAGCTCATTTGAACAGGGTAGCACAGAGGTCGTCAGAAGATGAGATTTGAGAACACACTCTTCTGAAGTCTGTGCACTTGAATGGAGGATCTGAAGGAACCATGACAGTAAGATCCAAACCTGAACACTGGTGCATCTATACCAGTGTCTTAGTTTGGGCCAGCAGCCAACTTTAAAGCCAGTCTCCCAGTGGTCCCCGCTTCCTGTGCTTTCTTTTCATTTGTGGAGTGGATCTGGAAGAGATGAACCCAATGCCTTTCAGATGAAACACACACTTAAAAGCATGCTCTGGGAGCCCACTGTGTACAAACACATGTTCGGTCCATGCTGTGCTCCAGGCAGCACACTGTTCCCATGGGATGGCTGCTGAAGGGCCTGAAATTTAGGCTAAAAATAATGAAAAATCAAAGCTTCAACATGGAAAAAGGAACAGTGGCCAGTGGTCCACTGTGATCACACAGAGAAAGTCTAATGATATTTGGAAATAAGACCATCTGTATTAAAAAAAGAGTGCTTAAAAAAGCTTGTGAAGTGACATATCACTCATGAGAGAGTTGCCAGTACAGATAGAGCTGTTGAGAAGATGCTACATATATTGCATAGGAAGTCTTCGAACACATTTTAGAACTGTTTTAGTGTCTCTAAGCAAAAAACCAAAAACCTATGCAATATATAGATCACAAGTATTTATATATATTATATGTGCACTATAATATATATATATATTTTTAATATCTATATTTATATATATATATTTATATATATTATGTGTGTAAAATCATCTCCCAGTGTATATTGTGATTTTGAACACAGTGGATCTATTATTCACTCATGCTAATCTCTGTAAGGGAACACAGAGATTCTGTAACGTTGTTTCATCCCAGTCCTTGCTTTGTATAAAGAAACTGTAAAATTGCTGATGTATAACCTGAAAGAAAATAAATCTTAGTATCTGAAACATAAACTTTGCTACTCCTGCTCTATCTTGTTCTAGGGGACACAGGATCATGAAAAGCAGTTATAGTAGTAAAAGCTTAATTATTCTTTACTAATTACTGGATGAAATACATTAAATGTCAGGGGTGTCTGTAGTAAAAAATTACATCATGTATGATATAATTAAACACACAAAACTATGTTTAAATAGCTGTGTCTGGCTAAGCCAAATCAACCAAAAAAATCAAAGACAATATTGACAAAGGCCTTAAATCACACCGTTGTGTATAAAAGTTTTTCACAGAAATCATGTTAGTTTTAATTACAAATTTTATGGTGGATTAAGGTCTATTTTGTATTTTTATAATTATTCATTTTATTTCAATGGTAATAAAGCAATTGATAACGTTATTTTGAACAGTTGGCATATTTGTGGGCGTGATAAAAATTAGTTGATCAATGTATAATATTACCTTGTGATATAGATATAGCTATGGATATAATGTTACCTAAAGGCTCTGGGAAGAGCTATCTCAATCTATAGTGTGACTGCTACCACGTTTTGTGTCTTTAGAAATTATGTTCTCATGTGGTCACAGCAAAGCGTCTCAAACTGGATGTTCTCGATGTCAGCATAACTTAAAAATGTTTGTGCAGTATGACCAAGGTGTAGGAAAGCCTGTGGCAGAGCAGGAATTTGCAGTGTCTCCAGGGGCAGGTTTGATGGTCAGCTGGAGCTTCTCCCTTCCTGCAGCTCCAGAGAAACCCAGCGTTGCTCTTGCCGACAACTTTTCTCCCAGGTTTCAGGATGAAGCAGACATTACTTACATTAAAGGAGGAACTTACATGATGTCAGTGCTGCCGGACCAAACAGGAGCAGCGTGACTGCAATGCTACTGTAATGAAAATACTCAAAAGAAGTGTCATAAATTAAACAACTCTACGTTATTTAATAACACAAGCCTTGATTGACATTTACTACCCATTGACCCACCTAAGCTTTTTATGTCAGGTGTTTTCAGCTGACTCGAGGTGAGGAAGCTCACCCAGCTCTCGGGCTGAGGTCGCGGCGGCAGAGCGGCGGCAGTGCGGGCGCATCCGGCGGCGCTCGGGCAGCAGCAGCCTGGCTGCCGGGGAGCTTTGTTCCTTTGTTCCCCCAGCCCCGCTTCCCTGGCCAGACCAGCCTCCGCGCAGCCTGCTCATGGCTTTGCTTTTTCTCCCCCTGCTTGCTCACCTGCAGTCTCTGTTCATATTGTTTTATGGTACTTTAGACAACGGGTTTTAACAGCTAAACATAAAAGCCACTGAAAGCATAAACAGGAAACTTGTGTTTAGGTGGGAGTGCCTAGGAATTTTATACTGCTGACCACAGAGGCCATGGGAGAAAGGAAATAGGAAAAACACTGTAAATACCTGGGTGACTAATGACTCGTGCTCTTCATCTGGCTTTTCAGAACACGAAAAGTTCAGCCTTTTCCAGGCAAAACAGCGCAGAGCAGGCACAAATTCTCTGGTCAATACTCTCCATGTCCCTCAGCCGCCCGTTTCCCTGCTCCGCTTCCACCACGGAAAGCGCCCGGTTCCTACAAAGTCAAATAAACCCACAATAAATTGTCGCCCGGCACTTGAGGCTGCGTGCACTGACGGCCGAGGGAGGGAGTGTGACACGCGAGGGTGCCCGCCTGCTCTCCGCGTTCGCACCGCCTAAGAGGATTTAGATGAAAGAAACGAAATTTGCAGCCCCGTTTTGTGTTGAGGCAGCAGCTGGAGTTTGGGGACAGCGTGAGCCTTTGTCCAGCCTGCCTCGCCGGCTCCCGAAAGGGTTGCCATTGTTCCCGAGGGGCCTCCACGGGGCTGCTCCTGTGCCCGCTCCCTTTTATCGCCAGCCGCACGGCTTGGGAGAGGTTTTGTCTTTTGCTGACAGCAGCAGATTTGGCCGATCGGCATCTCCCACGCGACAGCGCTGGGGTGGGATTCCCAAGCTGGCCATCTGCGCGGGGAGACTGGCAGAGTGGGGCGTTTTGGCGACCGGGCGATTCCCCTCCGGGGGCCACTGCTGCTGGTGAAACCACGACATCTGGTCACCTTCACCGGGCGTGCGGGGTCCGGTTTCACTCCAAAGCTGGGGCGGTTTCTCACACGGAGAGCGTGACCCGGCAGAGGAGGGATGAAGGCAGATGAGGGTGCCCCCCCAGGTCACGTTTCTGGAGGGGAGCATCAGCCCTGCGGGAAGGCAGAGAAGCCGGGCCCTTCAGCACGTGCAACCCCCTGGGAACCCCAGGAGCCCACCCGCAGCTCTGGCCAGCGCTTGCCTCAGTTTCCCGGGGTGCTCAGCCCGAAGGGTTAGTGCTGCAGGAAGGGCAGGGCAATGCGGGCTCCAGCAGCACGATGGAGAGAGCCCCTCTGGTGTCCTTTATTCGGTCCCTGCTGCTTCTCTCACCCACAGCACAAAAACTGATAAAGAACAACTACTCCTCTTTTCATCAAGCTCCGATGAAAAAACAATAATCTGCAGGTAGTACCAATGTGCCCAGGCTGCTTCAGAGAAGGACCAGCCAGGGATGTCAGCCCTGGAGCAGCAGCTGGATCTTGCTGAAATCAAGTGTGTTACTAAACAGGGGTGGAATTTCACTCATGGAAAGTTAAGCACATCTGTAAATATTTCTCTGAATCCAGGCTGGGGTTTCATCCACAATGAACTTGTCGTTTGATTGCTGAAGTGATACGATAAGCCATGGCAATGTTTGGCAGGGCGCTGGGGAGGACAGCTTTGTTGATAGCCAGGCATGATCACTTCCAGACTGTGCAAGCACTGAATTTTATTGACAGAGATGCATGTATACACTCGTATGTATATGTTACTTGATGTATACACGTTCCTATAGTTATAAACGGGTGTACATACAAAGTGACTCCAGTTTATAATAACATGGTTACTTGTTCCTATGCAGTTATAAAAATATGTAGTGAAGGTTGCTGTGATCATAAAACAGACACCCCCCCCCCCCCCTTTTTTTTTTTTTGTTTCTCATGAATATTGTAGCAATAAAAGATGCTGGGCTCTCTAAAAATCTCCTCTTTTCCAAAGGGCAGCCACTGACCAAGAAAATAGCAGTACAAACTGTCCAACACGACAACTCCAACCTCATCCGGGAGGGCCTGCTCAGACCCTGTCCTCTCAGCTGGCAGTGCCTCACCGGCAGCAAGCACAAAACCTTACCGCAGTCCAAGGAAATCGTTGGATGCTTCTCGGGAAGGTGCAAAACGACACTGCTGAGCGACAGCCCCAGCGCAAAAGCCACCGAGGGGCTCAGAGGTATCTGTATTGCAATGGCGAAGTTCAGCCCCCCCGCCGCAGCCCGTGCAGTGCGGGTGTCCTGAGGTCCTTGCACGCTGCCCGGGAGGGATCACAGTGCTTGGAGCCCAGCAGGGCACACATGGCTAATTGGGGGGGGAAGGACAGCGCTCCTTCCTCTGAGCTGACTGCCTAAGCCAGCTCTCACACAACGACCCCGAAGCTGTGTCCTGACGACTGTAGTGGCCAAAGCATTTCTCAGGGTTTTACTGCTAAATCCCTTCTCCCGCACAATACTGAAAAGGGGCTCTGACCCAAGACTTTTCTCGGTTAAATACCCGAGCTGCCAAGCTAAAGATTTTCAGGGATTCCTTTTCAAACTCTTCCACTTCGTACAAAGCGATTAAATATTCATTGGCACGGGGACTGGGAGCCGGCCTCCTGGATGAGCACCCCCACCCCAAGCCGCAGAGCCCTTTTCATTCCCATCCTCTGAATATTTAATCAGCTCATACAAAGCAGAGCGGCTTCAGCAGGGGAGCCTGGGAGAGACCCGGCAGTGAGACCCACTGATCAGAGTACGCGGCAGAGACACCCGATCCCAGGCGCCTGCTCCAAAGCAGGCAGATCAAGGATTTGAGCATTCGGTTCAGCATAGCTGTGAGCGTGTTAGCTATTCACAGCAGAGGATGTGACACTTCCTTTCTCTTCTCTCCCCCACCCCGTCTTTTATTCCAGTTAGATGTGGTTTAACCGCCTCAGAGTCCAGCAGGAAGACAGGATGAGGAATGCTTAGTTTGTGTCCTGAAAACTGTACAAAATGAATGGATGAAAATTTGATGAGAAGTTTTTCAGCCATTCAAGCACCTCTCTTAATAATTCAGATGTTTGATTTTCTTCTTCAATATGCAGTAAGGATTAATGCTCTTTGAAGATGATATAGAAACTTTAGTTTCCAGGAGAAAAGCCTCAGATTTAAAAAGAAAATCCCACACAGGAGTATGACATTATTATGTGAGCTTCTATCCTCCTGATTCTCTTAACTGATGACTGGGACAGGCTTTGCACTGAAATTTCAGCGCAGGGAGATCTTTTGCAGCCTACCTCTAATAAACAAAGTTCACAGCGGAAATGCTGACAGGCTGTGATCAAAGCAGCACCCTCAGGTGTTGCTGTGATATACTGCTTGCTTACTAAAACACAGCAGTTCAAACAGCCTGGCTGTATTTAATTGGTATGTATAGTATTTCCAACTCGGGGAGCTCAACACCAAAGAAGGTTTCTCTTAGATCTTTCACTCTGCCATTGTTCTGCTATTTGCTCAGAAGAAAGACATTTAGGAGACCAAGTTTTGGTTTACATCTGGAACAAGGACCATAGGACTATTCATAACATCGCCTTGAACTTCATAAGAGGCTGCCCTGTGAGCAGTCCTCTGCTGTTTCCACTCAGAAGTCCATGCTGTCCTCTCCCCAGCTGTGGGGAGCAGCTCTTCCCCAGTGACAACTGAAGAGCTATATTTCAGTCACATCGACTGCATATGCAAAAAAACTGACACTGACAGTACACCGTAATGTAGTTTTAATGTCTTTAAAGTATTAGAAAAAGAGAAAAACATCCAGAGGATGAATTCTTGGATTTACCAGTCACCATCCAGGGCTTGCTAGTGTCTGGAGCAGTGCTTGGCTCCATACTCAAAGTTCACGACTCATCCTCTGAAATTCAGATGTGTGTCTAAAACTTTGGCCTGGCCTGACCTACGAGATATAGGCTCATATATTCTCAAGAAAGAGTATTTTTTTCTTTCCCAGCTCTCTCACAACATCTGCCACAGTCCCAGATCCTGGCTCTCAGTCTCAGTCTTCTTACCCGACGAGTCCAGATCCCCACCACTGTCATGTCCCTCCCTCTTTGGTCAGTGAATTCCCGCTCCTAATCAGTTTCTATTTATTGGTTCCACCATCTGTTTGTTGTTTTCCTTTACTCAAGTTTTTGCCTTCTTTCCATCTGCTCCAAAGAATTCCTTGTTTACACTGCCTCAGTTCTGGCAGGGATGTTTCTTCCCATCCCTGACTTTTACTTTGAGCATCCAAAGTTGGAGAAATCCACTTTCTTTGACTTTGGATGGCGTACATTCAGCCCAGGGTAAAGATGATGCACATACCAGCTTTGTGCCAGGCAGGAGCTGTGAGGGGATAGAATATGTGCAGCCACTCTCCGTGGACAAACAGCATCTTCTTTCATCCACTCTAGCAGCCCTGAGAAACTTGCATGTGTGCCTTGAAGATGGGATGCATGGAGATACTAATTCCTAAATTAAAATGTCTCTACTTAGCATGGGCAAAGTAGGTTTTATTTCAAAAGTTTTTAACTGGACCTAAATGAGAGACTTCTATAAAAACAGCAACAGGCATTTCCCAACAGAAAAGGCCACTTTGCTCTACTCTTGCATTTTGAGTCATTGCTACAAACGTCTGAGAAACTGGGCCTTTTTGAAAAAAAGTTTGTTATAATTTTTTTGGTAATATGAACAAAACAAAATATTTTCTCAATTCTTGTTCCCAGAATCTGCTAAACTGTTTTGACAAAGTTTTTTCCAAAAATTCCGCCTCAGGCATACACCTGGAATATAAAATATCATCCCAAATGGTTAAAACTTGACAATGTCTCAAAATGTGATTTAATAATAGGAAATACTGTGCAAACATCATATTATGCACTATTAGCCCCACCTATTAAAAATATTTCCTTATGTGTAGAAAAGAGGCTTATACAAACCAGCACTTGCAGATGTAGTCACTATTTCCTAGTGTGCAATACCTTAGTAATTTTCACTTTTTCAAAATTACTGAGTTCAACAAGATAACATTAATGAAATAATCCCTTGGTGAATTCATTCTTTTAAATAAAAGCTTGCTTTGAATTATGCTGTAAAAATGTATCTTTAAATCAACTAATTTCCATTTAATTACATGGATATTAGTTAAAACCAGCTGAGTGGACTTTTTAATTGTGAAAATTCTCTCCCAGGCCGAACTATTCTATGCCAAGTTTCTGCATTGAGCACATTTTTACGGTCTAGTTATAAACCCTAGAAAAACAATGTTTATAGGAAATGTTGACACAACCTTGAATAAAGTGGTGCTAGCTGACACCTCTATATTTTCAATTTGGGGATTTCTACTGGGAAAATATAAACGCTAATGCAGTAAAGGAAGCCAACTATAATAAAACCCTCATAGTCTTCCTGTTCACGCCACTAAGACCTACTTCAAAAAGCACCAACTCAGACTGGAGATGAGTTGAAGCTAACTGCATTCCTCTGAGGGTACTAAAAATTACCTGCAGGTAGTTCAGCCTTACAGTTACTTGCAAGACTTCAGTTTAGCTGAAGACACGTGAATATCTATTAAAAAAAAAAAGTTAAAAGAAAATGAGGATGTGCATAAGCTCAAAAAAAGGGTGCTAGTCCATTTATTATCTTTCCTAGCACGACATAAAAAGAGGAAAATAGACTTCACAGATTCTAGTGAAACAAATGTACGTGGACACAGGGAAAAAATATAGAAATGGAAAGTGAAAAGTGAAGTCAGCTTTCCTACCTGTATCTTTTAATTCTGGCTCACCTAAAATGAAAGAAGGAAGGAAGGGCAGGGGCCCCTGCTTAGCCTTATTTTTAAAGGTGTTTGAAAAGATTCATGAGCAAACATCAGGATGATTTTCAGGACAGTTTCTGAGTCTTGGTGACAGAGATTTGAAAGTGTTAGGTAGCTGATCCTGCCTCAAGAATAAAACTCAGTCATGTTACTAGTATAATGGAAGTTATACTGTTGGAGGGAAAAGGTGGTAATTTCAGAATTTTAATATGAAATTCAGAATAAAACCCAAATGATATTGTTTAAGGGCAAATTGTGCTAGCCTGGTTGCCTTCTGTGATAAGATGTCTGGCTCTGTACATGAGGGGAATGCAATGGATGGCATTTCCCTTGATTTAAGCAATTGTTCAAAGATGACTTCCCATAGCATCCTTGTAGCCAAACTGGGGGGATATGGACTAGATGGCTGGACGTGAAGATCTGTGATAAATTGACTGAATTTTCAGGTTCAAAGAAAATTAACCAATGGTTCAGTCTAACTGGTAACCAGTTGAATAGTTTACTGGATTTAACAGTGGGGCTGATGCTGTTTAACATATTACTTAGTCTCTTGGACAATAATCTGTAATGCACTCTCAGCATATTTGCAGATAATATCAAAATGGGGAGAGGGGTCAGTATTCTGGAGGGCAGAGCTGCTGTTCAGGAGGACATCAACAGGTTGGAGAAATGGGCCATGAGAAAACTCTTGCAGTTCAACGAAGGAAAGCACAAAAGCTGCACCTGGGCTGATTAACCCAACACAGGAGAACAGCTGGACTCGTGCTGGCTCTCCAGGAAAGGAGCTGGCAATCCTGGTGGACAACAGGTTAAGCATGTCAGTAGTGTGCCTCTGCATACTGGGCTGTAACAGGAAGGGTAAAGACAACAGGTCAGAGGAAGGGACTATTCTCCTCACCTTGACAATCATGAGACCTTGTATGAAATAATGTGTCCAGCATGGGATCCCCTGGTACAAGAGAAACACTGATACACAGTAGAGTCCAGAAGAAGGCCAGCAAGATTCTCAAGGGGCTGAAGCAAGAGGCAATAAAGTGAGGTTGAGAGAACTGGCTTTGCTGAGCCTGGGGATGAAAAGGATCAGGAGAAATCTCACCGTTGTTTTCAGTTACCTAGGGAATGGTTGCAGAGAAGATGGCACTGCCTCTTCCTGAAGCTGCATAGCAGAAAGGTAACAGGCAAGACAAATGTAAGAACGGCAAATTCCAACTGGACATGTGAGAGAAAAAAATCGCAGTGAGAATAGTTGAACAACGGCCAGGTTGCCCAGAGAGATTGTGATAGCTGTTCTTAGAGATATTCAAACCTCAGCTGGGCAGGTTAACCATGCTTTGAAGAGCAGGTTGGGCAAAGTGATATCCAGAAGACCGTTTCAACCTGAATGGTTCTGTTTCCATTTGCTATTTATAAATCTTCCTGACTTGCCAGTTCAAGGGGTGGCTGGGAAAACCAAGACTTTCCAATGTCACTTCTGGCATTGACTTGCTCAGTGGAAAAGGAGCAAGTGGGAATGGTGACACTCTGAGCAGCAGCCTGCTGGCTTTTGGACGCCACTCAGATTTCTCCTTTAGACAAACTAGCTGCTGATAGAGCTGGATACTTGCCTGCCTTTGAGTGCCCAGCCTTATCTGTTTTTAAGGAAAGGCACGCTGAACTCTCTAGCAACATTAGAAAGTATTGGCCTGAGCTTTTCTTTAGTTGCTATCATACCTAACCTTCACCTCTTCAGAGGCAAACACTAAAAAGTTATGCAAAAAGCCAAACTGAATCATCCTGGTAAACAACACTGACCTTGTCTTAGACCTGAAATGACCTACCCTTATATAGATGTAACCCACTCCATTTAATGCAGTTAACAAACTGTAGTCCTTTGATTCAGTGAGACACTTGCTGCTTTTACCATTACTTTTGTCTTGTCTAATTGTCTATTAAGAAGGTAACCTGGGTTACACCCCAATGAAAATCAGACCTACCTAACCTTCTGCAGCTCCCAAGAGACCTTTCATTGAGGTATCTCTGAGAGCAGAAGAGCTTTGGATGATAGGGTTTTTTTTTAACCTCGCTAACATTTCAGCCATTCTGGCAGAAATTTATATCATTTCTGCCTGCTGCCTCCTTCTTCTTCTGTTTTCCCCCATAGATTTCACAAGATATCACAGTAACCTTGGCAAAAATGTGAAGTCTACTTTAAGGTTAATGCTAAACTTCTGTAGTACATTATTTTAAGGTTTAAAAGAAAGATAGTAAGTTCCAGTATGTACCTGTCAGTACTAAATGATTGTTCATTTCCTGTGAATTGGGAATAAAGTAATAACATACATCTGGTGAGCTAGAACATGTTGCTTATTTCTTTTTCTTCTCTGAGCCATATCCTTTACCAGCTGCGAGACATCACCATGCAGAATCTCCAAATACCTTTGAGAAAAATTAAAACAAAGGAACAGAGGGCTGGAAGGGACCCCCTGTGTCTCGGAGCCCAGTCCCCGCGAGCCCCAGGCCACATCACACAATGCCTTTCCTCAGCTGTTCGCTCTCCATCTTACAACCCCTCTCGTGCCCCCACACTTGCATTGGAAGTTTGCTCTCTCCAGCATTGACTGCTCAACTGGCTACATAATGTCTTTCAGCTTCCAGTTAAAATACATTCATGGGCAGTTTATGCCCATTTGTTCTTGTGCCAACACTGTACTTTATCTTCAAAAGATCTTTTCCTTCCTTGATGTTTAACCTCCCGGTGTATTTATAGAAAGCAATGACATTCTGTATCAGCTTTTGTTTTGCTACACTAAATATGTCAAGCTCTTCTGGCCTCCTTATGCAAAGTAGAATTTCCATTCCCTCCCATTACAACTTCACTGCCCTTGTTCCCAAGTCATTTTTGGCCCAGGGGGTTGTTGCTGGACACAGTGATCCTGCAAATGTTTCATCAACTTATTTTATTAGTTGCTAACCATTTTCTTGTGTGAATCAAGCCAGAAGATGACACGGTAAAAGGATATACATCACTAAATGTACTAAATACATTGAGAAAAATCCAATTATGGACTCCTTTCCCTTTGTTAATGTAGTATTTCTAAATGTTAGGTGTTTGTGGGCTTTGCAAGACAGTGGAACGCTGATAATGGATCGTGAAGCACATGTTAGAGCCTAGAAAAGGAGGTTGAGGTATGAAAACAACAGCCATGGAAACACAGTGATTAGAATAAAAAGAGTCCAAGGGAGAGGTGAAGTAGGATTTATTACTGCACTGCAATGGATGATAAAGGAGGTGATTAGAAATTAACTGTCAAATTCAATTTGTTACACTCTTCTGGCCAGACAAACACTTGAAACATAAAAATACATATTTACATGAATAAAAATCTCAGCCTGTGGCATTCTCACATCTTCCATTTGAAAGCATAAAGGATGGCAACTGATTTTTTTTTTTTAATGCTATAAATACTGTTTGCTTTCTGTGTATCTCCAAGTCAGAACAATAGAAAAATGTAACCAGCATGATCAGTGGAGAATAGAAGATCCTCTGCATTTTTCTCTACATGCACTCAGTCTTCTCAGCTCTTGAGCAACTTAATGTAAAAGTTTAAATTTTATGTTCTCATTGTTCATTTCCGAGGCATGACCTGAATAAAATCCCTGGGGGAAAAAACCCCACAAAACAAAAGGTCTTATTGATTGAATGTTAGTATATAGTCTTCTATGGAATATAATTTCAATGCACATATTGCTTATCATGATACTGAAATAACAAATTTCTTCAGTCTTTCACAGCAGCTCCAGAAATTTAGCATCACTTTCATGGTTTCTGCCAGCACTGAGCTATGCCCCAGTAGAGTAATTTTCTTTAGTATAATACACCACATAAATATCGTAGTTTTATCTGATGGCAATGAATCTTAGAGGCAAACAGTTCTTTTTCCAGCCCTTTCATATTATATTCATAAAGGCATGAGGGCAGCTTGAATCATTAAACATTAAGTTGAAAGGCAGCATTCGGAAGAGACCTGAATGGGGACCTCCCTGCTGGATTAAATGTAATGTTCTCCTTGCAGAAAATGGCTAACTCGGCTGCAGGCAGGAGGTGAGCTCCACTGCTCTCTGCGTTCCCAGGGAGGAGAAATTGTGGTTTGTGCAATTTCGCTTTATGTAAGAAGCAGATTGCCAGCCATTGTTCAGCTGCAGTTGCATTAGGCAAAGTCTTTGTACCTCTTCTGCCCTTTGTGGTTCTCTAGACACGTGAGCATCGTCCTTCTGCATGCAAATCTCTGTGTGGTTTGAAGATATTTTTCCTCTGTGACCTGCCTATTGGACCAGCCAAGGCTCAGATTACAGTGGTATTCAATAGATATTAAGCACACACTGGTACTTTTTCAGGCAGGAATGACCTCTTGAATTTGGAGCTGTAAAATGCAGCTACCGTGTTTACTCAGTTAGTGGACAAATTGTGCTCCCCAGGTCTCATATTCTCAGGTTGGTTGTAAACCTTTTTGTTTTGCTTATACAACGTTCTGGGACTCAAATTGCATACCCTCCTGGGGTCTCTGCCTGTATGAGACACTCTTGAAAAATAGGACTTGATTGGGTCCTAGTTCTGCGTCGGTCACCCCTCCAAACCTCTATGTCAGCTCAAGCACAATGTCTGATAATGGAGAAAACTCAGCTGCAGTGTAACAGAGTTACTACATGAGATCGTCCTTTTTTTATTCTAATATCTTCAAACGAGTCTATTTCAGGAATTGAGAATAATTCTCTTGGAGCAATGAAGTTTATATAGCCAACATAAACAAACCTACGCCTGCTTCATGCCAGGAGAGGAGAGAGGGGGAGATATTTCTTTTGCTACCAACATAGGCTCTTTTGCTTGAGTAGTATTTTTGGCAGATGCTACCATATTTAACTTCCCACAATGGCACTGTTTATTTAAGGCCAACATAAAACATCCCTGGCCCTTCTCTTAGATTTTTCAGTTCCTTGGTTGACTTTCATGTATCCTTTTAAGCACATTTTTTATGGTGTGCCTTTGGAATCACTGCTCCGTGCCTTTAAACAAAATACTTCCAAACAACAAGAACTCCATCTTAGCAGGGTGAGAAAATAAGCTGTATATGGGCCACTGCTCATGGATTTCACTACTTTCTGTTCTCACCAGTAGTTCAGAGGAACAAATAACTGCCAGACTAGAGGTACTGGCCAAGAACCTTGCCACCAACAAAGATCAGTTGTGATTATTTAGAGAAGAGCGTAAAAAAAAATGTAGTGGTATTTTTTCTAATATACACTTGAGCTCCTGACAATCATTTTGTCCAAGGCTACACTGTTTTGTTTTATCAGACTGACCTAGGGGAAATTTAATTCTGGTTTTGGCACTCTGACTATTTGTGGTATAGAAAATATATTTGCAGCTATAAATTTTTCCCAGATTTGCATTTGATTTTAAATCAAAGGTAAAAATGTAGCTGCAAAAATGAGTTTCAAATCCTTATAAAAAGTTTACTAGGTCCTTAGGGACAATGGCTTATGGTCAGCCCAACAGCCTCTGCTTTTTACAGAACATGGTTACTTTTCACCCCTGATTTCTGGCAGAAGCCTCCTTCTCTACATGAGTGCAGTGGCACCATTTCTGTTTGTACCCATGATATCTCAGTTACCGGTCTCTGGCTTCACATGTGCCAGAGCAGAGCTGTGCTCCAGCCAAAGCCACTGCCTAAAAATATCCATCTGCTAACCAAGCTGCCACAGGTCCTGATGAGCCACCATGGGCTGCCTGCCACGAGGGTCCAGGAGCACCCTGCTGCTTTGGAGCTGGACAGCTTGAGCAGTCAGCACTTCCCAGCCTGGCAGGGACAGCTGGGGAATGCAGTCTTCAGCATTCTTGCCTATTCAAGCAAATGGGTCAGAAATGGCTTTATAGTAGCCTACTCACATCCTAATTTTTCTCCCAGATGTGTTATTTCTGCTTAACAGTATTTACTGTTGGCATTTTGGTAAACCTCTGGCTACTCAGAGCTTCTTGTCATGCTTTTCTACTGCCTTCCCCAGGTAAGAATATCATCTAATACTTCAATACCCTTTAATACCACCACTGCTTTTTTTTCCTGTGTTTTACTGTGAAATACTGTGGATGTCAAACACAACCCAAACAACAATCTGCAGAAACAGTGTCTCCCAGAGGAGGTGCAGAATGTGCACAAACATGTGCTCTGTTTTCCTAAGAACACCTGCCAGAATCCTGCTGATGCACCAAGCATAGGAAAATATTTGGCACAAGCCATGTCTCCAAAGATTTCTCTCCTTGTAGGTAGTGGAAAATATTCCTTTCTTAACATACTTACTTCATTTTTTTTGGGTTCTCTCTATATAAGTGAATGCTTCTGTTGTTCCCTGCTGTGGTGTCCAATAAGCACAGCCACTCATGGTTTCTCAGATCTCTCAGAGCACTTATCCAGTCTCATTTTAGCTCCTGCCTCAAGGTGAGTGGTATGAATTGTTGTTATGCTGCACTCTCCCTGCTCTGTCCTGTTCTTCTGAGGGTTTCTTTTTTCCTTAGAAGACTTCCCCTAATTCTTTTTCAGTTTTTTAAGTCCTTGGGCTTCCCAACAAATGCATCTCCTTGAAGGCACTAAGACTTTTTTAACTCATTAATGGGTACTGCCTTCACCAGTATACTGACAAATTGTGGTGAGGTGGTGGCATGACTGGAATATTAATAAACAAAGCATTAGCTTGCTCAGAAGGACAGGAAAGATTAGATATACTGCCCTGCATTCAAGGGTACACAGGTGTGCTGGGAGATCCAGAATGTGAAGGAATTTACTATCTCTGGGAAGGTAAAAGGGGAAAAGATTATGAAGGCTTTGATTGCAGGGATTGCAAAATATTAAACAAGGAAGACTTGAGGCTTTTTGTGTCCAAAAAGCAGAATCAGACAAAGGACAGGACATAATATTAGTGAGGGATTTTAACAATCCAGGTATTCCTTGGTGAAAGAATGCAGCAGAATGCCAATGTCCAGCGAGTTCCTGGAATTACTGGCAATTCTTGTTTTAAAAATGTAGGATTTTCCAGATTTGAAGCTAAGCAGTAAAGAATGATGTGAGAATGTGAAGGTGAAAGATTACATATGTAAGAGTAACCTTGGAGTCACAGGGTATGGAATTCTTGGAAAGGTGAGGAAGAAGAGCAAAAAAAGATGATGGACTAGAAGTGTGGAGGCTTCAATAAACTAATAGATAGCAGGTAGCTAAGTGAACATAGGCATCAAAGACAGCTGTAAATTCCTCAAAAAAATGTTTCTAAGCATATATTATTCTCCATGGGAGAAACTATAGACACTGTAAAAAGAGAACAAACTGGTTAAGCTATTTGCAAGATATGGTCAAAGGAAGTAAAATGAAACATTTGCACAGCATAAACAACACAGCGAGAAAATAGAGAGGAAAGGAACTATGATGGAACATGATAACTATTCTCAAATAGATAAAAAGTCCCACAAAAAAATGAGAGTTTGGGTTTTTTTTCCAAATCATAGGATTAGATTATAGCAAAAATTTTAATTTCGGCATAAAGTAAAACTTTCAGTGGTAAAGTAGTAGAAAGCTAGTTTATATTGTTTGTGAGTAGGGACATCACAGAATTTACATCAATGGAGGTTTTTAGGAAAGACAGGAAACTGTCAGAAGTCATCTAGAAATAGCTCCTATTAGTGGGTAAAACAGTGGGCTTCATGATCTCTTGACTATCTTTGTAGGCATTTATTCAATTTTTATGGACCTACGCTTCATTTATTAATCAACTTTGCAATCTGTTCACATGGTCCCTTTATCTATGTTCATTACATAAAGGCCTAAATCTTGCTTCTTTACCACCTTCTTTCTGTGAATTTTTAGTGTTAAAATTCATAGTGGTCCTGCTTTGGCTAGTGTACCCCTATTCTCCTTAAAAATTGGAACTCTTCCACTTGTGTTCCCTGATTTTTTGATCGCAACATTTTCCAGTGATCCCACAAAAAAGTCTTCTGAACTGGAAGATCCATTATTGCCCTTTTCATTCCTGCAGGGTACACTTTCCAGATGCTTGGAAAGTTATACAGTGATGTTGTCCTTTAGGTATTACAACTTAGTCCATGGACCAGCATTATTATAAGATGACGGGTGTTCGCTTTTCAAAATGCAATTATGAGAATGATTAGAAGAGTGAAAGAGTGGCAGCAGAAGCACACAGATTGAATGCATTTTCTTGGTACAGAAGCAGATATTGTTCATCTTTCAGATCTTCACTGGAGTAAGTTACAAGGTAAGAAAGAATCAGGAGGACCTGATGACTGAAGCCAGATCCCCTCCTTTCCTTAACTCCACTGTTCTCAGCAATTCATTCTGAGAGATTTTGACTTGTGCTCAATTTCCCTAGCAGCAGAGTTCATATGTACTTGATTACTTACACAGGAGACAATTTAACCATGAAAACCTCATATGTGAGGGATTAGCTGAGGGCAAAGAAGGGCTCTTAAACTCTTAATGTAAGTATGGTCATGACAGCACAGTTTGATTAAATTGAAACATTTCACTTAGCAAAGTATAGATTTAATTCTAATAATTTTAAAGGTGTCAAAAAGGAAGGGGTACTCACTTCACCCTGCACATACAGTCTGCACATCTGTCTCCCTGAGGGAAACAATGAACAAACCTTGCACGGAAAAAATAAACAATTACCGTTTCTGTACATCATTCATCTTCTGGTACTTGCAGTTTTTGTGGATACATCTGCATGATTTCTACAAATCCTATTACACCTCATATAGAGAAATGAGGTTAGTGATACAAAGTTTTATTTGAGAAGCAAGACATGCTGTAGCTCTGTACTAAGATAAAATGTGTTAGAAATTCTCTCCTTTATTTCCTGCAGATAAATGCTGTTGCGGATACTACTGCCGTCTTTTTCCCATTGCAGTGGTTTTGTCTCTGACCATGGTTTTCATGCTTAATTTTTGTGTTTACCATCAGTCATGCAATTCCAATTGACATATGATTTGATTTTTCTGCTACATAAACCAATTTTACATCAGTGTCGTTCCAGTAACTGGGGTTACTCACGCCACAAGAAAAGGACTAAGCCCTTTTTTGTTTTCTTTAGTTTCTCCTTCCTTAATCACTTGGGCCAGATTCTTAGCTAATTTAATTTTCCTCTGTTATCTTCAGTTCAGCTCTGTTGACATACTGTATTGGTAAAATTCATTGTTACGGGCAAACTTTGAAACGAGTAATTTAAAATTTCCGCTTTTCTATTCTACTGAACTCTTTCCTCAGTGTCGAACATTTTGAGCTCTCTTCCTGCCCTCACAGGCACCCACGTGATTTGCTAAAATAATGCATGCGAAATTGCCGGCGGAACTTGCAAGATAGCTCCCTAAAAATAATCTTCTTGAAATCAATGGCTGGACTTAAGAAACCTCGTTTATACATTTAATGCAATGTGATAAATTACTGTAGCACTGTATTAAGAGTTTATACTGAGAGTGACTCAAGTGGATGGTATGAACTGCTTTACACACCAGCTAAAAATCTGTTTTCTTCTCACTCACTTCTGCCTCACAGAGAAGGGGAAAAGCAAGGGGGATTCCTGACTGGGTCTGACTTCAGCAACAGAGTGAACAGCCCCCTGGGTGTGTGAAGAGATGAAAAAGTGGGCAACCATCACCCTCCTACAATTGCTCACAATTTAAAAGCCAGCCAGCAGCAGGAACAGGAAGAGAAAAGGTCGCAAGAGGACAGTGTCCATGGCCAGCATCAGGTTTCACAGAAGGGACCATAAGGGAGAAAATGAAAAACATTTGGACCTAATTAAGGCACTAATGTGGAAAAATGAGGAACAGTTGAAAGCTGCAGAGTTCGGGCATTGTATAAACTTCTTTTCTTGATTGCAAAGTAACCTTGCAGTAGCTTCTGCTACTGAGAATAAGGGAGGAAGAGGTTGGTAGGAGCTGGGGCTCTGAGGTCTACCCTAGAGCACTGTTTTTTGTAGTGAAGCAGCATCAACAAAGGCAAAGGAGGGAGTACAAAAGGAAAGGGGTCTGTGAGAAAATGACATACATTGCTAAGAGCTTTGTTCCCTTACAGATAGTGCTTTCACATCTTTGAAAATAAGTATTTCTCCTAGAAGTAGCTTTTCAGTTGTCATCTTAAATTTTCTGCTAGAAAATTCTCTGTGCGCTTATATATAGCATATAAATAACAGGTAAATACTGAGTTATATAAAATAACATTGCAGATAATATGCACATATATTTGCTTGCATTTATCTCAAAAGAAAAGAAAAGTTGGCACGCACATCTGCAAAAAACGAAACAAAAGAAGACAAGATGCTGGAGTTCCTTCCAGCTTTTGCAAGGCCTATCTGCACTACAGCTTTGATTAACTAAAGGCAGAGGTATCTGACTTAGCTCCAGTCTTCTGTGTTTTGTCACTTGTTTGGATACAACAGTGTTAAAGAACAAAATTAGGGGACTTTCTTGCAGTCAGTGGCCTGCCCGTACTTCACCATGAAAAGCATATAGAAAAACTGTAGTTCTGGGCATCCCAGACAGACAGACAGTGAGAATACTCAGCCTCACAGTCTGACCTTTCAACTGCTGCAAACTGGCATAGTTATTCAGCAGGGAAATGCAGTGCTGCTCAATATGGCACTGGCATAAATGCACCCATTAGAAGCTACATGCACACATCTGAGGGTATTGAATAAGCCGGGATTACAGTTAGATGAGGGCTAAAATGGATGTTGTGTGTCTAAATGCATGATTTCTTTTATTCTTTATGGTCATAACAAAGACTAAGAAGAGTGTATTTTGTTCATGTGCAGAGACCAAGGCAGATTTGCTACCAGACGGGGTAAGTACGTCTTATGCAAAATTTTCTATGGAAAGACAGATTTCTAGTCCAGGATTCAGGACAGAGGGAAGCTTGTGAGTAGGAAACAAAGGGCATAGCTTTTTTTAAAAAATAATATTTTTTTTTTAATCAGCTGTTTTTCACCTTTTAGATTTACATTTAATGGAGACAATTAATTTTCAGTACAATCAAATGAGAAGTTGGATATTAGACTATTTTTCCCATTCTAGTTTCCATATGAAATTTCTCAGCTTTAGCAGTTTGAGGACCCCCATGGACACATCCTTATCTACAGATAACAGACTCCACTAAGAATAGAATGATGTTGCTTTATGTCATATAGGGGTATGGCCCTCAGTCCAGGTATGTCTTCAGTTGAGTTTTGGGCCCTGATTCTCCCACACATTTTTTCATATTCAGCTGTCTGGGCAAACCAGTGTCAAACTGTGCACAGAAAGCTGCTCAAGTACCTGACAGTAGCCTGCATCTATTTTGCATGATAAGTATAATAGATAAAGACAAGATAGTGTAGAATCAAAGCAACCTCTTGTTCCCTTCCCATTAACATACAGGAAAAGATCGGAACATTGATGTCTACTGAGGTTAAGAATTATATAATAATATTGTTATTTGAGAAAAATGAAATAGAGCTTTTTGATAGAAGTATGTACTATTTGGTAAGGATACTTAGAAGTTTGTGGGTCTTACATGAAAGTTCTTTTTAAATTACATTTTGTGGCAATTCTTTCCAAAAACAGCTGTGGCATGCAGTACATAGTACAGTTGTTGCTTTGAAAAAAAATCTGTGTCTGCAGTGGTCTGAAAATAAAATCCCACATCAAAGAGTTCACTACAAGTTAGCCCTTCTCACAGACAAATGATACTTATGAAAGGATGTGTGTGGAGTTATTTCTAAGCAATGGTTTTCCATGTAGTTATTTTGGAGTTGCAAATACTCTTCTCTTGTTTTCCCATCGCTGGTGAAATGTGTTCCCTTTCAGCCTCAGAAGAATACTGGACAGGTGCACTGAAAGCCCCAAACTTGCAGTTGAAAGGTGCTTGCATGGTTCATTCAGCTGGTAGAGCTTATTCTGGTATCATTTAGGCCAGATTTATGCTGATGGAACACCTCTGGGTGAAATCCAGGTCTTTTTGAACTCAGGGCTAAGATTAACTCCAGGGACCGCCAAATAAAACCAGCTTACAGAGAAAGTACTGGAAATACCTTTGTTATTTATGCATTTGACTTAAGCCAAGTGATCTAATCGTTGATGGGTTTCAGTAAAGTATGCCCCAACTGATGCCATTAAAGTCAACCAAGTTAATCTTGTTTTACATATGTGGGATTGGGATCAGGATTTGTCTAAAGATTCTTTTTTCATTCATTTAAGAGGAGGAAGTGGAACTAAAGGTTTTTACAGCTGAATTAGGACTTTAAAACAAGAGTAGATGAAGGGAGAAAGGAAGATTACAGTGAACTCCTCTGAAGTGCCCAGCCTACTAAGGAGCAGCTTTTGTTGCCACTGTCACTGCCAGCCTGTATATTTACATGCCATCCTTATGCTTTATTTCCAAAAGCCTCATCAAGGTACTTCCTGCCTTTTCTTATGTTACTTTTCTCACTGAGATTACCAGCAAGCAAGTTTTCTACTCCTTTTTTAGCCCTTGAAATGGGTGGCAGCATTTTAATGTTTTTAAGTAGTATTTGTGACAGCTACATGGGAACCGTTGTTTTTTTCAAATTCTACTGCTGTCTGAGGCAAATTTAGGCAAAGATGCTACACAGTGATCATTAATGCCGGGCCATGCATGTGCATGGACAACTGCAGAGGTCAGTCCTGCCCTTCCCAAGTGCTACATTTAGTTCCATCTACGAGTCACTAACCCAAACAATGAGAAGGCATTGTCAGAGCAAATGAAGCAGAAAAGTTGCTCCCAAAAATCAGTGGACACAAATCTCTCTCCTCTGCTTTCTGAAGAGATGCCAGTTCCTCCTGTGTATACACCTGGTAGAGCAGCACTGCTCAAAGAAACATCTCAATCTTCCATGGCAACAAGCCCAGAAGCTGATCTGCCATCCCCAACCTGGTTAACTACTAACAGGCAGTAAGTGGGGGCAGCCAGCACCCCGAAGAGCAAGGCCAACCTATTTCTTCTTCTGGGGACAATATACTGCTGCTCTGGTGCCGCAACACTTAGGTGACTTCTAGGACACAGATTTCTAGGGAGTTCCTTTACCTTTCTGACAATCTGCTAGGAGGCCCAGACATCTGAGTTTTGCTTCACCACCTATCCCAGGAGCTCTGCTAGCTGGCTCAGTCTACAAGCACCTCTCAGATCATGTGCAGTGATTCCAGAAAAACAGCTTTTCCGTCCTCATCTTTCTTCTTCTCTGTTAAGAATACTCCCATGTCCTCAGAAACCCGATGAAATTACACTGCCAAACCAGTCTGCCACCCACCCGCCAATGCGTGCACACTCCGATGGACACGCTCTCAGCATCCCCTACGCTGCCTGTCAGCAGGTAAAGGTGGCACTGGCAAAAGCAGCAGATGCCAGCACAGGAATCACAGGAGTTGTTACCTTTAAGTCCAGTTTCCAAATTTCTGTAGTTTCTGATAGGCATCCTAGAGTTCACCATTAGAAAAACAACTATGGAATAGCCCCATGGAATATTGGAGGATTTATTAATACATAGACATAGAGCTGTAGAGACTGTATGATTAATAACAAAAGCACCTTGCCTGGGGAAAAAAAAAGGTGGTATGTGTGCACTTCTGCTTAATCTCTTTAATTACTGTAATGTCAGTGAATGACTAAACTAATCCAATGGAATAACCACAAGTAGACATATCCAGGAGTTTCCCACTGATGCCCCCCAAGTCACATCCCCACTTTTTGCATCTTTTCTCTCTATTGCTTTGTAAAAAGGACTTCTAATTATGTACACTTTATTATTGAGCCTGTTCCAATTAGGAGAACCCCTAAAAAACTTTGTTTCTTTCTCTCTTCTGTAGACAGAAAAATTTTTATTTTAAAAATCAAAACAGTCCTTCTTCCATATTCTGCTTTTATACTGCGTATATTCTGTCATCCTAAATTCTACTAGTGCAAATTCAGAGACATGATCTCTCAGCATGGGGGAAAGATGTAGTTATTTATACATAACTTAGAAAATGCTTTGGTATGTGTTCCTAGCTAAATATATAAAGAAAAGACAACTACCAACTCAACATCTCCTGAAAAATTAACGTTCTCAATTCAGTGACATTTTTTATTATGCACCTTCATTTGGCTTAGTAGGCCACGCATGAAAGCATCCAATCAGGAATCATTAGTGACAGTTACTAAATTTCAGCTTTTGCCTCCTGTTTACAGAATTTTTTTTTTTTATTTCAACGTAATTCTATGTTTTCATGTCTAAAGGATATAAATCATAAAAACATCAAACAGACATACATACACATCAGAACCTTTGTTTTTTTCTCAGATCCACCAATTTCACCTATATAGGACTACAATCATGTCTAAAAGGCTTAAGTACTCAGTGTCAATATCAACTAAATAGTCATGCTTTAAAAAAACATTCTGTGTGACATTTGGAAAAACCTGGTGATAGAAAAACACATACTTTCTCCTTCCAAGAGTAAATCAAACTACAACTCCCTCACACTCAGCCTGTCTTTCAGATATGTAACTACAAACCCATTACACTTCATCTCCAGATACGGTGCTCTAACTCCCTGTTTCATGTAACTTAAATTATGCAAAACGCATGCTCATGAATTAAAATAAAGTTGTTGCTTTTCATGAAGAAAATAAACAGCAGGATACACGTTATCATTGCCATCACAGGGAGCTTTACCGAATAATTCCTTTGACTGAGGTATGAAACATCCAACTTTAAACGTCAGCAACTGAAGTATGAACAAATAGACTGATAAAAGGCTTTCCTGACCAAAGATTTATCTATTCCAATATCCTACCTCCTAACAGATATGCAGGGAAGAGTTCTACAAGAAATTTCAGTACTTCTTTGGAATACTCTCCCACCTTCCACAATTTGTGGCCCTAGGAATACCTTTTTTTTTTTTAACCTTTATTTCGTATATCAAGATGACATTTTTTATTACATATAACAATAAAGTATAGATATTATTTTTAATGTTTTATACTTGCCATTATTGGACTAATACTTTTCTTTAGTTTTATTTCACAAGCTGGAAAATTCTAGCTAGATTTCTTGTGCCAAACCAAAGTGCCCTCCTCCCTTTTTATATGGACACGTCTTGCTGATCTGGAACCCAGCGTGGTGGGAAGCAGCTGTGGGAGACTCCTTTGCTGTCCTCTGTACCAGACAGCACGAGGTTCCTGACATCAGGCATCTCCTTTCTTCTCTCTTACATCTGCTAAGTAATACAATGAGTATATACTAAATCTACCTTCACTTGTGTTAGCATTGCTATGTGGACTATAACTGGTAAGAACTCACTAGGATATCCTGCATCCTTCTTGTGACATATTTTACCCTTAACCCAGGAGACAAATTACCAAAATGGTTCCATTTCTTACTGTTCAGGACACAGATGTCTTGGCACAGGATTTGCACTGAAGAATCATAGCTCAATATCATTGGTCTTTTCCTTCCTCTCGCTGCTGGACTGCTCATGGCCAAGAGCCGGATGGCCACAGGCCTTGCAAGCTTCTTTTCTTAACCTGGCTGCCTAAGGAAATGAGGCATTTTCAACACTGCTTTTCATCTGGTGGTGTGGTTTGTTTTGTCTTTTCCTGCCTGCCAGTGCCCTGGTAGTAACAGAGGAATCCACTGAGAATCTTTGTCTGCATCTGAAAGAGGAATCTCAAAGAAAATGACACTCTTACTGGTTTTGCAGCAATAAGCAGGTAGGGAGAACAGCAAGATAAAATTGTGTCATTTGGGGGATTAGTTGGACACAAATTGTGCCATATTTTAGGTGGCAGCAGCTGGCTGATGGCCTAGCAAGCTCAAAGCATTGCTAGCCATAGTACTGGTGTCCCTTGCAGGACTGGGAACACCAGGATGGTCCTGAATGCAATGGAGGTGGACAAAAATATAGGGAATCAAGGTGCAGGAATTTTAAGACTATTGGAACAACTTATTTTCATGCCTTATTCTACCCTTTTAAGAACATACTGTTTATGGTTTTAAAGCTAAAGTCAGGTTTTGCCTTTGCAGAATTTTTCTATTTGAGGATCACAAGGCACTATAAGAGCACTAGATCACTTTCCCACATGCACCTTCTGAAGTTATGCACTCACTGTATTCATAAGGAAAACATGTAAACTGGATTTACTAATTAAAGCAGTTACAGATTTTTCTTTGTGGACCTTATTCACTAACACATTTTTAATATACCTATGTACAAATAATACATATGAAAAATAAATAACAGTGAATATATCAACCATGTAAAATATCCAGATAATAAACTATAAAAATTATGAGGCTTCTTCACCACTGACTGAAAACTATAATAGTTAGTTTCATATTATGTGTGATATGAATCCTGAATAAAGAATTTTTAATGCTTTTAAACATACTGATTTTCTGGGGGTTTCAGAGGACAGACTTTCATTTAATCATATTTCTGGGCTGTTGCCAGGCTGTCACTATTCCCTAGAGCTGAATCTCTGGACATCAGAGGTTGTACCCTGAAGCTGCATCTATAGACATTAAAGATCCAGAGTCGTTACATACCTTAAGCTAGGAGAGACAGGGGACTTGGTCCTAATTACAGCTTATGCCCATTTAAGGTTCTTTAAGCTTAATGCAGAAGCCTTGATGCAAATGAAAATCAGGTCCTCAGTCACTTCAAAAGTAGTCACAAAAAAGGTTAAAATTCTGTTTAACTTCCTCTTCTTATCAAAGTCTTGGAAAAAGAGAGCCTTTTCATAAGGACTGAGCACTGCGTGTTTTATCTGAAGTCTGCCGTTTAAAGAGGGTGATTGATTTTTCCACATTAAGGGCAAAATAGCAGGAAATCTGTGCCTCACTAACTCTTACACACATACCTGCTAGCAACTGAGAAGCTCTCTACTCAAATCAAAATGGGATTTCTGAGTTTTAGCTGTAGGACTTGAAGGGCTCAATTCCTTTGGCTTTGTCTTAAATTAACAGCCAGAAATTATTTCCCCATGAGACTTCAAGTTAGACCTTTGCCAAGGCCATGGGTCACTTGATTGCATCCAGAAGTTTACTCTGTACTTAGCTGGTGATGTGTCGATGTGATGAGGTTTCAGCACATGATACTTCATAGTGGCTGAAGCCGGTTCCCATGATTTTTTTTAATTCAGTTGGGGAATAGGAGTACATAAAATCTGACTATAATTTTCAGTTGGTTTTTTTTTTTTTCATGTTACAGTTTT
Source organism: Struthidea cinerea (assembly GCA_013397865.1). Classification (NCBI taxonomy): domain Eukaryota; kingdom Metazoa; phylum Chordata; class Aves; order Passeriformes; family Corcoracidae; genus Struthidea; species Struthidea cinerea. Next base: position 1,377,707 of record VZTI01001820.1, on the reverse strand, counting down.
CCAGAAACGTAAGCATTTACAGGGACCCTTGATTTCTCACTTTTATCTGTACACCATAGAGTTATTAATGGAGACGAAAAATAAAACTGCCATGTAGATGCACTGCTGTGAAAAAAAATATTACTAATTAAATGTGGAGTAAGTGACTATGATAAAACCTCTTGGTAATATGCCTGGCCACTGTGGAACAAGAGGTCACGCTTCACGTGCCAAGAATGACAGTGAGATGCTACAGGGGTTTGAGAACCAGTTGGAGAGTCAGTTCTCTAGTTCAGTGACCTCACTTCAGTGGGAACTGTATAAACACAGAAGTTGACCAAATAAATTTAGATGTATTTATAACTCTCTTGTGGAGTGAAGTACACTGAAGACAAGGGATGTAGAAATTATAGACTGCCAGTAATGGTAAAAGAAAACAACAACAAATACAACTTTAAATATATATTATAAAGAGCAGACAAGAAAAAAAACTTTCCAGAGAAGACTGCCAGTAGCTCAGTGACACTCAGCTTTTTCACACCAGGATCCTTTTCCTATATGGTTTGCCTCTAACAGGAGCCTCTGTCCTATTTGTCAGTCTGGGCAGAACAGACTGGCTGGGATTCTCTGAGAAACCCTGCAAAAACATTAAGGCTTACTTGCCTCAGTGACTAACTGGAAAAGGAGAACATAGTTTTCTTGCTCACTGAGTGGCATACAGATAAAGTATTCAAATTAATTCTTTGAAATGAAAGAAAGAAAATAGCAAGAACTGCCTCAAGAGGTACTGAAGGACTATTTAAAATTTATTGAGATTAAAATGACAAAAACTGTTTGTAGTCCAATCTCCCACACATCCCATTCCCAGACATTCTGCAGACACCTATAGGATGGTTTAAAACAAATCCAGATTGCAATTTTCATTAAAACCAATGGTCTGTCTTGTGATTCAAGAGCAATTTGCTCACCCTCAATACTGCAGCTCTTCTAGACATGGCTGCATGTGTGCCACCTTTGCACTCCCAGAAAGTCCTGTGCAAACTGTACCCTGGGACAACCATCTGCAAGAAGTAAAGTCCCAGTGTGCAAGTCTTCTGCATTACAAAACTGAAACAGAGGGGAATTTCCTTGTATTACAGAAGAGACATATTGCAAAACACACACACAAATAAAGATTTTTATGAGAACATGTGATTAACCATCTAGAAAGCCAATAGTGTATCCGTGCCACAGATCATCAGGTGTTAAAAGCACGGCTGTCTGTGCAGGGTTCCTGCTCTAGTCACTGCCTTGGAAGGTCTCTCTGTGAACTGCAGTCTTCATTCAAAAGTTTATTTTTACAAAGCATCTCTTCATTGTCAGCATAACACCTTCATGAACTAACTCAAAATTCTAAGCAAAAGCAATTTAATCCTTGTCTCTGAAAAAAAGCATTTTCTTGCTATACAGCATTTCTAGAATAAGATACATAGTGGTCAAGTATGGATTGCAGTTACAAAGGGCATTCTATGCTTTCATTGAAAAAAAAGGTCATATTTGATTTTTTTTTTCAGTCTTCCAGTATTTGTCCCTCTTTTCAAGCTTCATTGACAGCGCTACAGGAAGTTTCACAGCAAATACCTTTTATCCCCTAGGATGCATAGCAGCTGGGCTGGCTGACGGACTTACAACTCTGCACATTTTTCAAATGTTTCCTTGACTGCTTTTTAGGAACAGCTATATTTATAAATCTTTTGTTGCTTCTAAGTCATCCAACCTTTATGGAAATTCCTTTCTAAACAAATATGAAACAGTATCTTCACTACTTCTGAATCGCTAATTTCTGTCATTCCCATTTAATGTTGTGTTTATTTTCAGTTTCCGTTCACCTTCTTTATTCTGTTTGCAAAAGCTTATTTCCCCCACATTTTTAAGTATAATTTCATTTTTTTTCTATCATCCCATTAAAAACAAAAATATTTTTTACAGATTTCTCTTATATTTCCATTTTCAAAAGTTTTGTACTTTTTTTAAACCTTCACAATGTTATAGTTCTTTGTAGAGGCTTTTTAGTCCACAGTAGTAGTAAAAAACATTTCGTGATACTGAAAGAAGGGAGTTTGCTTCTTCCTGCTTGCAAGCCTGCAGGTTTCCTCTCAGTCATGTGTGTTTCCTTGGCTTCTCATTAAGTAAAACAAAAAAGAGACAAGAACTATGTGTTCTTGGCTTGTCACAGTATTTTAATACCTTGAAGGACAGAGATCAACTTGTTGGGCACAAAATGAAAACTTCAGAACAAGCAGCTTGTGGGTTTTCAAAAATAATTTTTATTTGGCATCACCAGTCAAGCCTTTGACGTTGCTGAAATCTATTGCTGTCTTTGAAAAATCAGTCAACCTAAGCTAGTACAAAATCAGTTCAAAGACAGTTTTTTCTTACTTTAAGATTTCTTAGAAGCTGTTGAAAGTGTCACCTCAAAAGAAGGATAACAAATACTTAAAATATGTTCCTACTCTCTTCTATAAAGCAATAATAAAGGACATAAATTCTGGCCTTCACAACACAAAAGCTACGCTGAAAGAATTTTAAGAGGTTGAGAAATCACATACTGAGAATTTAGGAAATGCCAACCAGCCTGATTTTGGCTTTCATGCTCTTGATGATGATACAGTTCTTAGTTATGTGTGTCCAACATTTTTTTAAAAAACAGAACAAGAGGTTCACTAAACGAGCAATTACTGTGTATTTACGTTCCTTTTCTGGCCAGGTGGGCAATCAACCATACAGCATGCTGTTGTTATGACTACTGGGCTGACCACCAGCGGAGGTGGATTCTCCTCTTCTGTGCAAAGGAAGATACATGCTTTTGACCTTTAACCTGCAGATATATATTATTGTAAGGGGAAATATTAAAATTAAGCATCTCTGATCCATTCCAGGATTTGGAATAGGGTGTGTTCTTGTGTGCAAGATTATTCTGCTTGCTGTCCATGAATTTGTCCTTCCTCTTTCCACCTACTCCTGCAAGTCTATCCTGTCCCATTTCAGGACACTGAAGTTTTTTTACCTCACTAATGGGATTCTGCCCAGTCTCAGTCTTCTTGTCTAGTCTGTTTCAAGATAAGATAAAAATCATTATCTGAAAATCACCATTTGGCCATCCCCTAACACTGGAGGCACTTGAGCTCATATATTTGAGGCAGTGCTGTAGGCTCCTCTTAGAGTCAGAGGAGAAGAAACAAGAACTTAGAGGGCACCATTGATCTGTTGGAGACCGTGGGAGTTGAACTGCTGCCCAGACTTCTCCGACACTTTGGCTTAGTGCGTATTCACTTTGAATCTTATGCAAAGATGTTTCTCACTAGCATCTTAACCGCCCTTCCAATTTCCAACAACATTTGTCTCAGACTTTTTTCTTCTCATTTTTTCTGAGCTGTATCTTTTTAGATCTGCTCTGTCCCTTGGATTTTTCCCCTGTATTTATTTTAGTTCCTTGTTCTGCTTATTTGATCTGGATCATGGCTTCTTTATTATCTTAATTGGCATTTCTCCTTTTTTTTTCCCCCAAAAGCAGTGTTTCAGCACTTAAACATCTGACAGGTTAATCACGACAAAAAGGAATGTACTTAAATCTCATTATATTTTTCAACTTCAAAGAGTTTTGCTCATATTTATTAATGTATCATCACAATATTTAAGTCAGAATTACCACTGCTGTTTCAAAGGTAGGTGAACTGAGGTGCAGACATTAAAGCTTAAATCTCTTATACATTTAAAAAGTACAAATAGTCAGCAGGAGGCCTAATCTTCAGGAAGCAGGAGAAGTCTGGTACTAAGAGGTTTTTCAAAACTTATGTTTGGTATTGTCCAAGTTCCCCAACTTCTTTGAGTCTGTGCTCTAGTGCAGCGGATTTAAGTAGCTTCATCATCTTTAAATAACAGTGTTCTGAAGTACTGCAAGCTTAACTACCGAAACCAACACTAACCTAAATGATTCTCTGCCTGGTCTAAAGCAAACTAGTACTATGCAGTAATACCTTACAGCATGTGAGTAGATTTTCTTTAAAGGTGATGTAGAATTCCTCTGTGTAGACTAAAATCCAAGAGAGAACAGCAGGGTAACGATTATTTTTTCTAAAACTTCACTGATTACAGGAGGGTGGGAAGTATTACAGTTGTCTGTTGCTGCTGCTCTCCCCATAAAGGCTCCAGTTCACAGCACCACAGAACACAGTGGTTCACCCCTTTATGTTCACGTTTTGGCATTTCCACTTGCACTGATATATGGCAAAAACACTGCTGTGCAAACACCTCTATTGATTTAATTCTGAAAATACACCACATTGCTAAATACAAAAAACATAATGTGAGCATTGCAACTAAGGATTTATTACCCTAAACTACTAAGTAGTGCACATTAATACTGTACATCATAAAATTCTTAATCATCTAGGTATACTCTTCAGTTTCTGCTATCTGATAATATACTACCACTCTTCTAAATTATTACCAATATAATCTTTAAAACAGTAGCTCTTTGTCCTCTCTAGGTTGCAAAAGGAGAAAGTATTATATTCATCAGATATCACAGCTTTCACTTTTTCTTATGATATTGTTTATTGGTGACTAAGGTCTGTTTACTTTCAATTCTAAGCAGAAACTCATTCTATTACTTTGCTTTTAAGAAAAACTCCTTCACAAAAGGCTGTATAATAAAATTGAGATCACTGACACACTTTTCTGAAAAATATTCCAGAAGCAGTACTACTGAATATCATAAGCTCAGATGTTGAGGTGCTGCACCACAGAAAATATTTTCTTCAACTAGTCACAATGAATAATTTTTCCCAGTGTTGTTTTAAAACATGATATTCCAGATTGACATTAATTATCACTGCTACAAAGTTTCTACAGTATATCATGAAGTAAGGCTTGAGGAAAACGAATACACTATTAGAAATGACTGATCTTTTCTGTGAATATATACATGAAGTTTATGTTGTCATCAGATCTCTTTTCTTTTTCACCAGCAACAGATAAACCCACCGTAGCATTTTTTTAAAAATGAAAACTAATAGTTGGTAAAAGCACAAATACATGTGCACATAAGAAAGAATATTTTGTGTCTCTCCAAGTGGCATATAATATATCAAGAACCATTGTATGCTCATTATGTGTGGTTCACAATGGCAGTACATACAGTGGATATAGTAATACTTTTGCATAAGCAACAGTTAGGACTTGTATAAATTCAAAAGGCATTATAATTATTTAACACAATTTGGAAGACTCACCTTTGAATTCACTGTATTTTTTAAGTTCTGTAACTGCAAACCTCTTCAGCTTTAGTAGGTACATAAAGGTGAAGAATAAGTATGTTTATTTTTAAACTTCAGTTCCTGTTGAAATTGTCAATGACTTTTAAATTAAGTATTCTGAAGCACTGGAACAGTTATTTCAGATACAGAACTTCCAAGTGGAACACATGACTGAAGGGAAGTATCACATCATAAATGTTCTGAAATGATTTTGAGCCAGTCTGCCTGTTTTATCACCACAAATTTCATTTGCTAAGATGCAGTTACTGTATTCACAAAACTGTGCTTATGTTCAGAATCACTAATTCTAATTCACATTTATTGTCAGGAAATTTGAGTTCAAAAAGAGCCTAAACTTTTAACTTCTTTTTATTGTTTGGCTACAATGGAAAAAGTGTCAGATACTCAGGATATCTGCTTCCTTAGCTGTCACTTTGCAGTGAGCTGCAGAAACAGGTTTTCAGAAAACTACACATACATTTTAAATATATTTCTTATTGTTAGCATACAGTCTATACCTACACAATTCACATCTCAGCCTCAGGTACATGTAAAGAAATGTGAATATTTGGAAGACATTCCATATTCCTTTTATCTTCTCCCACACTGATTTCTTTTGCCACTTTTGGTGCCTTTGGTCTTATTAGCACAGCTGCATCATGATGCTAAGTACATGATAGCAAAAACATCAGAATTAAATGCTTAGCTTAACATCATTTCCTCCTTTCCCTTACTCCCACTGGCCAGAAGCAGTGTCAATGCTTTTCCACAGATTCTTTGTTCCAGCTGTGGCTAGGGGATCCCTGTCACCCTTTCTTCCAGCAAAGGGCCATGGCAGAAAGCTGTGCTGAGTGCAGGCTCACGGGAGATGGGGCATCCTGGCAGAGCCCATGCAAGAGGAGCTCGTGAAGATGGAAACAATCCTTCATCACAGGATGAAACTGGAAAAGGACATGGCCTCAACATCCAATAACCTTTGAAGTGGTGCAGACAGAAGTCCTCTTCTTCCTTACATCATTTAGCTTGGAAAAGACTTGAAGATCATCAAGTCCAACTGTTAACACAGTTAACTAGTGCCAAGTCCAGCACTAAACCATGTCCCTAAGGACAATGTCTTTTAAAAACATTTTTACACATCTTTATATACCTCCAGGGATGGTGACTCCATCACTGCCCCTGGCAGCCTGTTCCAGTGCTTAACAACCCTGTTGGAGTAGAAATTCTTATCAATATCCAATCTAAACCCACCCTGGTACAATTCGGGGCCATTTCCTCTCATCCTAGTTCTTGTTACTTGGCAAAAGAGATTGATGGCCACCTGGGCACTCACTAGCTCATGTTCAGCTGCTGTCCACTAACACCCCCAGGTCCTTTTCCACCAGGCAGTTTTCCAGCTGCTCTTCCTCCAGCCTTTAGTGCTGCAGGGGTTGTTACGACCCAAGGGCAGGGTCTGGCACTTGGCCTCGTTGAACCTCGTACCACTGGCCTCAGCCCATGGATCCAGCCTATCCACATCCCTTGCAGAGCCTTCCTGCCCTCCCGTAGATCAACACTTCTGCTCAACTTCTTGTGTCTGCAAACTGCGTGTGCTCTTGGTCTCCTCACTCAGATCATCAATAAAGGTATTAAATGTGCCTGACCCCAACACTGAGCCCTGAGAAACACCACTGGTGACCAGCGACCAGCTGGATGTAGCTCCATTCACCAACTCTCTCTAGGCCTGGCCATCTGGACAGTTTTTTTACACAGTGAAGAGCACACCTGTCCAAGTCATGAGCAGTAATTTCCCCAGAATGCTGTGGGGCCTGACCCCAACACTGAGCCCTGAGAAACACCACTGGTGACCAGCGACCAGCTGGATGTAGCTCCATTCACCAACTCTCTCTAGGCCTGGCCATCTGGACAGTTTTTTTACACAGTGAAGAGCACACCTGTCCAAGTCATGAGCAGTAATTTCCCCAGAATGCTGTGGGGAACAGTGTCAAAGGCTTTACTGAAGTCCAGGTAGACACATCCACAGCCTTTCCCTCACCCACAAAGTGGGTCACCCTGTCATAGAAGACCAGGTCCGTCAATCAGGACCTGCCTTTAACTAACTCATGCTGGCTGGGCCTGATTACCTGTACACGCTGTGTGAGGCTGTGAGGATACTCAAGATTATTGGCTTCATATCCAAACTAAACCTTCCCTGTCACAACTTTGAAGCCATTTCCTTTTGTCCCATCACTTGTTACTTGTGAGACTGGCCTCCACGTCACTCCAACCTCCTTTTAGGTAGCTCTAAAGAGCAACTAGGTCTTCCCTGTTCCTTGTTTTCTCCAGACTAAATACCCCCAGCTCCCTCAGTTGCTCCTTATCAGACTTGTGCTTCAGATGCTTCACCAGCTTCGCTGCCTTTCTCTGGACATGCTCCAGCACCTCAATGTCTCTTAAAACAAGGGCCCAAAAACCAAGCCCCGTACTCGACACATGGCCTCACCACTGCCAAGTACAGAACCACTGTCACGGCGTCTTGGCGGTGCTGGATGGTGAGGTGCTGTGACCTTCTGAGAGCGTCTCCAAGGCGAAGCCACTTGGCAGGACCACCACGCACTCACACAAGCGTACACGCACACACTCATGGACAGCTCCAGAAAATGGGTTGACGACAAAGAGACGGGAAGAGTCTTCGTATGGGGCTCCACGGAAGGAGGTTCATTACAGCCACACATGTGAAGGGGTCCAGGGACAAAGACAAAGAACATGGGAGAGTCCAGGTTTATATCTGGGAGCGGAGGGAGCATCAGAGACCAACGATCTGAGGGTATGGGGGCAGTACACAGGCGGGGCTAGGGTAAGAGAACCAATGGGAAAACTCCGAGGGAGTGGCGAGGGGCAAAGGTCAATGGGGAACAGGGAATGGAGAATCTTTCCAGGGACATGTAAAGTAACAAGGGGCAGGAAGGCCAACGGGCTAACCAGGGAAGCAGAATGGGGTACATTACCGTAGCAAAACAAAGCATCCTGGGGGAAGCCTCTTTTGTCACCCTAACCTGGGGAAGTTCTTTCGTACTAGGGACTGTCCCACCAATGGACACCCTTTGTACTTTGTACCACAGGCCCGCCGGCCTCCACAAACCACAATCCCTGTCATCATCCAGGTGGGCACACTATTGCTGATGCAGGCCTGGATGCCACTAGCCTTCAAGCTGGCTCATGTTCAGACATCTGCACTCCCTCCAACCCAGTGCTTTCAAGTCCCTTACGCTTATTTTCCAGCCCAGTTCCTGTACTTTTCAGCAACTCCTTTTTCTGACCTGCCCCTCGAAATCCCCCATCCCACCCCCTGACGACCATCAGTTTTGGGGGGCGGCCGGGAG
>VZTI01001820.1:1171145-1368516 GCA_013397865.1 Struthidea cinerea | reverse complement strand
GGGGCCTGCGGCCGTCGGCCGGGGCCGCCGTGTGAGCTCAGAGCCAGCACGGCCACCCGAGCCCCGGCCCCGGCGGTGTCACAGCCCGGCCCGGGGTATCACCCCCGCGAGTGCGGAAACTGCGAGAGGGCGTGACTACAGTTGCCGGTTTGGATGTTATAATAAAGACCTGCAGAAAGGCCGCGTAGGACAGGTTCCTACAAGTCACGAAGGTTACTTCTACAGCTTCCGCTTTATTTAGTGGTGGCCACAGAGCGTGTCTTCTGTGAGGGGTGGCAGTGGGTGCCTCCAGGTTTCGTGGCGCTGGGCCGTGGCAGCGTTTGGCTCCTGTGCGAACCCTGCCAGCGTGAGTCAGAGCTGTGCGCCGAGCTCTTGACTCCGAGACCTGAGCGATGTTTCATAACCTTGCTGCTGCTTCCATAAAAGTACAAATACGATGCGCAGTCCTCTCGCTCCTTACTGTTTGGAAGGAACTGACGGCCAAAGGGGTTTTGTCCTGTGGCTGTAGAAATGGATGCAGTTAATGGGTGTAGTGTTTGTGTGTAACTTACTGAGGCCTGTCGGCTTATGAGTCCATTAGACCTTTTAATAATGACGGAAGGGACATATCCCAGGTTCCAAGAGATCAGATGTGTCTGGCATAGATAATATAAGGAGGGAAGCATTTTAAAGCAGCATAAGAGACTTTTCAAATGACTGTGCTGATGTCTGCAGTGTGCCAGATTTGAAACAATATGAAAGATTGGCTTGTTTCAATTTATTTTGCCCAAAAGTAATGCTTTATTAAAAGTTTTACCTAGTTCTATGCCTAAATTAATATTGTAGTGGTACGTCTTGTGCTCAATTCCTTTCTTCTCCAAGTTAACTCTTGTTGAGGCTTTTTAATGTGTGTTAAAGTCTCAGTCAACATACTGAGAAATACAGTATGAAATATAGTTAAGCTAAATATAGTCTTGAGTTTTCTTGTACTGATTTATTTGAACCTGTAATATGCCATTAAAAGTGGTCTTTCATGTTACTATTCCTTAATAAAAAGGAAAGAGGAGGATAACATAGGGTAAACGCACAGCTCCCTTGGATCACAGTAGTTTGTACGCAGTTTTTTTTTCCCACAGAAGTATTCAGCAGCCAAAATACTGAGCTGGTGTTCTTTTGTTTGTTTGTTTCAGTAACCTGATAGTAGCTAGTTATTTTTAGTAATAGTTTAAGTTAATCTTTTTCAAAGTTATTTTTATGTGAAGCAAAATACATATAATGCAGGAATGAATGCATATTTTTTTCTGCTTCAGTAGCTGGAAGAATTGGATTTTTCCCAACTTAGAATTTGTCAAAAGTCAGAAAGGAAAAGGAAGGGAAAAAGCTTATGACAAGTTCCATGTTTAAAATATTTTTTGTAATGATCTAGTGATCTTAGTATTTAGTTATAAAAATATTCTTGGGTAATGATAACTGGAGGATCAGAAACAAACCAGCACTACGCTGTGGTTCAAATATTTTTAGCTTTTGGGCAGGCTGTTAAAGAGATAGATTGTGCAGTAGCTAAAGTTGTAATTGAAATGTTTTTCAAAGCATTTAATGAAGAAAATACTAGTTTCCTATGTTTTCTCATCCTATTTGTGAGTGAGAATATCAGAACTAGCAATGACAGGGAGAGCATATGATGAGATATTTCTGACTTTCTCACATGAAGCCTTAGGAATTTGTTGTGATTGTCATACATATGTTTTTGATGTACAGGTTCAACGATTATGTTGTGCTAGGTGGAAGGAGTGTTCTTCATCAGTGACTTGGGCTGTTTCAAGCATTTTTATGTGCACAGGTAAAACATTTATAGAAGTGGTTTAATGTTTTAAATGTCCATATGAAACTGGTGATGGTTTTATGTATTTATTTGCACCTAAGGAGTTAGGTGGTGTCAGGTCAAGGGGAAGTAGCCAAATGTTGAATGTAGAACTTTGATTGGAAGCTGACTGAAAATATTACTGCAGTTGCAATTAAAGAAACTTTGGAGTTTTAAAAGTGCATGGTAAAATCAGAACTGTGTGAACTTTTATCAGTTATATTAGCAATATTTATTCAAATATTTATTATTGTAATCTCTAATCTAAAGTCCTGTTAATATATGGTATGCCTCAGAGGAGATGCTGTTGTATTGTTGGTAAACTTGTTTTAGTAGAATTCTTGTTTATTTATCACTTCCTAAAATGTTTATCTCTTCTATTAAATATTATTTGCTGTCCTTTGCTAAATATATTTTCTGAGATATTGGAACTTTCTGTTGTGTTTGTTTGTTTGTTTTTTATTTCCTTGAAATAGGAATTAAGATGGATGAAATGTTTCATTGGCCATAGCAGGAGCAGGATGTGTAAGGTGGGTATGTTGAAAGATTACAGTTAATATCCTTGCAGAGTATTCTAGATTTTGCTTCTGTGTCTATCTGAACACAAAGACAGTTTTTGCCTCTGTATTTGAGTTGCTGTTTATTTGTTCATTTAAAATTCTTTAAGGTCATTGAGGGTGTACTCCATTGGGCTTGTACTCTAGTGAAACTAATTGTTTTCATAATTTCCATGAAAGATATTAGTGGTTCAGCAGCAGGAAAATATGTTTTGATGTTCATCCTTATTTGCAGTCAAGACAAGACATTGGCCTTATTTGCTAAGACTTAATGCTTCATGTTGGTATTTTAATTCACTTACAGAGATCTTACAGAGAACTTGCTTTTACTTAAAAAGATTTTTAAAAAATAAATTTTAAACATGAACTTATATTTAAATTTAAAACATGAACATATATTTTACAAGACTAACATTGGCAAATAAGAGAACAGTGATGCTTGAGTAATAATTGAGCCCTTTCTCATGGAGCATATTTTTATGTCTTGCTATCAAAGTTGAGTGAATTACAGGCTTCTTCACAGTGTAACCACCATTAAATTATATGACATAGATCTTTTTTTTTATTTTTTATTTTTTTAATTTCAAAAATAAAAAGTTGTGGGTTTTTTAAAATTCATTCTTTCTTGTGCTGGTGTAACAAAGAGATTCTTACTGCCAGCTTAAAATTGCATTTGGAGAATGCTGTTGTCTTTGTATTGTATTTGCTCTGTCACTGTTGGTCTTGTCACCTCACGAAACCACAGAACAACTGCGTAGAAACCATCCTATTCAAATATCACAAAGTGTGATATTTGCTAATTAAGTGTGTCTTTGATTTACTGTATTATAATACCGTACTTGCTGGTATTGGTTTGTCCTTAACTGGCTGTTTAAACCTGGTGTCTGTAGGTGTCAAGCATTACTTTTTTAAAGGACTGATTTCATGGATATTTATAGCATAATTGAATGTTGTGGGGAATGTTTGCGTAGTTTGGGTAGCAATACGTTGTAATCTGATAATTCTTCCAATTAATATCAAGAATGTAATCAAAACACTGTAAACCTAACTGTGGTAGAACTGTACTGTGTATTGAACAAGGATGTGAAAGGGCATAAATTAAAAAGAGACTATCTTTGGTTTGTCACTTCAGTCTTTTACCATTTTAGGAAAGAATAATTTCCCCACCTAAACTGTGAACTGTTCTTTTTATCTTTGGCTCTTTCTTGCATCTTTTTGAGGGCCGTACAGTACTGAAAGGCTTGCTTGAAGGGAGCCTGGCTAGTGTCCTCATACCAGAAGAGGCTTAGTAGTGAGCTGTCAGTCCACCTTGAATCGTTGCACAAATGGAAAGAATGTAATCAGTAGCTCGATGCATGTTTCAGAATTGTAATGCATTGTGGTCAGTTCATTTGTAGTTAAGCTTTTATTTTTTGCAGAGTGATGAGATTTTTTTTCATGGAATCATAAAAAGAGTAAAATTATGGAGTATTGAATACTAGACATGCATTTTTTTTTGAAGTGTAACTTTTACTTTTAGAGGCTGCTATAGGATGTTAATTTCTGTGTATGCATTGTGTTGTTTCATTCTGTGGCTTAGCCTGTTATTGTTTTTCAGAAAGTCTAAACCCAAGATTGTTGGTTTAGGAAAAGTGTCATGGTTAATGCCAAGAAGAGGTCACGTGGTGAGCTTCAGAGCTGGACTCTCTCAGCCCTGCTGAAGAGCCTCTGTCGCAGCAAGTGACTGGGGAGGCAGGAGTATTCTTGTGGCTCACTTGGGTATTTGCCAGGAGGAGCAGGTGCTAAAGAGATGGAAAAGCATCTTGGAAAATTTGTTTGATAGGAAAAGGAGTCATGGGGGAAAGAAACTACTTCTGGCAAACTTACTAAGATCTATGACTGAAATTGGTTTGGGATATTAGGTTGGTTGTAAGTTACAGTTCCAGGGAGACTTTTTGCTGTTCAAGTTTGGGTGGCAGAGCAGTCAGAGCTATGTTTCCATAGTCAGTCTTCTTCATGAAGCCCTATGTTACCAGTGGTTGAATGCCGAAATGTCTGTAGGAAGTATTTAATTGTTTTATGTGACCCCAAAACAGAAACCAAACCAAAAAACCCCTCACAGCTGCATTGTCTTAATTTTTGGTGCTTCATTCAGCTGTTAAGGATGATTGTAAGGGACTGTATCTCTTCTTCAAAGGATTTTTCTCTTGGGCCAACACTATGAAAATGATGCATGGTGACAAATTAGAGTTTAGACTGATGTCATATTCTGTTGTACCTCTGTTTCTTTGCCACTTCACTTTTCTTAAATGTGTGTTTGTGGTTATTTGGGATGAACTGTAGAAAATACGGATTTTACAAAAATGTTACTAATTTTTATAGTTTTGAGCACACTTCAGTCTTCTGCTGAATGACATAGAACTTAATTTTTGTGGGTTTTTGGCCTTGACTGATTGGCCTCCCTACATGAGACTACAGTCTGCTTATTGTGGGTGTGTGTAATCTCAGATTTATATCAGGCTGCCCTTTCAAAGAGTGCTGCATACACCAAGACGTGAGGTTCTGACAGTTCCTGCTCTTCTTCAGCTCAATCAAAATGGAACTGCTGGTGAAGAAATAAGGTTCCATGTTTTTAGGAAGCAGGGCAGTAAAGTTGAACTACTTAGCATTGGTCTCTGCTAATTATGTGCACTGTCCTAAAGATACAACTATATGACCCCCCAAAATTCTGTTAGGGAATTAAAAGGGATCAGTCTATAGAAACCTGCATAGTGCTGTTGTGTATGTAATTGTACTACTCTGTGTATGATGAATCAAGCACTTAGAACTTACCAGCCTGCCAGTAAAATAATATGGATGTTCAGTGGGTTGTGTTGTTTTTGTCATCAACAGATTTCGAGGCTTTACTGAAGCAGGAACACAAGTCGGTATTGGATTTAGAAAGAAGGAACTGTTCTATATTACAGGACTCAAACGGAGACCACCCATATGCCTTCAGCTGGTTTTTGTTATTTTCACAAATAGTTTGTTCTTTTAGCAGAGTGTTTAAGAACAGAGAGTCGGGTCAATCACTCTATTATGTTTTTCCCTAAACAGCAATATTAAGCAAACTTTACAGTATTGTTCATCATTGAGGAAAAAAAAGTCTTACAGATTCTCTTGGTTTTTTTAGCTTGCAGAGAAAAAATAGAGATAGGCTGCTGTGATTTCAAATCTTCAAATTATAAATTTCATGCACTGTGTTTTTGGAAATTTTTTCTAGTTTTGGCTGGATTGTACTTCTTAAGGCCCGATACAGTATCTATTATATTTTATGGTATTTAGTAAGTTAATTCAGAGATGTTATCTATTTCCCATAGTTCTGGTGGAGTAATTAGGATGCAGAATATTCTTGTTCTCCATATAGTATGAGTTATCTTTTTTATTACAGTCTTAATTTTTCAAAGTGCAGGCCTGCTCTATTTTTTTACTGACTTGTTCTTGTGCCAAAGCATACTTGGTGCCTCATTGAAGGCCTAAAAGCAAAAAGTCCTGGGCAGTTACCTTTGCTTAGTGTGTGTTTGTGTTCTCCTGTAAACGAGTGATTTTCTTTCTGGGCAGATACCCTGATTGGCAAGTGACAAAGATTTGCAGACTGTAATGGGTGAGATACAAGGAAGAAATTGCGCTGAAAGACGAAAAAGCAAGGACTACCTGGCCCCAAATGATGTCTTGACATGTTAGTAATGCCACATACTTGAAGTAGGGGACTGCGTGTTAAGAATCTTGTTTCTGGGAGCTCTCTTAACTTCTGATACCTGTGTTTGTAATTGCAATCAAAGTAAGCAGTGCAATGGAGTATAAAATGCTATGGTAAAAATCAGTATCTTACTGTCATACAGCATGCCATCACAGTGGATGTGGTGCTGTATGCCTCTAAAAAGGATGTAGAGAAGACGGGAATTGGGGAAGAGTCTAAAAGAGGAATCTGAGGGGATGGAAATTTGCTTTTATAAAGAGAAATTGGAACAAAAGAGATTGTTTAGCCTTTGAAAGGCAGTGAATATGGAGAAGTATAACACAAATACACAGAATGATGATTTGTTTGAGAGAAGTATCTCAAAATTTTTTGTTGGTTCATGCCATAAGAGTAAGGGGACATTCTGCGAAACTAGGATGGCAAAGTGAGAAAGGAAACTTGAGAAAGGATGTATTTCTTAACCTGATAAGACTGAGCTCTGCAGTCTAGAGATAATTTTAATGTATAAAAATTCTAATAGAAGTTGGATAAGTTAGAGTGCAAGAATATTTCCACCGGCTCAAGTTACCTTTTCTCCTGAGAGAATATAATTCCTCATCTTTTTGTCACTTGCAAAATTATTTTTTCCATCATGATTTTTAATAAAGCTCATCTAAAAACTGTGTTGATGGTGTGAGTAAATGAATTAAGTCTATCTCTAGTTTGTTTATGGGAGAAATAGTTACAGCATCTCACTAATTTGTTTGATCTCTTTCCCTGTATTGGATTATATCTAGGTGAGATACCCACTAGGTAATATGTCTAGTTCCCTTGGTAGGATGCACTGATTTAATTTGTTTTTATTGTAGATGGGGGCATTGGAGAAGAGGTTTTGGGGATTAGCATTAGGGTCCTCATCAAACTGGAAAGAATTTACATAGGCCAGTTGTTTTTGTGACTTGTCACTTGTGAGGCACTGTCCTGTTCAGCTTTGATTTTTCTATTGCCTGGGCTGGCTCGTGCATTAAGTTGGTGTTCCTGCAGTAATTTAATTCAAGTCAGTACACAAGTTTGTTCTGTACCTAGAGTGATGGAATATTTTGGGAGGATGAAATGAGCTAACGCTGGCCTTCTGTGTCACCCTGCCAACTCCCAGCAAGTATGTAAAAAGTCATAAAAATAGCAGTGGGGGTATCTTAATTAAATGAGCATGCTTGTCTCTCTGCCAGTCTTTTCTCTTGGCATGGTTCAAGTCTTAGAAACTGTTTGCCTTCAGTCTCTGTCAAACTCAAATGTAAAACTGTGATAAAAGCATCAGAAGCAGTGTTCAGCAGGAAAAGACTGCAGATTCGGCTTTTGCTCATTCCCACTGAAATGTCCTTTTCTCTCCATTTAACAGAGGCTGCAGTTTTTACTTTTGGTGTCTTTAGCAGCACATTGAGTTAAATTTGTTGTATTTGGCTCTAGAGCAGCAAGGAGCAGATGTCAGGGAGGGGCCGTGACAGGAATAAAAAAAATCAGAAGGCTTGTGGGAATTTGGGGGTGAGAGGGAAGTCTTCCTCCTATTTTTTCCATGCTAGAATCCATATTATAACATTTAGAGCTGGCATTCAGTTCAAAACTTGCTGTGCTGCAAGGGTTGATGCATTGACGCAGACATTCTTTCCCACAGCTCAAATTGTGGAAACAGAGTTTATTTATAAAATAAAATATGTCTGTGAAATTATAATTGATACCTTAATTATGGAGAACTTGCCTGAAAGATGGTAACTTAGCGATCCATGGGACATTTTCCTGGCTTAGAATAGCCACGATTTATACTGAAACATTTTCTCTGCATGAATCCTAGAAATGGAATTCCCCTGTCAAGGCAGAAAAACTTCAGTAACAGAGAGGTACTCTGCCAAGGATGATAAGCCTAAAATAATGGTTGAGTTTTAAACATTATTTAGGGTTGGAACATCTGAAAAGTAAGCTTTGCTATTTGGGATTGTCACTATTTGAAAAATACGCATTTAAAAGCCACCACTACATGTTTCCAGTCTTTCAATAATCAGGTGGGTTCCAGATGTATGTGGGATCCTGGAGAAGTTTGTTGCTTTGGATTATTTTTTTTCATTTTTGTAAATGAACAGAATACTCCAAGAGTCAAAAGTCAGCTGTGGCTTTTTTTTTCTCTTTAAATCTTATCTTATTGTGGGCCATTTCTGAAAACACCTGGTGTAGTTTGTTAGTTAGTAGACTGGTTACTTGTTTGTTTGTCTTTCTTTCTCACATTTTTGTTTTTCATTCATCATCTACATGCACTACAAGAGTATATATTGCCAAAGTATAGTTTATAGAAACATAAATACAATGTAATTTACATCATATTTATGTAAGTTTGATTACAGGTTGCTGTATTTGAAAACTGTGCCAATTCTCTCTTGTTGTATGTGTAGAATGGTGTACTTCATAATTTCTGGAGGAATTTGTCTTTTTCTGTGATGAAAAAGTTTTATTTATACAGTGATCTGGAGGGGAGGACAGTAATAAATCTACTTTTCCTTGAGATGGTTCTCATTAGTCTTGTGTCAGCGTTTCAGTAAACCATGTTAACTCCTGCTTTGGGGCTTCTCTTCTGGTGGTGAAGCTGGACTCTTGTCTAGCTCTGGTAGTAGCTCTTACCATTTGCTGGGGAGATGGGATTTGAAATAAAAGGAATGTATGTTATTGTGCATTTAGTAAGAATATAAAGTCTGACTTTGTTTTTCAAAAGCAATCAGTATAGTGGGGTGAGTTGACAAAAGCATCGTATGTTTAAGGTATGTAATGTACGTGCTCTGTTCTCCTCTTCAAAGTCCTGAGTGGAGTGTGCTGTTCAGGTTTGAGAACAAATCTTCCCATGTCTTTTGCTGATAACAAATGTCAGTGCACTGCTAAAAGAGAGCAGGACAAACTAGCTTACCTGTTGGCTGTAGCATGTTGAGTTTCTTGGTTAGACAGCTAATTTCAGTGACTTGAAAGTGACAGGCCTGGAGATAATTGTGGTCAGAGCTGCTCCAAGAGGATTGAGTGAAGACTTTTTGATTACCTAAATGATAAGGAAGCCAGGTTTGATCAACAGCTGCTGGGAGGGTTATTCAGGCACTGAGTTAGTCTAGTCCAGTGCAGGATTTTTCGCATCTGACCAGTTTAGACCATGTTCTGCCTAAGGTGAGCTGGTGAAACTAACAGTTTGGGTGTTTGATTAGCATCTTTTATGTTTGCCCTGAACTTAATTTGTCACAGGTATTTTTCATCTGGCTGTCCAATTCTTTGTTGTGACAGAAAGACTTTGTGACCATATTAAAAAAAGTTAGAAAAATGGTTAAGTTGTGGATTCTGTATTTAAAGACTGTATTCTAGATCATTTAAGTATTTAAGAATTATAAGGTTTCTTTTACATGGTAAGATTTTGCTTCAAAAGAAGCATGAAACTGTAGAGTCTGTTTAGGCTAGATCAAGGTTGTACCTGTTTTATTTCTTTTTTCATGTTTTCATGCAACTGTCAAACCTACATTTATGTACTAGCACGCTTTGAAGATAGCTGTGTATAGTGAGGAGAGCTGATCTAGGCTGTTATTAAGGTATAATTGATCTCATTCACTGTAAAAGTTTTGAAACCTTTTTGAAGGTGTTTTTTGCATCTAAAAGTCTTCAAATATTTGGTATAAAATATCGGTGTTCATTGGAAAGTGAAATTTCTGTTCAATTTTGAGACAAGAAAACTTGTTCATGTTCAAGATTAAAGCAGACCAAACTCTTACTTTTCTTTTTCAATTTTAAAATTATTCTACACTTACAGAAATGCAGATACCTTTGAAAGATTTAGCTGATCAGCTTTTGAGAAGCAGAAAAATTCCTTAGATTAAGAATAATGCTAACAAAATTGATGGAAACTCCTGAATATAGAACTGGTTTGTTCTACATAAGTCTCTTCCTGTTCCAGGAAGCTGTTCATTTTGGAAAAGCAAAAAAATCAAGAACTATGAAATCTTGATTACAGAAGTTGTAGAATAATGGGGTTTAATTTGACCATGAAAAAGGCAAGTCAAGGAAAAAGAGTATTGTCTTGATGGTAATATCTAATAATTTGCAAAGCATCTTCCCACTAGAAAACAAAAAGTGAAATAATAATTTGTAAAGTGGACTGTACCTATATATTATTGCAACTGTCCTGTCTTACCAGGGAAATAGGACAGGCTAAGTATCCTGGGTCTTATTTAACCCTGAGGGATTTCAGTGATGAGAGACATAATAAACTTGGTCATGTTAGCCTTCTTTTGTCTAAGTGGAATTATGTTTTAAAGTGTGTGCTGCTCAATAATGGAAACAATTTATTTGAATTGTCTCTTTATAACATTTCAGACATGAAACACTAGAAAGACCATTTCTAAAATGTTGATTAATAATTGCAAAATTAGTAGATAAACTTAAAGAATTTGTAGAGGTTAGTACTGGTTGAGAGAGAATAGCCATGCTTGCCTTTCTGGAGGATATTTACAGAGAATATTTTCAGGTTTTCTTTAGTGGCCTCTCTCTCCAACACTTGTCTGTGAATGGTGTAGTTACCTGATAATTCAGTCTTTGGCAATTATCTTTACAAAACTGTTCTGTATTGGGAAGGAGAAAATGTTTAATGTGTATACTTACAGTGAGGAAGGCACTGGGTGGGAATATTAACTTGTGTTAGGTTGACTGATTGTAGGTGTCCCCAAAAGAGGAAGTTTTAAATTTCTACTGAAATCTAGTCATATTACAAATAACTGTATTTAGAAGCATAGTAATTTTCAAAACTAGTATCTTTGGAATTCACTTTTTCATTGTGAAGTGTATTTCACAGAATATGACATTTTTTACTTGTAAGGTTTTTAAAGTTTTAAGGTTTTTAAAGTTAATTACATTTCTTTCTAGAAGTAAGATGAAGTAAGCCAGTAACCTCCCAATTAAAAAGCATTACTTGTAGTGGTACACTAGAATTGTGGCATATCCTGAGTTGGAAGGGGCCCACAAGCATCACTGAGTTCAACTCCGACTAGTTTTCAGGTATAAATTCTAAAGAGGTTTCACAAAGATCAGATGTGGTCAGGTGTAAAATGTCGATTTGCAAAGGAATCCTATGCAGAGCCCACTGTTGCGAGCCACAGTGCTGCTTCAGGGTGCAGCAGATGAGTCAGCTATGAGTTCCTGTATTGAAAGGAATGCTCAGTTTCTGATGGGTTGCCTGCACTTGGGAGGTACAGGGAACCCTTCCCGGGGCTGTTGCCACCAACTCATTTGCACAGTAATAGCCCTTGTAGGTAGCTCCTGACAGACTTCAGCCAGTTCACCTGGCTGAAAATAGGCTGGGGTTTTAAGCACATTGAACTGAAAAGCTGTACAGTGTCACTGGGACTATTTTTGCTTTACCCGTACAAGTACTTTGAAAACAGAATATCTGGCAATAATATTGAAATATTAATTTCTGACCGATCAACAAACACTGTTACATGCTGTGGTTGGTTTTGTGTTGCATTTATAGCTGCTGAAAAACTAGTGGCTCATCCACTATTGCAGTTTTTTTGGTTAACATCTTGTATGAATATTGTACTGCTGAATCCTTAATCTGCTGTGGAGACAGACAAATTTAGGAGAAGTGACTTTAATCTTTGAAGAACGCATGTTGACTGGGAAAGCTAGTTCAGTTTATTTTTGCAAACCACCAACCCTTATAAGTGGGATGAAGTTTACTTCAGGAGAGAATGGAACTTTCCCTTTGTCTCCAGAGCGAGGTCACGGTGCTTGTCTCTCTTTTCAGCCTCCATCTCAGTAAAATAATAGAAAATAGAATTGTTTCATGTTTCAGATTTATCTCCTGAAGAATGGGAGTTACAGTTACTTGTGTAGGCCGTAATGTCAGCAATTACTTTTTGTCTTTATTACTTCTGTACTGCACCGCCTCTGCCCTGTTTGCATGCCTGTGTTTGAAATTCTCATGTGCTGCTTTTGTATTTTCTCTCTTTTGCCCCTCGATTTTATTTATTTAGAAATTCCACTGAGCAGGTAGCTGAGTAGACTTCAGCCATCCAGGAATTGGTGGTGCATGTGGCTTTAGTGATGCAAAATCCCACCCACCTTAGATGTGAAGGCGAGGAAGAGGAAACGGAACAGAATCCAACAGAAGAGATGAGAAAAGAAAGGCTTTGGTAGTAAAGGAAGGTAGAGGGGAACACCTGAGTGACAAGGTTGGAAGAAAAGAAGCCGAAGTGGTGGTATGGTACACTGGTTTTGGCAATGCAAAATGTGATGATGCTGTTCTGATTTGTAATTTTAAGACCATGCTAAAGAAGCATGTTGCTTAAATAAGATAATTTACTGATTCTTTTTTTTTAATTTTAGGAGTATCTTTTTATCTCATTTTTCAGTAGAGCAGATATCCACTAGCACTCGTTTTAGGGGAGCTTATTTTTGTTTAATGAGAATATATTCATGGTAATTTTAATCAATAAATTAATAAAAACACTAGTGCTTGGTTGCTTTATTGCTCATCTCTTGTCTGTCTGGGGTTATGTGCAGCATTATGTCTTGGTAGATTTAAAGGAATGCAATGTTCCTTAGTGAGTAGCTTAAAAAAATCTGTTGTCTCACTAAAATGGGTCCCAGTTCTGTGTGAAGAACAGGCATGTGATCACTGTTCACTTTCCAAAATGACACTTGAAGGCTTTCTAACTAGACTGAACTACAGTCAGATGACTCAAATTCCCCCGTGTCCCTAGAGAATAGAAATTGTTTCACCAGAAAATTCATGGAGTACTTGGAGCCCATTCTGCTGAGTTATGGGGTTTATTTCTGAATTTGGGAGATTCATTTCTATGGAATAGGTAACAGAGAGTTAGCATTCTTGCTTGAATAATGCACTACATATTTTCCATGTTTTCCATGACTAAATAAGACAGAAGTTTTCCATGACTAAATAAGAACAAGATGTTTGACCATCTTCTAGAGGGAACACTGTTTGGTCAGCATAAATTTAAAAGAAAAGGTCCAGAAGAGACAACTGACCATTCTTGTGTGGTGTTTGCAACTTTTTCATGTTTCTTCTGGGCTTTGATTATACTGCATATACATGGCAAGAAGAAAGACGAGGGGTTTTGTTCTTTTCATGGAGGTGTAGCTTTATCACATTGTTGGGAATTTATAGCCTAGTAATATATAGTGTTTTTTCCATTCCTGCATTATGCAATTGGTTTGTACAGCCTTATAGTCTGGCAGCTGAGAGCTCACTTTTTCATGATTTTTTTTGGCATGAAAGGGTTACTGTTCACATTTCCTGTGTAATTCCTTCTGATCTTTCTGGGCTGTAATTACTTTCTTGATGTTAAACATTCCCAGGCTCCTATAACCTTCTAGCCTGCTTGCACTGGCCAAGTTTGTCCCAGGTGATCATGTGGGCGAACCTCCTGTTTTTAAGGATAAAAATCTCTCCTTCCTGTGTAAGATAGGCTACATACTCATTCCTTTGCTGTGCAATCCCAAGAGAAATCTTTAAAAAATAATAATAAGGTAGCACATCACTCCAAAAGAGTCAGACTTAGCAGCCAAAATACATGACAAATCAAGTGTGTGGGTTTAGAATTTGCTGAATCTTGGTTGAATGACTAAAAGTTCACATTAAAGTTTATTTTTTCTTAATACATTTGGAAAATAGGTTATGATATAAAAAAGACAGATTTTTGACTATAGCTTCTTATTTTTGACCGTATAATTGGCAAATCTTTTTAAGCTTGTTTGAATGTAGAACTACTTAGCTGAGCCTTCAGGATTCTTTTTTCTTTAAAATTCTTTGCAGTAACTGCATAGCTAAAAAAAAAAAAAAAGAGGAAGAAAAACCAGGATCTTACTCAATTCTGTCTTTCCTACAAAGTTCAATTACCCTGTATTTCTTCTGATTTTCAATTTTGGTATATAAACAGTAAACCCAAAGTATTATTTTGTTTTTAAATAGAAGTGACTATACTGCTGAAAAATGTTGAGTTCAGAGGTGTGGGAACTGAAGTGTTCTGTTGCAAAGGCACCAGAAGGTTCTCTGTGGTGCTCTTCAGCTTTAATATGGAGGAGACACCTGTAAGAATGTGAGTGAAGTTTGTTTTCCATGACCTTTATGCTGTTTTCTCACAGTGCCAAGAAAGATGAAAGGTTGTGATGGCAGGGTTTTTTTAGGGTGTGAGGAGTTGTAATGTGCTGATACATTGACATTGGGGAATGTGGTGTTTTTTTGTTGGTTTTTTTTTTACTGACAATGTCAGAGAAAGTAGTTGGAGGTTCTATTGGCTCAAGAAGTAGCCAGAATTTTGATACTTTGGTTAAGAGCAATCTTATTGTCTTATTATCCTATTACAGGTAACTTTTTTTGTCATAATCCTAGTCTTATTGACTCATGCATTTAATTGGCTGCTTTGTGAAATTCTCAGGCTGCAAGTAATTCTATTTTGTTTAGCTGTATTATTGTACTTGCAACACAGATACTCAGAAGTCATCCCAGTAACTGGCTGACTGGAGTCTTGTGAGTGTGTAGCTGTGAGCTCAATGGAATTATACGATTATACCTGTAAGAAAATGGTTTGTAGGTAATAAATTGTAGCAGTTTGAGCCCTTTTCTTAGTTAAATTCTCATGCACTCCGATGCCTGTGCTTTACTATATAAATAGAAATTAGAACAGTTGGTGTGTGTGTGTTGTTGACTGTGCTGCTATGCTAGTGAAGGATAGGAAGAATATATTTTAATGAAAACGTCTCTTTTTTTTTCTTTTCAGGAAGTCTTGAATTTGATGGCTTAGTTATAATTGGAATGCAGTCAGTATGCTGCCCAGTTCTTAATTGCATACTCTATCATGTAACTGGGAACATGGCTGTCAGATATGTCTATTTTTGTTGTTGAACCCAGATGTTCTTAAGGGGTATTGTTCAACACAGAGAAATCCAGTCCTGGCATAAAGTATTTACACAGTAGTTATGTGAAAAAAACCATGAAGCGCTCAGTGAGCGTAACTGGACAGAAAAAGATACTGCTTATAATTTCCAATTAGACTGTCATTTTATTGTGGCTTGCATGTCATCTTCAGATACCTGAGATTTGTTAGGAAACTTCATATGAAGAGGGTTTACCTTTGCATAGCCACTTGGGTATGTGTTAAACATGTTGCAAGCATGATAGGCTTCCTGTGCAGCAGGGTAATACTTTGGTTAAAGATTTTTTTTTTTTTTCCAAAACAGCTTACTTTTGACTATATGTTATGAAAACACTGATGAATTTAGAGCTGATTGAGAGGCAAACTCTATTGAAGCCTGTTTTCCATCTCATAGGATGTATAGTTCATCTTGCCATTCTCTTGACCTCAGATGGAGACAGAGAAGAATTACTTGTTATTTTGTAATTAAAGGTAACCTGTTTTGAATTTACTTTGTAAAATGCTTAGAATGTAACCGACCAGACTCCATTATGAATTTCACCTTTGTGGTGGAAAGTACCCTGAGTGGTAATGAATTTTTTTCTATGAAAAATATGTGGTTTCAGAGTCTACGCTAATTGCCTCTTGCTTTTTGTATAGAAGTCATGTTACAGGATGTAAGCTGGTTCTGTTGTTCCTCTGTGTGTGTGTGCATGTTGATCTTCTAGTGATTTAAGTTAAAACTCTTTTGGACTTACATGTCTGTAATGTACTAGAGGCAAGGTGATGCATGTAGCTGTGATGCAGGGAAGAATTGGACCTAACCTTAAGTTTATTTAGTGCAGAGAAAGAAGCTGTTTGGTTTTAACAAGCTGCTATAGAAATGAGGAATGATTTGAATTAGGTGAGCTTTTAAGCTTTCAGACAATGTAGTCGACTGCATTTTTCTATTCAGAGTTGTACAAGTTCTCTCTTAGGAGGACATGTAAATTACTGTTGTGACAAAATGCATAAATGTGTCTAGGATTTGATAGTAATTAATTCATTTTACTTATGTAAGGAAAGATTAAATGCCTCCGTTTGAAACCGGCTATAAAAAGTAACATGTAAACAAATTTAACACACATCCGGTGTAATAGCATATTTGGTAGAACTGAAGGCACTTTGTTTTCAAGTGCAGTGGTTTCTCACTTTGTGTTCCCAAGCTGTTTCGTCACAGAGCACCTCTTGACTAGATTTTTGAGGGCAGTTTTTATCTCCATGGCTTTCTTGACTTGAACTATATGTAATAGAGTCTTAAGTACTGCTAAAATGTTGATGAATTATGTTTACCATTGGTGCGCAGAAAGAATCACAGAATATCCTGAGTTGGAAGGGACCCACAAGGATCATCAAAGTCCAGCTCCTGGGCCTTCACAGGGCAGCCCCAAGAATCACACCCTGTGCCTGAGAACATTGTCCAAACACTTTCTGAACTCTGTCAGGCTTGATGCTGTGACCACTTCCCTGGGGAGCCTGTTGCAGTGCCCAACCACCCTCTAGGTGAAGAATCTTTTCTTAATATGCAACCTAAACCTCCCCTGACACAAGTTCAGGCCATTCCCTAAGATCCTGTCACTCAGCACCAGAGAGAAGAGATCAGTGTCTGCCCTTCCTCTTCCCCTCACAAGGAAGCTGTAGACTGCAATGAGGTCTCATCTCAGTCTCCTCCAGACCAGGAGACCTCAGCTGCTCCTCATTCGGCTTCTCAAGACCTTTCACCATCTTTGTGGCTCTCCTTTTTATGCTTTCTAACAGCTTTATATCTTTCTTTCATTCTGGCACCCAAAACTGCACACAGGCCTCAAGGAGAGGTCGCCCCAATGCAGAGCAGAGTGGGACAATCCCGTCCCTTGCCCAGCTGGCGATGCTGGGCCTGATGCACCCCGGGCAGGCCCAGCAGAGTGATCTCGACAAATCAGAGGTCTAGACAATCACGGACCACATGAAGTTCAACAAGGCTAAGTGATGGATTCTGCCCCTGGGATGGGGCATGGATGTAGAGACTGGGGAATGAGAGGCTGGAGAGCAGAGCCACGGAAAGGGACCTGGGGGTCCTGGTTGATGGCAAGTTGCACATGAGCCAGCAGTGCCCTGACAGCCAGGAGGGCCACCCTTGTCCTGGGGGGCATCAGGCACGGCATCGCCGGCCAGGCAAGGGAGGGGATTGTCCCGCTCTGCTCTGCACTGGGACGGCTTCACCTCGAGTGCTGGAGCAATCTTGGGTGCCATAGTGTAAGAAAGACACAAGACTGTTAGAAAGCTTAAAAAGGAGGGCGACAAAGATGGGGCAGGGCCTTGAGGGGAAGCCGTGTGAGGAGCAGCTGAAGTCTCTTGGTCTGTTCAGCCTGGGGAAGAGACTGGAGGGAGACCTCAGTGCAGTCTGCAACTTCTTCATGGGGGAAGAGGAGGGGCGGACACTGATCTCTTCTCTCTGGTGCCCAGTGACAGGACATGAGGGAATGGTCTGAAGTTGTATCAGGGGCGGTTTAGGTTGGATATCAGGAAAAGGTTCTTCACCCAGAAGGTGGCTGGGCACTGTAACAGGCTCTCCAGGGAAGTGGTCACAGCACCAAACCTGATGGAATTCAAGAAGCTTTTGGGCAATGCTCTCATGCATATGATGTGACTCTTGGGGATGGTGCTGTGCAGGGCCAGGAGTTGAACTCTATGATCCTTCTGGGACCCTTCCAACTCAGCTTACTCTGTTATTTTGTATTTTTTAAGGCTTTTAAATTTTATGGTTTTAGATGAACAGTCATGAAAACAGAGACCGTTACAAGGTATTTAGCAATTTGAAAGATGTTTGGAAACAGAATACACTGTATCCTATTATACATGTGTTTCTCCTGTATAGAAAGAGTTCTGTTCTTGTCATCTGCTCTGATACTCAAAGTAATTTTATGTTTTGTCATCTGCTAAATATATATAGAGTCTAAATTTTTTACTTATTGGAGGCTTCTTCTAAAATTCCTGCCCAAAACTTCGCATTTCAGAAACTTAAGCTCAATTCTTCCATTTGTATAAAATGAATTTGGCTTCCAGTCTGTGAATTTTCATGATATTTAAATACGGTAGTTGCCAGAGCTATTGCAGTCAATAGTTCTGAAAACACTTGCAAATGAAATATGTATATAGCCAGAAATACTGAAAAAAATATTTACTTATTTATCTTTGACGTTAACTGTCATCAGTGGAAATACTTCTTTTTTTAGATTAATCAAAGGACTGTGGGTTTGAAGGGAACTCTTTGTCACTGCAATTTTGTGTTTCATTTTTAAGGTTAATTCAGTTCTAACTTGTAGCATGATCACTGACATTTACATGGTATGGGCCATGGGGCCTGCATGCAGAAAAAGTGAATTCACACAGATCAGAAATAGCTTAGAAGAAAAGTGCAAAATGTCTTTGGCAGTTATCAACAGTATTTTCAATCTCCCCTCCTCCCTTCCAGTGCTCTAAAAAGTAGTTGAGCTGGATGAATGAATGAATGTTTGATACTGAGGATGATGCAGATTGTTGGCATGCACCCAGTACACATCTCAAAACTACAAAGTTTGCAACACAGATCTTATGTTATTTCACTGCTAGTGAAAGGTGAATGACTTTGAAGAGTGGAAGTGAATGTGGTAGAAATAATACGCAGGGTTTTCTGCTTTGCTGCAAGGGAAGCATTGATTTTTGTTTTTACAGAAATATGTTTGGTAATGTTCTTTCTGTATTAAAACTCTTATATAAATCTTACAGGATATAGTGTTCTTTGTCCTGGCTCGTATATTTTGCTATGTAGAGCAAGTTTTTTGAGATAAAGCAAAATGATAAATAAAAAAACCGAATCATAACTGTGTAAAGAGAATTATAGCAGACTGAAATAATTTGTATGTTAAAACATGAATGTTCACTAGAGGACCTCTCTAAAAAGTGAAACGTCACAGCAAAACCTTACAGGCTTTTCTGTGGTCTTGTATATGAAATGTTCTGTTGCCTGCTTGAAGAGTTCTCACCATTCAGAAGATGAGTAGTACCAGTGATTTTTTGTCTGAAAAAAATATATTGGAGACTTTTTATCAATGTAATTCAGATCCTAGAAACATGACCAGTTTCTTAAAAGTCATTCTGTGTTCAGTAAAGGAAAATTATGAGAATTCAGCCTGTTGCGGGTATTGGGAGCTTGTGCTGATAAATCAGTTGGCCACTAATCAATTTCTGAGCTTCAGAAATACTTCTTCATATGTATCCGGCAGTTCTCAAGCAAATAAAAGCCTCTCTGTTGTCTTCTGTGCAGGTTTTTCTTTCTGATGCATGTAGAATAAATAGAGCAGGTGCGTTAGGAACTGTGATCTAATTTTGCAGGTTGGGAGCCAAGAACAAGTTCTGCATGCACATATCTCCAACTTTAATCTTTAAAAGAAGAGCAGACTTAAAAAACAAGGAGTACTTGAGCATAAAAATGTGACTTGCTTGACACCTACTTGTTCATTTAGTTACTCCCAGAGCAATTCTTCTCTTAGGAAACATGAATTGTTTGGTTGAAACAAGGTAAGGAGGGGAGTGAAGAAATACAGTTTTAAAGAATGGGGAGCTGATGATGGCAAGCACTGTATGGCTTGGAGACAGGAGATTAAGGAGGTAAAGTTATTAATAAAAATCTGTGGGCAGTAGAGTACAATGGAGCTCTTTAAATATAGAGGATGTTCTTGAAGGGTACAGAAGCTTAGTAATGATAGAAGTCCAAGGATGATAAATTTCTGCTGTGCAGAAAAAGGCATAAATATTCAATAAATATTTTGTTCTGTATTCAGAAAGAGGCTGGATGATGCTTTTACATCTCACCACCTCCATCATTAGTGATGGAAGAATGTATTATCACTGTACCAGCAACTATTAATGTTAAATGTTTTTAAATCTGCTGCACTGACACCTACAGATACTAAAAAAGAAAAAAACGCTTAGAAGCTGTATGAATTATTCATTTTGAGTTTCAACAAATCATGGAACAGTGGAGAAATTCTAGAAGGCTGGAGGTGAAGGGGAACTAATGTGCCCAAATTTAGAAAGTATAATAAGTGCACCTTGAAAAGGCCAATAGTAGTATGCTGTCAGTGAAGATTTAAAGGAGAATTGCATAATTAATACTGATGAGAATGGGCAAGTCAGACCTACACTGTACTGCTGCATGGGGTTACTCCTTTCTGTAAACTGATACTAGGCTGACTGGCCTGTAGTTCCCCAGATCCGCTCTCTTGCCTTTCTTGAAGATGGCTGTGTGCCATTTTCCGGTCTTTGGGAATCTCCCTTGATGCCATGACTTTTACAAGATGATAGAGTGCATCCTTGCAGTGACACTGATCAGCTCTCTCAGCACTACTGAATGCATCCTTCTGATCCTATGGATTTGTACAACTGCATCTTCATCTGCTGTTGGTAATGTTATATCAGTGCCTCAGCCTTTTCCATGGCTTCCTTCACCTTCTCTGCTAAGCATTAGGCCCACTTTTTCCTTAGCCTTTCTTTTGTGACCTTTGCCTTTCTTAACTCTCTGTGAACAGTGTCTTAAATTATTAAAACTCTGCTGTAATCTACAGACACTGAACATGACTAGGAAAGTCTGGATTTGGGCATAAAGTAGGAATTAGTGCTGCTATTCAAAAAATAGATGTTTGCTTATTTAATTACCCTAAGTGAGCAGAACTTCAGTGTTAGAATTTGAAGGCTTGACATGACTTAAGCAGTGTAGGTGTCCCACAACATGGTTTTTATGGTAAATTAATGAAAAGGTACTGTGTGTGTCAAACCGAAAAACCTAGTTGCTTTAAAAGCTTGGTCATGCTTAATTGTTTTCCTCTTGAAGTACTAATTCAGTTTGGTCTTGCTTAGTTTGAGATTTAACTGAATGCGTTTGGAATACAAATATCCATCTGTAGGAACAGAAGACAAAGCTGGAGGCCCATAGTGAAAGAAGAATGTTCCCAGGGTTAGCATAGACTGCACACCGCAGCTGGTTGCTGGACAGCATCCAGGAATAATTTTGACATGTTTGTTTCACATTTTTTCTCCGTGAACATGTTGTAAGGACACTTCATTAAAAATGCCCGATAGGCTTTGAAGCTCTGTGCTTTTAACATTTTTCAAACAACAAACAGGGTGGTGGATACAAAAATGAAAATTATTTTGGCAAGGACTATTTGCACAATGAGAACAACACAATCTAAGTGAGTGAAGGCAGTAAACTAGGACAGGTTAGATTTTGATTTATTCTTTTTTGTATTTTTAACTGTGTGGAAGTTTTTTTAATAAGTATGGTTCATTAGTAACATAGTGCTGGTAGACAGTAATAGACTGTAAAAAAAGAATCATTTAAATAAATCATAGAATATGTTGTCCTGTATAGTTTCTAGGAATGGTGTACCAGTTTGAACAACAGCTGATATTTTGTGTGCTTCTTGATGCTAGTCAATAAAGCATGTCACCAAAACTAGATAAGCCTGTGGAATATTTGTGTCTATTTAAATTTTATTATTTGTATTAAAAAATGTGTTTATACCAGTTCGACTAGAAAATACCCTCTGTTATGTTCTGATTGTTCTTAAAATACATGACACATTAGTCACTTCAGCAACAAAGTTGCTTTTTCAGTTGGATCAGAGCTCTGGGAGCTCCCAACCGGGGAACTGGGGCATTCCATGCAGGAGAATCCATCAGAGTGGTGACAGTCCTTTCCCAGAAAATGAGAGGGATGTGACCGAGCAAAGAATGCGGGCGAGCAGCTGAACTTCTCTGCTGGGGTCTGTATGAATTCGTCTGGGCACAGCAGCAACAGGGAGGGCAGATGCTGCCCCTGCTGCCTGTGCTCAATGCTCAGCTGGGCTGTCACTTCCCTGGCTGCAGCTCTCATGAGGGTTCCAGAGCTGTCGTTCACATCTTCAGCTGTGGATGTTGAACTGCCCTTAATAATGCAAGATAATTTTGAGTGCGTTGGTTGTGTGTTGGGAATTCTTTTTATCTGCAAGTATAAAATTTATGCAATATTCTATAACACTTAAGGCACCTACTGTGACAGAACTTTTATTAAAATGTGACCTTTTAATTTTTGCACTAAATTTGGAACTCTGGCTTTTATGAGGGTACTTCAGTGAGATTATATTCTAATTTGTAAACTTACTGTTTGATGATTCTTCCAGTGTAGAACAGTTTATTATATGCTTGGGAGGCAGTAAAGGTGGAAGTCATATAGGATTGAAGTTGCTTATGCTAGTCCCTAGATTTTTACAGGTTTTTTAGGTGTGACCTGTTAAATACATATTCCTTTCTGGTGAATAGGATCATGTTTGGGAAACATAAGATGTTGGGCAATGTTTTTAATGTTGAGTATTGTTTAAAAAAAATCCAACTATTGTATTTACATCTCCAGCGTTAAAGGTGTATGTGTTCTTGAAGTGTACTGGATGCTCAACTATCCAGAAAAAAACCCATCCTTAGCCCTGAAACAGTCTGGGCTAGCAGTGTTAGAAGGCAGAATCAGTGTAGCACTGAAACAGTCGAAGCAGTTCTTGGTGCAACATCTGATTTGTTACCTGGAATATTTCTTGCTACAGGGCTATCTGCAAGGACCAGTTGTGCCTCACAAAGGGTACACATGCTCAAATGAACTCTACTTCTTCAGTAGAACTTAGAAGTTATTTTTGAGTTCAGCTGAAGAAAATAGGCTTTTTCCTTCAATATATGTCAGTAAATGTTTGAGTGTATAATTCAAATTAAGAGCTTTTTTTGTTTGAGAGGAATTAGGCCTTAGAATTTAGTTTGCTTTAATGGTCTTAGGCAGTGTTAGTTTTTTTGGCTCTAATACCATTTTCCTGTTCTTTGTTTCTTCTGTCCTAGAAGTTTGTGTGTGCGTTACAGGTGAGCCCTTTTGAGGGGGACTTTAAACAGAAAGTCATTAGTTGGTAGGCAGTTTGAATTTTAACATCTTGGGAATACGTCCCATCTTGGCCTAGGTCATTTATTGCTTGATTTGGCACAGTCATAGTGATAGTAAGCTGCTTTATTTTTAATTTTAATTTTGGGTTTTTAGTTCTTGAATGCTTGTTTTTCTTGGGTTTGTGAATATGGTACATTGAAGGTACAAAACATACACTGCATTTTATAAAGTGTAGAAGATATTGCTGCACAAACTTTATAAATGCCACAATGCAGCTTTCTTGACCTTTTAAGAAATTTGTAATGAAAACTGTTATAGAAACAGCTATAGATGATGCTCTTATTTGGTACCATGGCAAAATTGAGTACTGTGCTCAAGTTTGCAGCTGTAAAATCAGAAATAATTCCATTATTTTAGTCAGAATTGCAAAAGCAATTCACCTTGCAAAGCTTGGAGTGTTTTTTTGCTTTTTGTTGGCTGTTGGTTTTTTTTCTAAGTAGAACATTAACAACATAACCAGACTATATGAAAATAATGGAACCCTGTAAAAAATCCTTCCTGAATGACACAGGAAGTTTTATTAGAGGGATGCAGATTAGTGACAAAATAACCCAAAATACTTCAGCCAAAATAGAAAAAGTGATTGATTATTTCTTGTTTAGTCTCTACAAAGTTTAAGGGCCATCTGTGATTCTGTGAAAAATTCAGCATCACACTTCAAACTTGAATCAGTCAAATTGAGCGGGTGAATGTAGCTCTTAATCCTTTAATTATTAATGGAATTTTTAGAGCTGTGTTATATGACACATTCAAATAAACTTTTTGTATGTGTGATTACGTTTTGAGATACCAAGTATCTCCAGAATATGTTAGGACTACCAGATTAAACAAAACTTGCTCTCCTTTCAGCATTTCAGACCCGGCTGGTTCTTTCTGTAGTCTAAAATTGGTAAGTAACAGACTCCTAAAGCTTTCAGTGGAAGTTGTAACACTACTAGTAATGGCTTATTCTTCAAATGTTGAAGTTGAGGAAGATTAAAAAAAACCCAAGTAAAATACAACTAATGGGTTTTTTTGGTCTTTCCTTTAGTCCTCTTTAATTATTTTGGTCGGTACCTTTGTATGTTAACCTTATTCTGCTCTTTGAAATAACCTGGACTTCTGTAGTGTAAAAACTGGTTATTTATGAGGTAAATAAAAAGTATATACGACAATTAATTACAAATTATCTTTATTCTCTGCTGATCACTGAAGTTCTCTTTAATCTATCAGCACAGTTGGTGGATTAGATATGAAATATGGGCGTTGTAGCTAATTCTGAAGTATGATAAGTGTATTGCAACAGGAATTGATGGAACTATCTGTCCTATGTATGGAGACCCAATTTTTCTGTCATTTTCAGGCTACCCTTTGCTGTCAGTTAGTAAATATAATTTGATTTCTGAAAGGCAGTTGTTGAGCTTTTCAAGACGAGTCTGGATGAAGCGGTAAGGCTGGTGTTGACCCTGTTTTAACTAGGGAAGTTGGATGGGATAACCTTGTGCAGTTCCTGCCAACCTGAATGATTTTGTGAGTAGCTGTGTACACAATCCTGGATGTTTGCCTAGTTCTGTGAAGTTTTAGTGTAACTTCACTGAAATTGCTGTTCAGTGTTTGTGATACTGCTTATCTGAAAAGAAAGCTAATGTACAGCAGCAGGTACACAGTGAGAGATAAAACATGTAGTCTGCTCTTATTAGATCAAAACAGCAATTAATTATGAACAGAAGTCAAGAAGTCTCACAATTCAATCAGGCATTGCAAACTGAAAACCATAATGGTGTGCTGCAATTCCACTATGAATGATGTAACAGAAGTGTGAGATACATAGGTTGTGTCTTATGAAACTGCCTTGTTGACAATCCCAGCAAAGCTTCTAAGCAGTTTAGACCCAAGCAATAAATTAATGCTTAATTACGAACAGGATAATGTGGTGGTGGGGAGGAACAGGAGCAGAAGGAACTGTGCAGTTTGAATTTTAAAGTGAATTCTAGATTAGTCTTACCCACTAAGAATGGTACATGTTTCTGTTTCTTGTTTTGTTTCGTTATAAATACTAAGTTAATTTGATTTTAAATTGTAAGAACTATGGACAGCATAGATTTCATGTAGTATGTTATAAAAATGAAATTTGTATTTTCCAGAACTATTTTTTCTTGCTGTCCTCAGAATCAAGAACAAAATGTATTAATTTGTATTGATTCATCATTTCACAGTTACTTTCATGCCACTAATAATCAAGACTGTATTTTAAATCAGAAGCTTTGACCTTTTAATGCACAGTAATGGCAGAGATGGCTAACCCAGACATGAAACTTATATGGGTCTCCAGTTTGTGGCATTCAGAGCACTCCTACTGAGAAGGGATTTACTAAGGAAAACATAATGGCAATCTGTCTTTTTAAATTGGAAATGTGGAAAAAAATGTGTTATTTTTTGACATCCAATGAATTGTCTAATATGAGGCGTAATAGTGACCATGCTCTTTTAAAGTTTTTTTGGATTGGCGTTGTTTTCTTAAATGGAAAATAGTTGGGTTTATTTATAGTCATAAAAACTGTTCAAGTCCACTTTGTTTAATACACACACATTTCATAAAATGAAGAATCAATATTGTACCTTCTTTAGCCTTCTTCCAGTGTCTTTTTGAGAAATTTCACTTTTATACATTTTTTTGCGGGTCCTTGAATTTGCTCTTTTGGAGATAGTTACAGTTGTAAAATAATAATTAGTATGCTAGTTTGTCTACAATAGTAGAAAATGTGTGGAACAGCCTCATTTCTGGCAGTGTATGTGCTAGTCTTTATTCATACAACTGAAAAACCTTCAAGCTGATTTCAAAAGACTTATCTCCTCAAGAAAAAGCAATCATTTTTCATTTGCCTGCTATTTTAAGCCAAATGTTGATGTTGCCCTATGTTGTTTCATAAATAAGCTTTTATTCTCAGCAACATGTTACTGAAAGTGGCATAGAACCTGTCGTGTAGGCACAGTTCCACTCTGACAGATGGGCTGAGTGTAGGCTTGCCAGCCAACCATTCCCCACATCACCCAGCAGAGTATGAAGGGAAGCATTTTTGTCCAGGATTGCCACTGTGGCATTCAGTGCATGTAAGGCTTGAAGTTCAGGAAATGCACTTGGGCTGGTCCATCTCACAGGATGACCAAAAATTTAAAAATAAATCTGGTTCTGCTGGGTTTGTACTGTTCTGTTTCTTTTTGTGGTTCTGCTGAAGTCATCTAATGGGCTCAGCCAAAAGAATTCTGCCATGGACACACATTTCTCTGTGATGAATTATCTATGTATGGAAACATAAGCAGTGAGCAATTTCGCACACTGTTGTTTGTGACTACACGCATATCTCTTTGGATATAGAATAGGAAGACAAGGACCTACTGATACAGGATTAACTCCTGATGTAAAAATATGTAAAATAGAAAACATAGAATAAATCAGACATTTGAGACTGAAGATATGAATAGTGAAATGCAGAATATTTTTGCAGGTTTTCAGAAATGCAAATGAGCTATTACTTGTTTATTGGGGTTTAGGATTTTGGAGGGTTTTTAATTTTTTAAACAAATTGGCTTAATGCCTTGTGCTTGATTTTATAAAGTAGCCAAGCACTGCAGGCTTTTGGCAAATACAGTTGCTTGAACAAATGCTTTTGTATGTTACACTAGTCAGTCATTGTGTCTGTCATTTTTATCTTCCTCTATTTTTGCCTAGCTTCAATGTTTTAATCTTTTATTTCCAGTCTGACTTGCCCTTTATATAAAAATGGATTTTGCCAACTTTCCTGGAAGCTATGCTGAGTCAATACATTCAGGCTTCTTGGGGAACTTGGTTTCAGTTGAAAAGTTTCTAAATTATGGGAAATAATGTTTGCATGGCACTCATTTACAAGATAGCACAGTATATGAAAGAACAGGTGTGAAAAATGAAGTGAATAAAATTGCTTTTGAAATACAAATGGGCATTTCATGGGTTTCTGTCAGGAGAATGTCTTTTCTAAACTGTTCTAAGTATTTGATTTTTCTTTTTAGCTGGATGCTTTCCTTCTGAAATTAAATTACATAATATGTGACTAACGCTTCTTTACATGCTTAGTTTTAAATTAAAGTTCATAATTAAGCTTAATATGAAATTACAAGATTTGATTTAATGCTTTCTTCCAGTACCTGAACTAATGTTCACTGCATTAGAAGGTGCAGTCATCATTGAGAAGCTTTGTTCTTCTAACAAAAGGTACCAAAAATAAATTTGGGTAGGGTCACAGTGGTCTAGTTTAATACTGTTATGATAATAAGTCCTATAATTACTTTCAGATAGTTCTTCTTTCCCAGAGGATGAGGTTTTTAGTTTTGATGTCTGCTTAAAGCATGAGGATGACAGTAAAATTAATGTCATAACCTTTACAGCCTATTTATCGCTTTCTCTGTAATATCCTAAAGGATTTTGTGTAACATCTAAGATAAATGTCTTAGTATGGACAAGCATCAAATTAGGTTAATTGGGTTCAACTGATATTCATATTCAGCGTGTCTATCAGGACACCTGTTTCATATAAAAGACCTGTGGGTATCTTTCTGTGAAAATTGCTTTTAAATTATTACGTGTATATGCTCTGTGTCCTTGGGTTGTTAAAGACTAAGTTACAGTATAGGATTTTTTTCCAGTTTGCTTGCTATTTTTGCCTCTTAGGGATAATGAAATTTATCCTTTCACTCTCTGGTAGCATAAGGAATAGTACAGGCATGATAGAGCTTATTTTATGGCATTAAGAGAGATTTTACTTTCTATTTCTGTCCAACTTCAACTCCACTTCACTTGAAATTCTTGTAATAGATTTCTTTTCATCTCTGAGTAGTCAGTAGCAGATTTCTAGACAACTAATTTGAGTTCTGGAGTACTGTGACTGGAATGATTTTATTTAGTATCTTATGGTAGAGTTATAAACTGAGCAAAACAAATTTTAAGATTATATAGAATTTAAAAATTTTTGTCATTTTGATAAGCTCTCAGGTGGAGAAGATTTTATGATACTGCCAGATGGAAATAATCCATATCATCTCCTGTATTTGGAAAGAGCCAGTTTTGGACTCAAATATGACCAGGGAAGAGTGAAAGAACATTTGCATCTTCAGTATTCAATAAAAACATCAAGACATACTGAATTATTGGTTGGTGAGCAGCCTGAAATTTTTTCTGGATGTAAGAGTGTAAAAGAGGTACAAAATTTAATTAGTAATTTTAGTTCTAAGCTTAGGGTTTTTTTGAACATCAGCATGGTTTTTTTTTAATGGGAAGTAGTCATACCAAGCCAGATTTATAGTGAAATGGAAAAAAAAAAAAAAAACAAACCAAAAAACAAAAACCTGCTCAGGGCAGGCATAAGTAGTTTTGTGGATGTTACAAACTTCAAATTCTAAAAGTTTGAATCAATGCACAGTACAGAACGTTTTGATAAGACTGTATTTTATGTCTAGGACATGCATAAAATGTGTGTAGGTAATAAATACCTGTTAAATATGTTACAGACTAGCAGAAAGGTGTCAGAAACTGTCAGAGAAAGGATCAAAAAGACAGGATCACCACTGATGTATTTGAAAACAGTGTAAAACACAGACAGGACAAGTGCACAATGTTTATGGTTTGCTTTGTAAACTGTATGTAGTCAAAGAAGACATACATATAAGGATGGATAGAAAAATTTGAAGGGATGATAAGAATTTGTCCTGATTTCAGAATCTTGAGCTCTTCAGTTTTTCCTAAAAGGGAGGTTACTTGATTAAATATCTCCAAATATAAAGTGTGGTGAAAGGTTCTTTCATATAACAACAATAAAAAAAGCTATTCATGAATTGCTAAAAGAAATTATCAATGTTAATTGGAGAAATTATACTGTTTTAAAATTATTATGATTATTATTAAGAGCAGGTGATCAGTGTACTTGTCTGTCAAATAAGCACTGGATTTTCTAGGTTAATACCATTACCTTACTGCAGTTAGAGTTGAATTCAAATCAGAGATGCCTCTACAAAATGTTTGGATTTATATGATCCAATTTTGTGTTGTAGGGTTAGGGTTTGTGAACATGTCTGGGAAGAACATTGGAAGAATGTCTGGAGCTTCTATTTCCACATAGTATTCCAAGAGTTATTGATCTGTATCGTGAAGTCTGGTTTGTTATAATTCTAAAAGTAGTTAGTAACTATAGATGGGGCACCCTCTTAACGTGATTTGATGCTCCCATACACAGGGAAAGACCATGCAAACCTAAAAAAAGTGACTTTGAAATAATAATTTTGAGAATCTTTATTTGAACATAATTTCTCAAATTGTTTTTATGAGAATAT
The DNA here is from genome assembly GCA_013397865.1 of Struthidea cinerea. NCBI lineage: Eukaryota > Metazoa > Chordata > Aves > Passeriformes > Corcoracidae > Struthidea > Struthidea cinerea. The sequence continues at coordinate 1,339,118 of VZTI01001820.1, read as the reverse complement.
GTGTTGCTTTAAATGCTTCAGTATGTTTTGAAGTGCTGTATATACTAAGGGGGAAGAAAAACTTCTGACTTTGATTCTGTGAAAAGCTGTTACTGATCAATACGGCCTTAAAGAAGGATGTCTTACAACGTGGGTAACAGACAAGTTGGAAACGCACACCGGTTTCTAGAAGTGTCTCACCATTCTGAAATTACATTGATGTGGTCTGTTCCATTCTTGGATGTGTAGAGGGAGTTTTCTGTATGTTTGCACAATACCAAACTGCATTTAGGTGAGCCAATGTGTGTTTGTGTGCTGGGTCTGACAGCTCAGGGGTTGGCTGCTTAAGTACCACGGACAGAGGCTCTTTGAGGCCGTCGGCGATCTGCTGGTAGGCATCAGCAAACCGCTGCCAGGAGGTGCTGGTTGATGTACCAGAGCTGCTTGGTATGTCTGGCTCAGCACAAAAGATACAGGTACCAAAGAACTTCACCTGTTTGCTGTGTGAGAAGTCTCCTCACAGCAGCCATACTCAATGTTTTTTTATGCTTTGATGTTGAACTTCCTGAAAATGGAATTGTTTGTGTCTGTTTTTTACTTTACTGCTACCTACAGAACCATCTTCCTAGAACCTCACCCTTGCTTTCTGGGAGTCTATTGCATGATAGTAAAGAAATATATTCAAGGCTAATTTTGTTTGGTAATTGCATTAGAATTTGTCCTATGTATTTCTGTATTTAACCAAAACTAATCTTTGGTACTTCATGTGCTCAGAAGATGGGTCTTGAGTGCATGTCTGGCATGTTGTTTATGTAAGATTCTCCTGGCTGTTAAATTGGTCGGGAAAGTAAGCAATCTCCACATCTGTGCAGCTGGCTTTGTTCATGGGAATGTTGTAGCTGTACATGAAAGGTATGAAAGCCTAGATCTGAGTAAACCCCCAAGAAGTTGTAGTTCTATCTGTGTCGGTCAATGGACTTATCTGTTACCTTCCCAAAGCCTCCTGCTGCATTAGGAGAACAAGAGCTTTATAACCTTTGTGATGCCTAACATGTTATTGGTGGTCAGTTGAACCAAACCCTTATGCAGCCACTCCAAAAGTTAGGCCATTTTATGAGAAATAAGTCTAAGTGGATAACAACAATTTTGTACTGTCATTATATTCTACTATGTTTCTCTTAACTGATTGTTGAATCCCACTTCATCAGAGCTTGAACAGCACACTCAACAGCACTGGAAAGAAGTAGCCAACTCTTAATGTACTGGGCAGCCGTTTGATGTAAAGCCGTTTTGTCAAATGTAGTGCATCAAATCTTGTTTTAAATACCAACACCACATTAAGGAGAGATGGCAGTATAATGTTTGGTTCACAAGAGCAAGCTAATATCTTCATTGTAGCATCCGTGGAAGATTCTGCTGGTCAGATAGTTACATGGGATCTGTGCAGTCACATAGAACCACAGAATGGTTTGGGTTGGAAGGGACCTTAAAGGCCACCTAATTCTAACTGCCCTGCCATGGCAGGGAACCTTCCGCTAGACCAGGTTTCTCGAAGCTGCATCCAGCATGGCCTTGAACACTTCCAGGCATGAGGCATTCACAGCTTCTCTGGGAAAACTGTTCCAGTGCCTCATCACCTTTACAGTAAAGAATTTCTTCCTAGTATCTAATCTAAACCTCTCCTCTTTCAGTTTAATGCCACTACCCCTTGTCCTCTCTGTACATGCCCTTGTAAAAAATCCACTCCAGCTTTCCTGTAGGCTGCTTTTTGGTACTGGAGGGTGCTATAAGGTCTCCCCGGAGCCTTCTATTCTTCAGGCTGATCATCCCAAGCTCTCTTGGCCTGTCTTCATAAAGAGGTGCTTCAGCACTGTGATCAGCATAGGGGGTCTCCTCTGGATCCTCCCCAACAGGTCCACATGTTTGAAGGGAAATGATTGCTTAATCCTGTAAGCTGTCTGTGATTCTTCAGAATGCATTGTCAGGGTGGGATTCATGACTGTCCTCCTTCCTGGCTTTAAGAGGGGTGTTTAATTACAAGAAGCCTAAGTTAGTAGTACACAGAGTTGAAATACGGAGAGCATATATAGGGGTCCAAAGAAACACATGGTTTAAAACTCAGGTGGTGTTTTCGTGAGAGCTATGGACATACTGGGATCCATTCTGAAATACAAGTCTGGAAACTATTGCCATTGTCCTGTTTATTTTTTGTTACTTTCTAAAAAAATTATCAGAGCTTCTAAGTATCTGTATTTCTTTCTAGGAACATTGTCGTAACTATTAAAGGGCATAATGCAGAATCCGTTAACAACTTCTGCAGGTATAGTATGCTTTCTATACTTTTTTTAGAAATTAGATGCTTGTGATTCAAAATGTGGAAGAAATCTCATCATTATGAATCACTGTATTACTTGGGTCTAGTATTCTGCTGAGGTATGATTTGAAAAAAAAAGACATTACTGCAGCATTTATCACTTTAAACAATTACAATACTAAAATTGTTTTCTTCTTTAGGGCATTGCTAATTACTGTTAACACCTGTAACTGAAACTTGAAGTGCATAAATCTGCTTCTTGTTTGATTCAGCAGAATTAAGTATTCAGGTTTTATAAGAATTTTTTTAAATCCTCATATATTTGAAAATCCCTGCTATATTTGATCCCCATATTAAATGGGGTCAAATCTGTCTGCAAATTACACTACACAATTAGCAGAAACAGGAAAATAAACATTAACTTTGATTTTTTTAAAATGCCTTTTATCCAGCATTCCCATCCATATGAATATTTTTTTGTGTTTAATTCTTTCTTCTATGTGGTCTCTTCAAAAGTTGTCTTTCATTTGATTTTCTTTTCAGCAGGGTTAACGTCTTGAGTTTTTCTCTCCATTATTAGTAAGGGTATTTGTGTATTCCCAAGCCTCTAAATGTGTAGCTGTAAGTTCAGTTTCCTTTCCCTTTTGATCTGCGTCTCAATGCTAATGTTTAAATATGATTTTTTAACATGAATGACATTTTTAATGATACTTAAATGTGAGTGAACGTTTGATGGATATGACATCAGCTCTAATGGACCTTTCAGAACCATTGCTGGTTGTCAGTTAAATTTCCATTGTTAGTACTTATGTTAAGAAGAGCACTATATATTACTTAATTTGAAGCCTTGAGCTTTTACTGTTGTGTAAGTTTATACTTTACCTGTTTTGTGAAGACTGAGTATTTTTATGCTGCTGTAATAATTCTGAGGAAGCTGTTCCAGAAGCATGTCATTCTAATTGATCTTAGTTGATGAGTTTTGTGTCTCCTGGGACTATTCTTTCAAGGAAGACAGTACTTTACTTGGGTAAAGCTGTCCACCCCAGAGTGTGCTCTACGTTCCCATGCTTGTGACTGAAGTACTTAATTCTAATACTTAAAAGCATTAATTTAATTTTTCCTTTAAGTAACAGGAATTTGACCCTGGTTATAGTCTTATGTTAAAGCCATTTCTGAATAGTAGTAGGAGAATATAGACTGTGAAGCTGTTAGCAAACTTCGGATTAATCATTTGCTTTGAGATTTTTTTGAAGGCTTTTTCTTTTTTCCCTTAAATCAAAATCCATTCCAGTCAGTATCCTGTTACTAACTTGTACCCAGAGGGAATGGTAAACTTGGAAGTGAGCTTCCATGTTAGAAGTCACAGAATAACAGAGTAAACTGAGTTGGAAGGGACCCAGAAGGATCATGAAGTCCAGCTCCTGGCGCTGCACAGCACCATCCCCAAGAGTCACACCATGTGCTGAGAGCATTGTCCAAAACCTTGTTGAATTGTCAGGTTTGGTGCTGTGACCACTTCCCTGGGGAGCCGGTTACAGTGCCCAGCCACCCTCTGGGTGAAGAATCTTTTCCTGATACCCAACCTAACCCTCACCTGACACAACTTCAGGCCGTTCTCTCATGTCCTGGGCACCAAAGAGATCAGTGTCTGCCCCTCCTCTTCCTTTCACAAGACTGCACTGAGGTCTCCCTCCAGTCTCTTCCCCAGGCTGAACAGACCAAGAGACTTCAGCTGCTCCTCACACGGCTTCCCCTCAAGGCCCTGCACCATCTTTGTCGCCCTCCTTTTTAAGCTTTCTAACAGTCTTGTGTCTTTCTTACACTATGGTACCCAAGACTGCCCCCAGCACTCAAGGAGAGGCCGCCCCAGTGCAGAGCAGAGCGGGACAAGCCCTCCCTTGCCTGGCTGGCGATGCTGTGCCTGATGCCCCCCAGGACACGGGTGGCCCTCCTGGCTGCCAGGGCACTGCTGGCTCATGTTCACCTTGCCATCAACCAGGACCCCCAGGTCCCTTTCCGTGGCTCTGCTCTCCAGCCTCTCATTCCCCAGTCTCTACATCCAGGGTTGCCCCATCCCAGGTGCAGAATCCATCACTTTGCCTTGTTGAACTTCATGTGGTCCGTGATTGTCTAGACCTCTGATTTGTTGAGATCTCTCTGCAGGGCCTCCCTAGATCATGACCAGGAGCTGTATCAGTGTGAAATGATGATACTCTGTAAATATACTAGTCTCAGTAAGTTTTTTTGCTATGATACTTTTTTGTCTTTATATCAAGTACCACTTGTTTTTTAAATGTAGCACTTTGAAAATATGGAGGTTATTAGTAATTTGTGATGATTTATGTACTACTCTAATGTTGGCACATTTCTTACAAATAAAACTTTGGAAAATAGATTATATTGGAAATGGAACCTATCCATCAGTTACATTCAGTGTGGCATATTTGTCAGTGTTTCTGTACTTTGAGTGTGCTCATTATTTTTCAGTTAAATATGGAAGTAATGATTAGTACAAGTTCTTTGAGTGGCAGCTAAACCCTTCACTGCTGCCATTTGTCATGTAATAGCAGGTGTTCTGTAATTTGATCTGTACTCCTTCAAGACATCTGTATTTTTCTCCGTTTAAAATATTTTATAAGAAGGGTGACTATCTTATGTAGCAAGCAATTGTAACACCATGTCCAACTAGATGCACTTTTCTGAAAAATAAGTATCTAACTTGTCAAATCTTACTTTTTCCTCAGAATTATGAAATTATCATTTCATTGATATGACAACATATGACATGACAGCAATCATTGAAGCATTATATTCAACTATTCACACTCATGTTAAAAATTTACCGTTGAGCAAGTGTTGGTATTTTTTATAATGCTCTATAATGACATACAGTACCACTGTGCCTTAGTGAACTGAAATACCGTTGGCATTGTCAGATTTATAAAATGTTTTTGTTAAATGACTCTAACATTAAAGAATTGTGTATCTTATACAAATATTTTGCAAAATATAAGGTTGTCCTGGTTTATTTATCTAATAGGTTTTGTCTTTTTAAAATATACGTTGGAAAAGGGTATCACATGCTAAAGTAATAGTTTTGGTCTTTGAGCATGTTTATTTTAATTTTTTTTAGAATCATAGGTCAAGTGTGGTTCTGTACATTTTGTATCCTTGTTAGTATGGTTATTTGGTGCTGGGAGATCTCAAACTTCCATTAGCCTTGTAAATGTGTTTCTTAGCATCAGCTCTCACTTTGCTGGAACCCCTGCTGCCTTTATGTCATTAACATAAATGCAGGTGCAAATAGCATTTATGTACTTTGATAGAAGGCAGTTGGAGACGTTTCACTGTGGGACACGACACTTTCAGATTGTGTACATCTGTTCAAATAATGTATCCAAGCCAGTGACATGAATGCAAGGATAAAACATCTGCCCCTGAGACCATTTGCCATACAGCAGATGCTTACATCTTTATTTATGCAGATGGTTTGTGTGATGAGCTGAGCAATGATGAAAGCGAGAAAGTTTGACAAAGATTTCAGGGTATGCCTTGGGACGGGAACATATTTTGGTAACAGTGCTTTTTCTTCATATGCCTACTGAAAGAAGAACATGCAGTGTAAATACTGGTGTTTCTAGTAACATGGCCACGGACATGTCATTTTGGGCACTGACTAGATTAACACAAGATCAGTAAAGGATTTTTTTTTAAAATCTCAGGCACAATAGTCGTACTGCAGTTATAGAGAATGCTAAATAGTTTAATAGAAGTAATTACTTGTAAGCAGGAAGGCTCAACTGCTTTGGTTTAAGATGATCTCAAGTTATACAAAACATTGAATTTACTGAAAAGTTTGCAGACGCAGAATGTTTTGAAATACTAAGGTAACTTGTCATGAAGTTGTTCGGAGGTTGGGTGCAGTGCTGCACCTGATTTTTCAGGACAAGCCATATTTAGCCTTACAAAATTATTAGGCAAGTAGAACAGCCTGTCTGTTGTTAGAGACTTAGAGTAGGGCAGTGGCCGTGAGCCGCGGCTCTAAGCCGGGCTGGCAGCTGGGGAGCGGGGGCTGCCGGCGCGTCCTGCGGGGCCGGGACGGCGGGACGGGCACCGACTCCCTCTGCTGGGCTCCGCTCCCGGGGCTCCTCTGTCCGCAGCACCGGGCTGCGGCTGCGGCACACGTCAGGCTGAGGGTATCGTCTCTGGCCTACATTCCTGGCGACTGCGTTCCTCTTTCCATCCCCTCGTTTGCTGGCACCACTGCCGGGCTTTGCCGATCCATGATCACCTCTCAGCAGTGTATTCCATAGTTCCTTTACAGCACATCCACCACCTTCTCTTGAGAACCAGTGCTGCCTTTAAACAGCACAGTGACCAGCATGGGCAAGCTAGCAATGCCAATAAGCACTGCAAGTAATTGTCATTATGCACTGGGGGAGGAAAACCAATCAGATACTGTAATTTAAATTGTTTTCTGCTGCATCCTACTGCCAGTAAGGCCTAGCTGTGTTCAAGTTCAGCAGCAAGTGATAATTTTATGGGTTCTGAAAACTAATGTTTGCCTAGCCAGGACCACAGTATTTCAGAAGGCGTTTTAGTTTTCCTATGCTATACAGATCTATGTCTGTCTTTGAAAAAATATACATACCTATTTGAAGCATGGTGGAGATCCTTTAATCTTTATTTTTGTTTTTATTGGAATTAACTACATGTAGCAGTGTTTTGCATATCTCAGCCAGAGCTGGAGAGTCTTTTTCTGAAGAAATCTGGCTCATGAAGAACGTAAAAGGGGCACAACTAGAGCAAACAAAAACTTTAGATAGGGATTCCCCATTCAAAACTCAGAACACTTAGGTAATTTTCAGTGAAATTACCTATTAACAAAATCCTCCAGCAAATACTCTCCAGCTATCCTTGAAGTTTAATGATTTTTCTGGCCCTTTCTTTGGGGAGTAGTAAACTTTGTGTATAGTTTATAACAGAAGACTCAATATAGGCCAAGCCAAGACCGACAGTCTTCTGATCCTCTGGTTATGAGGGAACATATTTGAGGTTTGTATTATAGAAGTCACCATGCAGATGTTTTTAATGCCTCAAGTAAAATATAGTTGCAATATTGAGCCAAAGTGGTAAATTAATTGTTTTCTCATGCATACAGTCTTTCTTTAGAAAAAAGTGTACTGATTCCTACCAAAAAAAAGGGGTACTCTTTAGCAAGAATAAAACTTCAGCTTTTTTGTTGTGTTCTCTATTTGCAAAAAAATTAAATCTTGGGAGTAAGAGCCTAATTCTCTTACTGAAGTGAGACATATGTGTTTTCTGTCCCAAAGAGGATTGAACTCTCAGTAAGATGTAGATATGTTGTCTTTTTTGAAAGGAGAGCAAAAATCTAATCAGAAACTATTTTATGATTTATTCATAAAATTGTTCTACTTGACCTTTTTTTGCTGCATAGTTTTTGAAGATTTCTGCCTTCATTTTTTTAGCGCACTTGGTCATTACTGTTTCCCGTACTTAAGAGAAAATAAGTCCATTAATTACCACTTACATTAGGCATATTAAAATTTTTTCCATGTTGATTTGATCTTGATAGGTCCTTTAAAAATGACTTTACATTGACTTTGCAGGGGATGAATTACTGTTTAGGTCCATATATTTCCTGATGCTCACTAAAAGAAATTTCAACTGGCAATTCTCCCAGAAATTTTTGAAAATCCAATTACAGGTGTTTATCCTCAGTTTCTGAAGTACCTAATTTGTACTCACAATGCTGTTGGGGGGTTATGAATTACTAGTTTATGACCAGTGCTTCCATCACCTCCCTTCAGCTATTTTCTGAACAATTAGTTCCCCCAAGTGGCTGTATCACTGCAGCCTTACTTTGCAAATCTTCAGGAATGGTGTCCTTTATGGAACAGAATGACTGGGCAAAACCAGCAGAGATAACCACTGGACTTGCAGTGATACCAAAATAATTTCCATTCTACTCAATTGCATCCTGTCAGAGAACCAAGGTTTCTAGATAATGCTCACTTGCAGGCTGACATGGTTGGTTGCTGAAACTAGCAGAGGCATGTTGAAATACAGTCTTTGGTGATGTATCTAACAGTGTCTCTCAAACAGAAGTTCTGTAATTAAATTCAGTCACTGTTTTTGTGGTTTCAGAGGCCAGGCACCATTTTGAGCCCTTAGTTCTTATATTGCCATAGTGAGAAAAGTCTGTGTGTAATTTCTTCAGCTCTAAACGTGGAAAACGTTATTAGTAATTACAGATGCTTTATGTCTACCTTTCTTTATGCCAGCTTTCATTTCTTGATATGAAAATATTTTGATCTGCTGAAGACCTATTAATTTTGTTAACCTTAATATGAAATGAGTAGCTTATAACTTGAAAGACTGTGCCTTCAAAAAAATGGAAAGCTTTTAAAGTTCACAAACACTGCATGCGAGGTGCTAAAAAAGCATGTAGATCTGCTAATAAATGTATTTTAACTCACTGCAAAAGTGTTTAAAAATCTCTTATGTATATGTATTCTGACTCTTAGGAAGGACTTTGAAGACTGTCTTTATACAGTAGCACAAAAAAGGCTTTTTTAAATAGGATGTTGTGTTAAGCTATGCATTGCCCACATTTTATATAGGAAGTTGCATTTGAATAGTGATTTACTTATGTGTGGCTAATACATTTCAGGTCACAACTCAAAAAGGTTACCTCAAAGCTGTTGGCCACTTGTTATTCCCTATAGAAATAGTATTTCATACATATTTTAAAAGTTATTTGTGTTGGGACAATAAAGAGATCTATGAAATCTAAATCTATGAGAAATCAAAAATTGTGTCTTAAGTAGTACTGTTACTACTGTTGCTACTATAGTGACTGAATTTCTCGATGTGTTAACTTGTGTTTAACAAGTCTGCTTTAGTATGGGTATTTTTTTATGTTATACTTTCCTCTGGAGACAGAGGTACTAAAGTCAAGATGCTGGTGAGATTGATGAGCAGTTAAAAGATTTCTTTCTTGTATCTAGTCTGAATCTACCTTCTTTTAGTTTAAAACCATTATGCTTTGTCCTGTTTCTGCAAGCACTGTAAAAAAGTGTTGCCATCCTTCTTTTCAGCCCCCTTCAGATATTGTAAGGCCCCAATTAGGTCTTCTTGGAGCCTCCCCCAAACTAAACAACCCCATCACTCTCTCAGCCTTTCGTCACACAAGAGGTGTTCCATCCTTCTCATCATTTTTCTGGCTGTGCTCTGGACTTGCTCCAACGGGTCCACGTCTTTCCTCTGCTGGGGTCCCCAGAGCTGGACACAGAACTCCAGGTGGGGTCTCACCAGAGCAGAGCAGAAGGGCAGAATCCCTTCCCTCGCCCTGCTGCCCACGGTGTTTGGATGCAGCCCAGGACACTGTTGGCTTTCTGGGCTGCAGGTGCACATTTTCAGCTACACTCAGTTTTTCATCCACCAGTACCCCCAAGTTCTTCTTGGCAGAGCTGCTCTGAATCACTAGCCCCAGCCTGTATTGATACCAGGGACTGTCTTGACCCATGTGCAGGAACTCATGCGCTTCCCGTGGGGCCACTTGATGTTGTCCAGGTCCCTCAGGTATCCCATCCTCCAGGTGTGTCAGCTGCACCGCTGAGTTTGGTTTTGGTTGCAGACTTGCTGAGGGTGCAATTGTCCATCCCATTGTTTGTGTCACTGATGGAGATACAAAACAGCACTGGTCCCAGTACGGACCCAAGGGACACCACTTGTCACCCATCTCCATACAGACATTGAGCTCTTCACCATTACCTTCCAGCCAATTCTTTATCCATCCAATAGTCCATCTATCGATAGAGTCTGTAGCTCTCCAATTTAGAGAAAAGGGTGTTGAGGAGGACCGTGTGAAAGGCCTCTCCTATGTACACTTTCAAACAACAGAGGAAGGCAATTCGGGAAGTTGAGAGAGTGGTGTAATCCAATTTTTTTTTTCTTAAGTTATGTTAGATCTGTACAAACTTTGGCATATATCAATATATGGTTAATAGTGCAAAAAGGACATTTCAGGCAAATACAAAAGACTGAATTAGAGAGGAAACTGAAGAACTCTAGATACAAACTATGTACCCATGATCTTGGATTACTGTATGACTTCCCTCTGCAAGATATGACGGTTTATGCTAAAAATAGTTTTAGCTTATTCCCACACTGAAAAATGCCAGTAGGAATTTTAATGTTGAACAGCCTCTTTAATGGAGTCCAATTAATGTAAAAAATAAGGTCTACCTTTGTTATTGCAATATGCTATTCTGTCAGAATAGTCTTTTGGAGACCATTTAAGGAATCTAGGTAGCATTCCACTGCTCACAGAATTTCTTGAAATGCACTATAATCCTAATCCCTTAAAATAATAAACTTCTTTACAGACTGTAAAGAAGACCTTTCTAAATTACAAAATGCTTACTGCACAACTAGCAAATCACATTTATGCTCAAATCAAATTTAATTATATATAGCTTTAAAGATACAGCTTAAAGCTTCTAGAATTTTAACAATTTGTTTTGGTCTTGTTTTTCCTGTCGTATACCAGAATAAATTCTCTAAGTGTATTTGCACATTCTGTATCTTAGTGTTTGTGTGAATGATCTATGTTGATTTTCCAATCTTGCATTAAGATACTTTGTTATATTGGTTTTTTTTTCTAAACTAGTTTAAATTGCACAAAAGCACACTTACGTAAACATAATTATATTACTCTTTAAAAAATTAAGTACTAAAAAGGTAAGGAACGTGAGATTCCTCGCTTGACTTAAATGTTTCTCCTTTCCACATCACATGTAATGTTGGTTACCTGTTTTAAGTCTGCATTTAATTCCCATATCCCACCCTGATTCTTTGGCCTGGACACTTTTGAAGTCTCATTTCTAGTCTTGTCCTTTTTCTGCTTGCCCTGTGTATTCCCGTATTTCTCTTCCACACTGTCAGCTCTGCAGCTCAGAGATGAGGAGAGGCCATTTCCTTGTTCCAGCTTGGGTGCTTGGACCTAAAGCTGTAGTTCAGGGAAAATCCGGCCCAGCCTGAAGCAGGAGCACATTGTAATCATTGGAAAAGTTAGCTGCTTGAAGTATCTACTGAACACATGCCCAGAGTCTACAGCTTTGCCTGATTTGGGCAGCTTTTCACAGATCAAAGAGACATTGCTGTGTCGCATATCAAGGTCTTCACCCAGTGCACAGATGTGTTACTAGATCAATCTTTTTTTTTGTCTTTTTTTTTAAATGCAGACATACTGAGAATGGCTGGTATTTTCTGCTGAAATTAATATTAGAAAATTATCTGATGCAAATACCCAGAACAGAACATTCCAGCCACGTAGTTATTATTAGAAAAGATAGAAACAACTGCAAATTAATCGCTATAATGTATAGAGCTGGACGCTCATGGTTTGTAGGCTTTGTTACTAATCTTATTTTGTACAGGTGTGTGGCAAAACTGGTTTTGAACACAGAAGTCCAAATTCTGTTTTCTATAATATCTGCAGTTTATTCACATGGAATTATGGGAAGTGTAAATGAGCATAGAATTTAGCCCCTGTATTAAAACTCCTCGCTAAAGCTACTGAATCTTCATTTTTTGAAGTGTTTTGTTTTGCTGCTGACTGTCTGCCATGACAGTGAAGCTAAACCATCCCATCTGTTTGCCACATTAACCAGCTTTACTCAATTGTTAAACTATCACCTTTCATTTGGCATGTAATATATTAGATTTTAAAGCGTATTTTGAGGAGAGAAAAATAGTGAAGATCAAGAAGCAGTAGTTTTCTTAATGCATTAGCTGGAAGTTAATGTTTTATATTGCCATTTTATATTGTCTTTTTCTGGGTTTTGTTGGTTTTGGGGGTTTGGTTGTTTTGGGTTATTTTGTCCTGGGATCTATTTATAACTGACTGAAGTACTTTTGCAGGTGGTGTTTTTTTGCATGCTAATCCTGCAGAGAAACATTGTGTCCAACAAAGTATGCTGGGTCAGCAAAAGCAAGAAACTTGTGCTGGAAAGACAGTATCCACAGGTATTTAGTGTGTATGGAGATTTGGCAAAATGAATGATTAACTATTATTGGCAGAAAAAGATCTAATGTTGTGTGTTAGAAAGTTGTGCATTTTTTTTCCCCACAGAACAGATACTCTTCCTTTCAAAGGCAGCAGAAGACTCAGCAGTGTTCATGTGCATTGAATATTCATTAATCGTCGTCTGTATTTCTGTCCTTTCCTTCAAAACAAGATGATCCTTTTTTTGGTGTCATTTTCTCTCATATGTTCATTCAGACACAAATTACATACCTGCACAACTGAGGTGGACCTACAAGGATTATTTTAAAAATGAACACTGTTACTCAGTGGTTTCTGTGGGGGTTATTTTCAAAATAGACTCGATAGTGCTGAAAATTAAATTTCTTCTGATACTTTCTATAGCGTCTGAGTTCAGCAATGTTGTGTGCTTTACATAGGGAACAAACTAAAAGAAGTACAAAAATAAGGCAGATTAGGCTGGAGTGGACCTGACTTGGGAAGGCAGGGGAACCATGAAGAAGCAGCAACCCATGGAGACTCAGTTTCCTCCAGAGGGCTCTTCCCTGCATGGCTCTATCAGAGAATTTAATGCATCATTGATTTTTGTATTGGTGTGTCACTGTCCACTTCTATACAATTTTAAGGTTATTTAGAAGGGATGAAAGCTTGTGATATCTTGCAGGTGTCTGAGTGCTTTTGATACTTGCAGGTCCTAGCATGGTAACCTGTCGCCGCGGACCCTCGGACAGCGCGGCCGCTAAAGCGGCGTCCGGTCCGATCCCGGCCGGGCTCGGCGACAGTGTCTGCGAACACTGCCCTGTGACGTCTGCCTCTCGGCAGCGCGCGGTCAGCCGCCTCCGCGCAGGTTGTCGCAGGCAGCGGGGTGAGACCGGCTAATCGGTCTCCCGAGACCCGTCGTCCGGGATGCTCAGGCTGCAGGTGGTGTGCGGTGGTAAGGCAAGGCGACCCCGGAGGCGAAGAGAGGAAGAGAAGGAGAGCTCTCTCTCTTACCAACGACAGCGTTTATTGCAGCGTGGCAAGAGTGGGGGGAGAACGCCGAGAACTCTGAGAACTTTAGGGGTGTCCGAGGGTTTTTAAGGGAGGAAAGTGAGGGAGGGGTTTACAACTTGGACTAATAGGATAAAGGTGCAGGGGAGGAACAAGGGTACAAAGTCCAATGGGGTAAAACCAGGGGTGTTAACTTGGGGGGAGTCAGGGAGGAGCCAACATGACAGACAATTAACTGGGGAACATTCTGGAAAGGGGGAACTGGGTGTGTGTACAGGGGTGGAGACTGAGGCTGTGACTGGCAGCAGGTAGGGAACCCTCACCCACAGTAACCATTAATCTTTTAACCGAGACTTCTAAAGTAAATGGGTTGAACTGCATTTGGTTTAGCCTTGTGTGTAATTATTTAAAAGTGTCTACCTGTTGCCCCAACTCCACACCCATCTGAAAGAGTGAGGACACAGCAGTTACAAATTACCTTTACTTCCTTCAGATATTAAATCTAATGTTTTCACTTCTTTCCTTTGTTATTAGTGAAAATTTTAAAGAAAGTATAAAAATTGTTGCCTTCCAGGGAAGGATCTGCAGATTGACTTGTAGAAAGAATGTTGTCTAAAATGAAGGGCCATCCTCACAAATGCCATTGCAGAGCCTCCCTTACCCGAAACTTCCCCTTGCTAGATGAAAGACTTCATGGGATTGCATAGGCACAAAGGCTTTCCCTCAGGTCACAGCTAAGTCAAAATGAGTCCTTTGAATCAGACAGAAGTAATTTGGAAAAAACGGAATGCCCATGAAAGATGCTTATGAGGTTTCCAAGCAGCCTTTGCACAAGCCAGACAGCCAGAGCATATCCAAGTCCTTCAGCGTGGTGAAGACATGAATTATTATATCTCTGTCTGTGTGCAAAGGAAGTTGTTGAAACTTTTCACCAACTATAAATGGAAAACAGAATTTTGGTCACTGATGATACTTGCACGCTCTGGGTGGGGTCAGTAGAACTTCCAGTCTGTGAATTGACTGGCTGCTTTCTCCTGATCCAAGATGCTAAGTAGTCTTCCACCAGTTCTTCCAATTAGCTTTCCCAGCCTGGAAGCAAAATGTTAACAAAGTCTGAAGTGTCATCAGACTGCTAGTCTGCATCTAGCCCTTCTCTATATTTAGGCACTGGCTAAGCTGCTTAACTACAGTAGCTGTGTGGGAGGGGAGGGGAAGGCAGAGCTGAGTATCCTTTGCTTACCAGAAGCACTGCAATGAATATTTCTGCACTAAAATGTCTAATGTAAACTTGTGAAAAAGAAAAAAAAAAAGTTGTACTGAAGGTTGGTACCAAACATAGCTTGCCTGGAAAACTTATTTATGATAAAATTACGCTAGTTGGAAAAAGTGTTTATATAAAAATCCCATCTCAAACAGTTATATCAGTTCTTAGTGTTGCGTTAACTGGGTAAGAAGGATATTGATCTAAACAGACCTTGTTTCAAAGAGCATCTTGTGTTTGATTTTGATGAAGGTCTTGGCTTCTAGAGCAACATTCTCCAGGGGAATGCTGAGAAAATATGTGGAGATACTTTCTTTATAGAAAAGTGATTTTACTGCTTAATTTTGCATTAGGCAAGTCAATGCATTTAAAAAACATATGGTTCTTTTTAAAGCTAGTGCCATACATTATTTCTACAAATATTTTCTTCTAACCTCAAATTAACCTTGCTTTTTGTGGCTGCCATTTGTAGAGGTGGCATGTCTACAGCAAAACTTCCACCTTTTCCTGTTACCATTGGTTGAAGAGTGGGTGCCTTGTAACTTGGAGTAGCACAGGTAGTAGTCTGCTGAAATGCTGGCTTTCCTAAAAGTTTTATGCAAATCAGTGAATGAAATTTTGAAATAAAAAGGGAGAGGAACAAGAGAAATGAGAGAGAATGGAAACAGCTTCATGTTGAATATTGTGGCAAGCTGAATAGGTGCTGATTTGGAGAATGGCAAGCATGATCTGGAGAAATAAGAACTGACTCTGTCCCCTAAAAAGAAAGTACACTTATTCTGTCATCTGCTGTATTTAAGCTATACAGTTTGACCTGTAACTATCACTGAAGTTCAGGGCTACTTTGGTTAGTGATTACAGTACTTTACATAATTTTATTGTTCTTCTCAGAAGTACTTAAATTGTTTATTCAAAAAAACAAGAAGAAGATACCTTGCAGGAAACAAATAATCATCTGAGTACTAACAGAAATCTTAGCAGCTGAAAATGTAAAGGTCTCTATGTATTTAGTGGCTAGAATGTAAAAAAAACAATTAAAAATTGAGAATAAAAAGTGCTGTAGGGAAACAATTTTAAACATACCATGTTTCTGCTTTTTCTGGGTTGCACAAATTCTGTAGGCCTGGACTTATCCCTCTGTGCAGGGATCTCAATATTTGTGTAGGAATTCCATATGTACAGTAACCCAGTCTGCACAGAATGTATAGAAATTCAGAACATCTCTACAGACGTTGAGCAGAAAGAAAGTTATGGCGGTGCCCAGTAGTTTCACTTAATTGGAGTATAAAGAAAGTACATAATGGACTTGGGGTTTGATGCAGTAGATGGCAATAAAACGATCAAAGGCTTATGCCCTGCGTAGTTACTGCTCTATGAATCTGCTGATCAAAGAGTTTTGAAAAGCATCAGATCTACTAAGTATGAACTGTACAGTTTATATGTGATTGCTCAGAGAATCCAACATGTCCTGAAGGCAGTGGCTTTACTGCACATGTGCATACCATGAATATGCATGTATATCTGTCCAGAAGTTCTGGTCATGAAATATGACAGGTTTGTAGCTTGCAGTGCTTGTGGAAAAGTATGTGACGACTGAGAAGAACATCCAGGATTAAGATAAATTTACTGGAGTTTGCAGTGTTGGTAGTAATTTACAGTTATATTTTTAAATCCAGAATCACCTGTAAGTGCATTTGTAATATAAGTCTTTAAAATGGCACGGAATGGAAACTTTCCTATGGAATTGTCTTACTACAATATTTCAAGGTTCCAGCATTTACTTTCACATGTTCTATTCAAATGTGATTCCTCTCTCAAAATGATTTTTGCTTATGTCCTAATTGTCTTTCAGCCTGGGATCTTTGTAGCTGAATTTTCAGTGGTTGAGATTATTGGGATTTCTTTTTTTCAGGAAACCTATCCCAGGTTTTAAGACCTGGAAGCATCAATAATTGAATTTGGAAGTGGCTAATGAGACTGAAGATTAAATGGTAGTGGTACAATTAACTATGTATCAAGTCCTTTTCTGTGGAATCTGAAAGGTCAGCAGGTGTCTTTGCTGCCTAATGCATATTATATCGTATGAATTTTATCTTTTTCCTTTTGTTTGTTTGAATTATCCTTACATTCTTTTTTACTAAAAACATTTGTGACTTCTATGAACACAAATAGAAACAGGAAGGAATTGTGATATAACCTTGATAAATTGCATCTTTCAAGAAAATGTTTAAATAACTTACTACAGTAGTTCTGTTGTGTGTTAGTGGCACATGAGTAATTTTTGTGATTGGGTATTTAACAGTAGTTCATATTCACATATTCTTTCAAGTCTTCTTTGATTTTATTATACATTATTTGCATGTTTTGCAGCAGTAATTTTTCTAAGACTTCATCAGGCAAACTTTGGTCTGTATCTGATAAAACCCACAAATTCTAAATATTAGGGAAAGTCTGAAAGCATCATTCTGTTTGAGAGAGATGATCAGAGCTGGTGCTCAGAGAAGTTCTGTGTCATGGAGCTTAAATCCTGTCCCTTTTCTTCCAGCAGAGTACTGGCAGCATGCTATTGCAGCTTTTTCAGGGCTGAAGAGGCTTATGGGTGTATTTGTTCTGAAATGTCATGTAGTTTCTAACCTTGAGTGAAACATCCAATTAATATTTGATTTAGAAGAGATTTTTTTTCATATCTGTGTTCAAGCATGTTGCTTCAGACAGTGCTTTTGTCTATGAAACTTTTGCAATTCTAAATTTAATTTGGTGGTCATTTAAGTGCCTAAATATTTTTTATGAGCTTGTGTGTAATAGTACCCTTTGCAAGCAGTTTTACTTTTGAGAGAGTAATTTTTAAAAAATACTATGTATCATGTTACATCTTTGTTATGTTATTCTTACAGATAAACAGAAATCCCCTTCGGATACAATACAAAGTTTTCAGAAGAAAAGTCAGTTTAGGACCATTGCTCCAAAAATGGTACCAAAAATTTTAACATCTGGAGTGGTTTCTTGTCTTCAGTCATCTTTGCCTGAGCCAATTACACCAATTTCAGCTTCAGGTTCCAAGCCACTGGTGGTACCAGCTCAGAACTACGCTGTCATGCAGGTGGCTGCTCACAAGGGGACGTTTTCCCTGTTGGCTGTGCCGTGTGTTGCGCCTGCCCTAACACAGCAAGTTCAGCAGTCGGCTGTGGCCCCTTCTGAAAACCTAAAGCTGCCCATCCCCAGGTACCAATCTGTAAGAAATAAATCGCTGAGTGACAAAAAACCGGCACAAATCTCTGCTTTGAGTGCACGTAACAAGATTCCTACCAAAGCACTGATCTCATCACAGGCTTTCTCCATGACTACTCTCGCTGAAGACTGTCCTGAAGCGCATTCTAGTTCAGATTCAGCTGAGCAAGGGATGATAAGAGACTGTGACTCAACTGAAATTGGAGTTGCTACATTAATAAATAAAAGCAATTGTGTGGAATCTGGATCTCCTTTAATGAACAAAACTGAAATTGCTAGCAATAGTATTTCTGATCCATCTGTAGTTGAAGACTCTCTATCCAAGCCAAGAAGTACAACTAATCCCATGAAACTAAGTCTACACTCTGTGAAGACAGAATTGGAAACCACGAGAGAGTCACTTCTGACATCTGAGAAACTAAAGAAAAAACCCACAAATTCTGCAAATCCTGTTGCTGTTTTGTCACCAGCAGTTTTTGGCAGCACAATTCAGATGACTCCATCAGCACCAAAAGGAAAACTTCCTATTTTGCCTTACTCAAGGATGAAAAATTCAGTATTCTGTAAATCTAAGCAGAATACTAATGTTATGGATTTATCTGGTCATTCACTAAAATCTGAGTGTGAAAAGATACCATCTTTGATGAAAACCAAAGCCTTTGATAAGCAATTAGCTGTATCATTTACACAAGTACCCAAACAAACCATTCGAGAAAATACCTTCTCTCCATCCAGCAAAGTGGATGATGTCGACAGCCTTAAAAAATTGAACAGCGCAACCCCTAAAAGAAGAGGCAGGAAAAAAAGAGCCCCGGATGATTTATTGGCATTTCAGGCCAAGCGAAGGAATAAAGCAGAAGCAGTGAAAAAATATCGCAGTATCAGACCAAAACCAGCAGTAGTTGCGCAGGCGTTTGCACCGCTGACTCCTGCAGCAATCATAGAGACACCGTCTCATGAACAAGACTTATTTTTAAATGGCTCACTTGCCAATAAATGTTTAAGTTCCAAGCACAGTGATGCTACATCAGCTAAATCAAGTGATCTAAGTAGAAATACATGTTCAGCCATCCCTAAGCCGCTGCACAGATGCCATGTTTGTAACCATACGTTCCAGTTCAAGCACCATCTCCAGGACCACATGAACACGCACACGAGCCGGCGGCCGTACAGCTGCAGGATCTGCCGGAAGGCGTATATCCATTCTGGCAGCCTCAGCACCCATATGAAGCTTCATCACAACGAAGGCAAACCCAAAAAGCTGGTGTGCTGTGAATTCTGTGCTAAAGTTTTTGGCCATGCAAAAGTGTACTTTGGCCACCTCAGGGAAGTCCACAGGGTTGTTATCAGCACAGAGCCCTCTACTAGTGAGCAACAGATGCAAGATACTTTAAAGAAGAGAGACAGGAATATAAAAGAGGCAGAAGAAGCTACAGAGAGGTGAGAGTTTTCAGTAATTAAATGCTAATGAAAACTGGATTTCAAGTTGTCAGTGGAAATCTATAAACCTCACTATTATGAAAATTGTTGCTTTTTTCCCCCAGTGAGATTCCTAAAGGTTTAAATATTTCATTTGAATCTAGTCAAGCCATTAGATCAACCAGTATATTTTATCTGATTTATTTACTATAAATCGTTATTGACACTTGACTATGCAAAGTAATTTTGCATATATTCTAGTAACACCCAATATACTGCCATATTTGGGTCAGTTGGTTTCTTGTGGTTAGCATTCTGTTAATCTGCACTGTTTTCTGTCTTACCCACTTTGGGGTTTTCCCTAGAAGATAAGGGAACCAATTGCAGTAAGCAAAAAACAATTCGTATTTCAGCATTAGCTTGTAGTTTGTTTTCCTTCTTAAATATCATTATTCCATTTCCTTTTAGGGAGTGCTGTGAGCTAATCCGTCCTGAGTTTACTGCTGCTTTTGTGATCACTCAGCTGAGTAGAAAAGTTAATTTATCATATTAAGATGGATAGAACATTCTTTTACCTCTGTATTATGATTTTGAGGTGAAATCTCTTGATACAGTATAAATGTTGCCTTTTTTGTTTGTTCCACTGTGCATTTATTTTCACTGACGAATACTCAGGGCTTTAATGTAACTCCTCACTGCAACACTACAGTTCCATTTTACTCATTTTACTTTGCACAGCTCCACTCTCTGGAGCATCAGTTAGAAATTTTTAAGGTCTTGAGACTAAGAAACACCAGTACTTTTCTGTCAGTCTTAGTAGCTGTCGTAGTAGCTGTTGTTATAAGGTTATTTCTACCATGGCTAATTTTGGAGGCAATTCTTAAACTCAGAAGTGTCATTTGGTTTCGGTTTTTTTCAAACCAGCTTTACTATTATTTGTTTAGTTTCTTTTTTTTTTTCCTCTTCCAAATGATACTGTAGAAACAATGCCTGTTTTTAATTAAAAGTGTTTCATGACTGTCATCTCTTCTTGGAACTTATAAGGACAGAAATTGCCATCCCTTTTCTCTGCCTGGCTAATACTGAAATAGTTTGTATTTCCTTTTTTTTAACAGGGGAAATAAGTGCAATTTTGAGGACCTATTCCATAACCCGGGAGAAGTGAAATTACAGGTCAAATGTGGTCAATGCCAGTTTATTGCAGAGTCTTTTGGTGAAATGAAGTTTCACTTATTGTGCTGTCATGGAGAAGAGATTCAGGGAAGAGTAAAGGAAGGGAATTTGCAAGGAAACAGAGGAATAAAGGGGGAACTGGTGAAGCACACAACCCACTTGTGGAAACAGCGCAGCGAAAGAAGACGTTTAGCAAAGTGCAGTGCCCATCAGGAGGAGCTGTACGCTGTTCCAAAACCGAAGAGACAGATAAACTTCCACCATCAAAATAATGTCAATATTTTACCTAAAAGTGAACCGACTCTGTCAGGAAGTAGTGAAGCCTCCAAGGAGATGCAAAATGTGGGGTTTGGTACACCAAGCAAAAAACCAGAATTTTGGTGTAAAGCAGGCTATAACTGCATTTTATGCAAACGGTTATTTGGAAGAAAAGAGGATCTTTGTAATCATTGGCAGAGTCATCATAATTGTGAAGACCCTTCCACTTTATGGACAATTTTTACTTTGGTATCAAAACAAGGAATTATTGAACTTTCTGATAATGGTGAATATTGAAGCTTAACTCTACAATGCTATGAAAAACATTAACTATTCCTTACCAAATTGTTTTTTCACCGTCTTGCTAAACTAACTCAACAGATGTATAATTTCAAAGGTTTGTTAGTTGTATTTGTTGGGGATTTTTAAAAAAGTTATACTAACCTTTATTTTGGTGAGTAGAAAATGTATTTATTCAGTATCATTCCAGATGGGTACATGGAATCTGATTATGAATTATTGTACTTAAAAATCATGCTTAAGGAACTTTATAACAGCAAATACTCAATACTAATGGTTAATCTCAAGGAAATAGATTTGTAAATTAAATTATACTGTACACACAAAAATAAATCAATTTATATGAAGTAATCTCAATCTTGAATGAAATTACAAACCTGACTGGAAGTCAGGTCCCAACTATGCTTCCAGATTTTCTGGTAAATGCATATTTCCATACAGTTCTCTTGATCATTGGAATGTGCATACATGCAGCCAGCACTCAGGAGCTTTATAGTCTATAATTTAAGAACTTTTAGTTCTTGTTGTCTTGATTTCAGTATCTTCAGCCATGTTCATTGCTTGCAGGTGTTTTTGTGTTCAGTTCTGTCCTGGTAACAGCAAAGATCTCTGTATTTTAGAAGTAAAACTTCTACATATATTTATTTGCCTGTAGCTTTTTGGGTTGAAGATGAGTTGCCACCCATTAAGATGGAGCCCAGCACATCTCCAGGGGGCAGGTCCTGTCAGGCTGTAAGGGGGTGGAGTTCTGGAGCTTGGTTTTGATGAAAAGGTCATTGAAACCATTGAATCCATTTGAAATTGGTGTTTAAACTGCTTAAAGCCTTATGTACCTCAGAATTATTTTGGGAGCAATAATGGAGGCAGTCTTAAGAAATCGCTACATCACTCTCCAGCAGAAGTCAGAGCACGTCAGAGGGCAAGTGGAAAAATATACCAGTACTGTCCCTACAGTACTGCTCTATTCATTCCTTTTTGTGGTCACCTGTAACTGAGGGATTGCAATGATGAAAGAGTCATTCCTAAAATGGCCTGGGTCACCTCTCACTGTTTTGCAAAAATTGTGGTGATGAAAACAAGACCTAAAAATGTTGGGCTTTCTGAGTAGGATTCCAGAGGCTGTTGCAATATTTTGTGTATATGTTTTGTTTTTAAACAGTAAAGGCAATTTTGATGACCTAATAGTTTTGAATGCTATTTCTTGTTGTATGGTGCTTTGCCCTGAAGTTGAACTATAAGGCAGGAATCGAGAATAATAAAAGACAAAAAGAAAATGCTCATAGAACTGTACAGGTTCCTGGTAAGGTAGAAGAATTCCCATGGATTTTCAAAACTTCCTTCCTGCTATCTGTTGCTATAAATTCATATTTTTGCCTGTTTCTTTGCTTTCATATATTGGGGGTATTTTATGCTGAATTACCTTAAAAGTAGTACTTGTTCTTATTCTTGACACATTCACCTTTTAATGCCCACAATATATTCATATTTATTTTCACTGGCACATTTGGAATGGAATAGCGATTTTTAAAGTCAGTGTTTCATATCAGACTGAGGCTGTATTTAACTTAGTAGACTGTGTTGCATTTAGTAACTTTTTCTTACTCTTGCAGCTTAATCCTTTAACTTTAAAAAACAAACAGCAGTGTTTTCCAGGAAACAGAAATGTGAGAACAATCCCTCCTTCCCATAGTTACACTATATCAAAGGGAGGTTTATTCCCAGCATAAAGCATGCATTTTATGAGTTGGGAAAAACCATTTAAAAGGTTTGATCATGATCTTTTTTTAGAATGAACATTAAATCACCGATCCCAAGGTATAGTTTAAAATGAGCAGACATCAATGCAGTGCTGAGGCAAAGTCCCTCCTGTTCAGGAACAGCATCAGCAATGGCAGAGTGGCCCCTTAAAATTATTTTCAAAAAGTATTTGTTAAAAACAGTGGTGCATCAGAGCCTGTGATGTAGATGAGTTGTGTGGGGGTGTTCATCAGGTAAGAGGTGCACTTGCCCTGGAGGGGAAGGTGCAGTGGTGATGGGAGGAAGGGGCTGGAATGAGAGAGTCAGCTGCATTTTCTTTAATAGAAATTTTCATGTGCAGTCTTTTCATCATATTTTAGTACTTCTCTCCCTTTCTTCAGGCCAAATGGGTAAAGGGGTCTCAGCTTTCAGCAGTTTAAAGCCTGAAAACATGTTTTAAAGCATGGTTCTAAGCCACTTCTCTGTGTCCTCATAAATGTTTAAAATTAGAAGCCTTTTTTTTCTGAGCCTGAAAGCATTCTTATGTTTCAGGCTATGATGATTACGGTAGATTATGAAAGGTTGGGGCTTTTGAAAATAGCTTTGCATTAAATACAGATGTGTGCTTTGTTTAAAATGTGTTTGTTTGGCATTTGTATTCATTTTGATAAGATTTGGAGGTCCGAAGTGAGCCTTATATACTGCAGCATTAAGTAGTGCGTGTTTGCTGTCCAGCAGAAGGGTTGTTATGAATTCAGTTTGCTGTTTACCTTGAAGCTGGACAAGTTAACATCTGGTTTTGCACACAAATTACATTTTTAAATTGTTAAACCGAATGTTACTGTTTTTGTAGCTGTAGTTTTGTTCCCCTCTGATTTTTCATTAAATCTCTCTTTCAGCTTCAACTTTAAAGCTGTTCATCACATGGAATGTTGTTCCTTCATCATCACACCATAAATAATCAAAGCTGGAGGAGTTCCACCACTTTTCTGGCTTGCAGACTATTGCCCTTCTCCAGCTGCATAGCTACAGTTTCCTATGTCTAACTTGACATAGTTGCTGGCAGTAAATGTTTTGCTTCATTTATTTATTAGAATTCAGCTCTCTGCTGTTTAGCTCAATCAGGGGTTCTGTCATACCCCATTAGATACTTATTTTGTCTACTATTCACTGAGCTCTTTAAAGAAAGTGTCATAAGAAGGATGAACAGGTATTTAGAGGAGCAGATTTCTGCCCTAACTTCAGATGATGTTTAAGGATCACCAGCTTACCTAGGCTCAGCTGTGTTGTACATTGTATTTCTACAACACATCCACCTACACGCGCATCTATTTTGGAACGAAATGTATACTTCAAATTCAGCTGTCAGCTACTATTATCAAACCTGTACAATGTAGGTTTGTGATTGTTACGCATAAAGATTAAAATGCTATTAACTGTAGTAGGTTTACTTGTCAAATTCCACAGAGCTCTGAAATCTCTCTGTGCTGAGTATGACACAGAAAAATCTGGTCTCATGAAGAAAATTCTGATGGCTTAAAGGTTGTCCTCATTTCAGTGTGTGCTTTATAGCTGATCTGTCACATTGCAGGATTTTCTCCACTTTTTATTAAATTGCCATAATTTTTCTTGGTGAGGAGTACTGAAGAAGACCTGAGTCTGCAAGCAAGTTTCAGTGAAAAATGTGTCTCTGTTTTTCTAAACAAGCAGACATGTTCCATGGACTCAAAAGAGTCTTGGTGGCATTACATATATATATATATGCACAATGTGGGGAAACATGGAAGGTTTGGGTTTCAGTGTATGACTTCATGAGGCTGACTGTTCTGCAGTTCCCAAACAGAAACTATAAATTTGAGTGTAAAAATATCTTGGTTTTCAGACTTGGGTGAATTTCTAATACCTTATTGACAAACCTTCAAGAAATCCTGAAAAATGACAATAACATACTTCTCTACTTGTGCTTTGTTAGGCAATTTTTTTGACGTAGTAGTACCAGAGATGTTGTAAAATACGATACTCCTGATGCTGTCGAGTACAAAGGAAGCTTTCTCCCTTTTATTTTTTTTTTAAATTTTATTGACTTTTCTGTGTAAGCATTAGAGATGATGGGATGAATTATGATTTCTGCTGCTGACAAACCCAGAAACATCACTTTGAAGTTACTTTGCAAAAACCGCCCATTTTAATCTAGAATAACAGATGAAACCAGGAAGAAGCAAATTCTATTGGAAAGAGATAGGTGAGCAAAGTGTTCCATATGTGGATCTCTCTGCACACTTACACCACTGTAGGTGATGTTTAGAGATGACAGGTCTTCTACTGATGGGTAAAAACAGTTTGTTCTTATCTAGAGTTACTTAGATTGGCCAAGGGAAATAAGAATTTTAAAATGTCCATGCCTTCTCTTTGGCTTGAATTTTTCTGCTAAGTATTTCTGCTGATGTGCCGGTCCAGACTGTGGGCCAAGCCATGCAGATACTCAAGCATTTTCTGGGGCCTTAGAGCAGAATTCAGTGAAGGAAAGGCAAAGAAATGTGTGAGGGAAGTAGTGATGATGGAGGTTGGCACAACGTATTGAATGTAAGTTCAAGCTTCAGTGAGTGGCCTTTGGTGGAAGTGTCCTGGAGCCTTAAACTTCGCCTTCTCCCCTTTGTTACATCATTCCAGATTCTGCTTCCACTTGAGGTACTTCAGTCTGGAGCACCCTCAGCTTCCTTAGGCATGAGCATTCCCAAATGGCGCAGCTTTCTTTGCCAATGTCCTCTTCTTTTGGTGTCTCAGTTACAGGGTTGTAGTTGGGTGAGCCACATGCTGGCTGCTGAGACCAGCTGCTGCCAGACTTGAAATGTGGTCGTTCAGTTTTCTGAGGCAAGCACCTTTTAGCTTTAGTCCATAAAAATGAAATCAAAATCGGCATCTGTGCTTAACAAAGTAGGAAAATGGCTCACTCAGTTTCCTGCAGATGCAACACTGATAAGTAGTAGGGTAAAAAAAGTGAAGTGTTGCTATAAGAAAAAGCAGCTGCTAAATGTGATTTTTAGGTATTTATGTATCATTGTAAAAGACTAGAATGTCCCAACACCTGGTTAGAATTGAATAATGGAATCAGAGGAGTTCCATAAAAGTGTCTCACACGGATGTGATGGTATAAAGCAGCAGTTCAGAGACACTGTGATGAGATTCCTTCTGTCCTCCCCTCCCCTCCCCTCCCCTTCCCTCCTTCTGCTCNCCCTGCCCTTGGTTACAGGGGAGGCCAGAGGCTGGCCGGGGCAGCGACCTGCACAAAGCAGGGCTTAGCACCAGCCCAGGGGCAGAGCAGTGGTTTTTGCTTTTTGGAAGCCATTTCTGTTGCAGTTCACACACACACGGGTCCATTGCCCGTGTGGGGGTCACAAGTGTAAACAAGGCTTCAGTGTGTCAGCTGACACTTAAAGCACTGTCACAAGCGCTTTTTTTACTTTTTTGAAGAAAACATGACACTTGAGACAAAAAAATCCTCACAGCCACAAATAAAGTTCTAGTTTCAGCTGGCAGTCCTTCTGAAGTGCAGACTTCTCTCAGCACAACCCCCTGGTTTTGTTGCTGCAAACCGTGGCCAAGCCTCTTGTCTGTCCATGGGAAGCAGCTCACGCTCCTTTGACTCTGCTTTTCCTGGGACTATGGGCTCTCTACCTTTCACATGCACTGGATAGACTACTTTTTTTTCTACAGTTGATTTAAGACAAAAATAAACCATTTTATTTCCTGAATGCTCAGTAATTTTGTGCAGGTTCAGGTTCAATCTGGCTTTTGAACGTACACCAGATCAAGGAGATCAATACACCTCCCTATTGCTAGGAGCAGTAAGTGACACAGTGAAGGAGGAAAGCAATAAATATCCCTGTGACAGTACCTTTGAAGCAATGCAGTTACTTGCCTTTCACTGGAAGTTTAATTTCTTCATGTTTTTAGTTAAAAGCTTTTAATAATTTTAACTGCAGCAAATACACTGCTATACTTTGCTATTCAAATAAATCCTTTTCCAGCTCCAAGTCCTTGGAGTCTGAATCCTGTCCAGCCATTTTCTGCTATCTGCCAATTCCTTGCTAAGTGCAAACCTGACACACTTGCCAATAAATCCACCTCTGTGCCATTTAAAGTCATCTGCTCTCTTTTCTCTGGAGCTAATCAAAGTTTGCAAGAAGACATTTTTTGAGGGGAACCGGCTCTAGAATTCAATTGATTTAAATTGCAAGGTAATTAAAAGAAATTGCACTGAACTATAAAATAGAGAAATGGTATAGACTGTTTGAAAGCTGAATTATTTTTATTCTCTTTTATGAATATTTGGAGACAAAGTTTTCCAGGGTAGAATTTAGGGGTTTTATGCTGTTTTATGTGCTACTCTCCTAATCCACTTTTTAGACTCCCAAGCCCAGCACAGCAGAGCCCAGCCCTGCTTCTTAAGTCAATTACATCCTGTTAAACTGAAAGCACCATTTTATTTTTATCCTGTGAGACAGCTGGGATGATAAATGGATGGGATACCAGCACTCCAGGAGACAACTGCAACGTCTGCACCAGTTAGTAGCCTCGTGTCTTTCAAGAGCAGCATTTCCAGTGTCTTTATACAGGCCTGCACACACAATCACACACAATATTATAAAATGATTAAGTCTCTGGAACACTTCTAACTTGTGTGTTAGTGTCACACTGGACAATATATTCTAATTTTTTTATTAAAAGGCAGTAACAGCGTTATTATTGCTAATATATGTATGGCTGATCTGAACCCTGAAATACACAGTGGTCATGTGAGTTCTTCCAGGAAATTGGATTAATTGTTGCATTGTTGGAATCTCTTTTTAAAAAATATGCCACTCCTGTTGGTTAACACCACTTGTAAGGTTTAAATTATATTTCTGAGAGTGATTTACTGGTCCAGCAAAAAAGTCTGGTGATAGACCTTTCCACTGGGATTTGCTTACATTAGGAAGCAATGCAGGTGGCAGTCTATTTCAACATGGAATGGATTTTTTCCCCTTTCCTTCTGATAAATGAAATGCTTATGTAAGGTGAGAGATTGAAAAAAATGAGAAACTTGCAGGCCTTAGAGGATCCATCTGAAAGCTGCACATGCAGGCAGAGGAACACAGGGAAATTCTGCTGCAGTTTCTGTGCCTCCTCCCCTCACGTGTGATGGGAGCCCTGGGTGAGGCTCGGCCAGTCTGGAAACTCTGCTCAACAAAAGCTCCTCATTGCAGCCCAGGGTTTGGGTTTGGAAACACTGAGCATCATGTGCAGCGCAAGAGGGTTTGCTGACACCAAACTCCTTTCATCCATCACTTGGTAATAAATTGTTCCCACACCTTCACGGTAGGAACCATTTATCCTTTGAGCTTTTGTCTTGAGTTCATTTTGTGCATAATAGATAGGATTGGATTTGAGTTAGTGCTCAGCAAACTCTATTCTGAAGCTTCACTGTATGCCAGACCGCTCCCTTTGGCTCCTGCTGATACCAACCATCTTCCTCCCAAATGATTCATTTGGTGTCAAGGACAAACATTTGATGGTTTTTACTGTCAAGTATCATATGCAGATCTGCTAACAGTGTCATATTCTTAAATTATTGTAGCATTTGATCAAATTAGCCCTTTTAAAAGAGATCTGGATACACTAATAGTGGTTGCTCTAGTACGCATCTCTAGAGAAAACTTGAAATCTGACTTTTATAGTCAGAACCAATTAGGCTCATCCTTTCTTCCCCCTTCCCTCTGCAGTGTTCAGATGAATCGCATTTTTCAGGCATTTTTCAGACAGTTCAAGCAGACTGTCAAGTCTCTAGGGCTCTCTGATTCCTGGGCTCTGCATTCCCACTGTCAGCTGTGGAAAATAATTCCGCTTTTGCAGTTGTGTCCAAGGAACATAAGATGATAAATCAACAGGTTAGATTTAAGAGGGGAAGTACATTATTGTTTACTCAGCACTGAGTAAGGTTTTATTCTAGCTCATGAAGTTTTTTAGGATTCATTCTCACTCGAAAGAAAATTTAGTGGTTTGTTACTCAGTATCTTTTCAGAGTCCCTGAAATGTGGCAGTGATTTTGAAAAAAATCAGGCTGAAAAATTAAGACAGGAAAAAGAAAGTCAACTGTAAACAGAGAGTAACAAAGCTTCAAGAAAAACTCAACACAAATCCCCAACACATGCAGGATCTCTGAGTGTGAATAACTACTTTCAGATAAAATTCATAGTAGAGCGGTCTTGCTGTTCAACTACTCTCATGAAACTGCAATATAATTGAGAGCAACTTTTCAACCAGAAGAAAACATTACATCTTTTTTGTTTTGGGGGGCACTGAGAAGTTCTCCCTGAGGCAGGGGAGAGGTGCAGATATGAAGTTAACTTAGATGCTGCACAGAGAACTGAACAATGCTTCTGTTTGCAACGTTCCTTCCTTTTCCATAATGCCATAGTAGTACTTTTCCGTGGAGAATAGATGGTAGAACTTTAATCACTCTAAGTCTGCAAATCGATTGAACCTTCAGTGTTCAGTAACAGGAGTCTTCAGTAAAAGAAAAGGCATTATAATGAAGTCCCAAGCCTCTCATCATTCACCTTTCCACCTTTCAAGTTTTCTACCCATTATGTCACTGTTTGATTTGATACACATAAGTATCAGCTCAGCACAGCCACCCACCATCCTGCTCTGAACAGGCAAACCCTCTTCTAATAAACTTCTAAATGTATCCAAAGGCTTCTGAAGACTTTCAGACAACACAGCAAATAGTGCTTTGCTTGCTGTCAAGTGAAAGTGATTAGTTAATTTCGAAACACCAAGCTTCTGAGAAATAAAGCAGTGTGGTAAATGCGGCCCCCTTCCTTCTTTAACTGGGCTTTAATAACCTGCTGCACTGATGGCCAGACCTGTAACTGGGAGGGAGAACTTTGAGCTGCTCCATAATTCAACTGGTGGAATATTAGTAAAATATATTGGAAACATTTTCACAGCCCACAAAGGCCGATGTGTCTCAAGAGCGAGATTCATTCAGGAGGGCCAAGGTCACCGTGCATCTCGGCTTGCCAGCTCCCAGGTGAGCCAGGCACAGCCCGTCCTGTGCCTCACAGTGCCCTGCCCCAGCCTTTGCCTCTCCCTGGTCACAGGCTGCTGTGGCTGCTCAGGGCTGGGTTTACCCCGCTGTCCGGCTGGCACTGGGTGGCAGCGTGGGCAGAGACTGGAGGGGAGCCCTGCAGCAGGGGCCCGGGGGGCCATTTCAGCAGGTCCTGCAAACAAACACTTAAATTTAGATATTTTGGGAATTTCTGTAGCAGCTAGTAATATTCTCACTGCAAGCCTCTGCAGGATGGACGCCCATGATGTGACATCTGTGACAACCAGCCCCTTCTGGCACATGTGGTTGCCTGCTGGCCAGCAACCACAGCGCTGGGCGAGTTTATGAGAGGACATGATGAGAAGGGAGAATTAATGTGAATTATGGAGCAACGTATCTTATCTCTTCTAATTAATTCATGAAAAAATTGTGTTTGTACCAATAAAAATCCTGCTCCTCGTGCTGATTACAGCAATCAAAACAACAAGACAAGAAATCTCAGTACAGGAATCTTACTTGGATTTAAGTGAATGTCCTCACTGGCAGGTTATTGGGAATTATGGGGCAAAGAGTGAGTCTGACAGGAAGTCTAAAATGACACAGAGGAAATCCAAGGAATAGTTTTATTTACTTAGTTACGGAGAAAGATGTTAGTTGCTGTATACAGTTACAATATAAGTTGGAATAGACTGGTCTGAACTCTCCCACCAAATTGCATTTTGCAGAAGGTACCAAACCAGGGCAATAAAAGCATGAGAGGAGCTGAAGAAATTTAAAAGTATTTCCAGAGCTGGATATTTAGTAAGAGTGAAGGCAAGATAACTAAAAAGGTATTCAATTTTTTTTTTTATGTCTTTTTAAAATCACTGCTAGGGATTAAAAGGAAAAGAGTATTTTTAAAAGAAATTAAAAGGAAAGCGTATTTGGTTCCCCATTTTGGGCTAAAGTCAGTGAGGAGCTTTTCCTCCCTTCCTATGTTCTCTTTCAGACATGGCGCCATCCCCATGGCAAGACCCTGTGCAGGTTTGCCATGCTCCCTGGGCTCCTGTTGACTGCACTGCGGGTTGGCTGCTCAGGCAGAAAGCAGAAAATTTTCTTTATTTTCATTTGTGTAAAAAATCTTAATCTCTGCAAAGAACAGCAGCATCTAATGCCAAATAGAAATTAATGACTGAAAACTGACTAGCCATGGATAGCTACAGCGATTTCTTTCTTTGAAACTCAAAGGACACATGGTTTACTTCAGTTTTTTTCTCCCTCACACAGAGTTTCTAATCTGTAGCACTGGTTATTGATTGGTGTTTTATAGACAGTGTAAAAAAATTAATTAAGACAAGCAGGTCTGGAGGTGTTTTCAGGGATTTCAAATAGAGTAAGATTGTAATGTACTTTCAGAAATAGCCATGAAAATGTAATAGCAGTTTGGTTTTCTCAGGTGTGCTGTGGTAAACGGTATTTTTTGTTGTCCTTCTACCTCTATCCTCTTCTTCTCTGCATACAGAAGTCCTTTCCAGCAAAATCCCTTTTAGTCATTCATTGTATAAGAAAATTTCAAAAAGTATTAGAAGTTAACAAAAACCTAAATATTTTTTTACCAAGTGGTGAGCATCACAGTTGACTGAAGTGCACCACGGACATATAGTGGAATCCCATTTCCTTTGGGGAGATGTGTGTCCAGGGAAGGGGAGAGGTACGAGCACACCGAGCCTCCCACTCTTATATCAGTGCTTCCCATCATAGGCTCCATCAGTGCCCAAATAAGAAAAACATGACTCACTGCTGGAAACAGAATATTTTTGTCCCACATGAAATGCTTTGCTAGTGAAATCTGGTACAGGCTTCATGTTAAAATAATGCACGTGAAGTTCAGCTTGCTTTTGTTTTTTCGCTCAAGCACTTTGATTAAAGAGCAGGAGCGAGGAGCACACAGCTCTCCTTCTCCACTGAGCCCTGGGCCACCAGCAGCAGAGGGGGAAGGATTCTGGAGATGGTGGCAGGCTGGGAAGAGCAGACCATCTCCTTCACTGCCCAGCTGCAAGGATGGCTTACAATCTTGGCGAAGTTTTGAAGACAGTACAAGGGTTCACATGATTTTATTTTTTCATCTCTTGTTCACCACCTTTGGTGTGAGTGCCCTGAGCTGGCACTTGAGGAGAGACTGGCTGCCCGTGCAAACACCCCTGGGAGCTCTGCCCTGCTGGGAGGGCTATGGCAGCTCCCAGAGGAGCTGCAGGCAGCAGGGAACTATGAGGCTCTTCCAGCTCCTTGTAGAAGAAAGCATGAGGGGCTGTGCATGAAGCTCAGAGCAATAGGAGTGAACTTCTCAGGTCCTAGAGTTTGATCTCCTTCCATAGTGCCTCATTGTGCTGGTAGCTTGTAATCATATTGTGAGCTAAAACTCTCCCCTTTCGATGTCAAACCAAGTAAGTCCCCACATGAAAGCTATAGTTCCACTTAGGAGTCTCCAGGTGTGTGATGAACAGTTAGTGCAGTCAAGTTTAATCTGTTTCTAATATTCAAACCCGCAAAGTCATCTAGGTCTCATGCATGGTATTCCAATCACCCTTACTAACCAATTAACTTCTGTCAGATCCACAGATTTCATTAGAATTCTCCTACCTCATTAATAAAAGGTATTAAACAAAGTAACTTGAAATGCTGAGCATTCAAAAATGGTGGTAGCTTGTCTTTCCTGATGGCTCCTCTCTCAGCACAGCCCAAGGTTGTCTTCCTCTTGGCCTGTTTCTGCCCACGACAGAAGTGCCCGGTTATGTACCTGGTTTCTGTATGGCACCTCCTCACTGCAGGTTATTTACACCCAGCACACCCCACTCGCAAAAGGTCACTCGTCTTAGCGAGGAATGGAGGGAGATGAGGTTGAGGGTTGACAGCTTTGGGGTGTATATACCAACCTTCATGTCTTTCTTTGTCTTTTGACTTCCTAAATGCTTCCAAATCATAGTTCAATATTGAGAATGGAGTAAACCAGCTATAATTGTTGAGGTTGCTTGGGTTTCCCTCTGTAGGAGGTAGTTTTCGCTCACATATTGATGCTCTTCATTTGATAGATGTTTGGCAGCAGAAGCAGGTGGGTCGTTCCCAGTTTCTGTGCATGAAAATCTTTTTCAGGTGGGTTTTCAGGCACTTTCAGTTTTGCATTGCCATTCTCGTTTCTCAATTTTCTTTTCATGGCCCAGCTGGGTTTGTTCACATCCCTACACTTTCTTTCCTGTAAGAGTGAACTTTGCATTTTTGATCATTTTTCTTTTCAGTAACTGATTCAGTGCTTACTCCTGCTGAGGTGACAGGACAAGGCATTTTCCTTACAAGCTTTTTCTCCTTGTTTGGGGTGCTGGTTTTTAAACAGTATTTTTATGTTTATGGAGAGAAATGTTACGCTTGTCCCAAACTCGAGTCCTTCAGTTCAGCTGATGCCATTAAGCTGTTCCACCAACATCTTAAAGCCTGGCATGAGAAACTGAAAATCTGATTCAAATACTTACCTCAATTGCTTTTTTCCCTGTCTAATTTAAAATAAATCATATTGTAAGGAAGCGGCTTGGATGTCTTATCTAGACAGGCATCAGCTAAGACAATTTAGCTCAATTCCACAGCAGTTTTTGGCACACAAAGCAAAGGTTTTCCAGGCTCAGTATCAGGTGGGTGCAGAGATCCCCACTGTGGGCAGTGAAACCACAGAGCAGAAGGAAAACATTAAATGTTTTGAAACAGTTGTGAGAGGCCCTGCAGAATTTATGGCCTTCGGGGCCCTGTGAGAGGTTTATGAGGCTGGAAGGTTTCTGGGGAGCACTTTTGTGTGGGCTTTTGCAGGTGGCTCCCTGAGATCACACACCTCTGTTGGCTGGAATTACTGTGCTGCTGGAACTGGTGCTGCTTTGGGTCTCTGAATGGTGACTCACATCTTTCAGGGGAATTGGGAAATTCTGCTGCAGAGCAGCAATCACGTTCTGTGATCCTCTGCATCACCAGAGGACAGGCAGGCCCCTGGCATGCAGTATCAGTATTGCTGGAGATCGATATGCTGTTTTGGAAAACAACAGTTTGTAAAATGTCTGTGCAAGGCCAGAAGGAAAAAACCTCTTTTATTCTGGTCAGCCTTAACTGAACAAATTTATTCCTCCAGGTGGTTTTATTTTTCAGTAGAGTTACTTGCAGCAGTACAGAAGATACTGAGTGATGTGCTGCAAAAATCTAGTTTCATGTGTGTTCTCTTTGTCTCTTCATCAGAGGCCTATTGGATGTTTTCTGATGATGAATTGTTACAACTGTTTAAATACCAACAACATAATTTAAAGTGGTTTATTTAGCATAATGCACAAAGACTGTAATGAGCAAGCAACTTCTGCAGGAATGGTGGCCATGTCAGAGCCTCCTTTCCTGAGATGATCTTCTAGTCCTTAGGAGACTGCTAAAGCTATTGAGCACAGCTGGAAACAAGTGTCCTTGCCAATATTTTGTGTGCTTTTCATCCATTGACCATGAAGGCTTCATTTGCCCATCTGCCCTGACTCTCCCTGTCATTCCAGTGGGAAATTAGCATATGAGCCTGCAGCTCCACGTTTGCTGTCCACAGGTGACTGCAGAGTTTCCCCCTGTGAGTGACCCGTGCCACACAGGAAAAAGTGCAGCCACACAGGTACCTGGCTGCTGTTACAAATTCATGACAAATTAATTCTTCTCACAGACTACTGGGTCTCCCCCTTGCAGGATTTGAGGCAACACTTCCAGGGAGAGCAAAGTCCCTGGCATCTCCCCCAGCCTGTCTTGGCAGCACCAGGTCCCAGTGCTTTGTCCTAGCCCATGCTGGAGAAGTTGGGAAATTCCCACTCTGGTCCTGGAGGATGAAGATTGCTGATTTCCCCAGGCTTGCCTCAGTGGGCACTCCTGCATCCCAGATATGCTGGTCTTCTCTCTTTCTTGTCTATATTTAATATGTGTTACCTTAAACCCCATTTTTTATAGCTTTGACTGCAAAGGAAATTGATGGAGAGGGAAGCCTCAGCTGATATGCTACAGGTCCCCAATGCTTCTCAGACAAGAGCATCTCCTAATGCATGTCCCACCTGCAAGATGCATGCTGGTGAGGTGAACCCATTTTCTCTGCTTCCAAAAAATCTCTGCTGGGGCTGAGAGTCATGAGGATCTATAGTATTTCACTGAATCCCTTATTTACACAATCGGTGCAAGTATAAGGGAAAGATTATTGCAGAGGAGTGGATGAGGATTGTCTAAAATGGTTTTCAGAAAAAACATAGGAATTGATAATTCAGCTTTCTGAATCACAAAAACCTGGCAGCTAAAACTTAAAAAAGGAGCTATTTGGTCACTTGTAGCATAACCTGCCCTCCCTATAAAGGTATCAATCCTTGAAGAGGTTGTGCTACCTGTGTTTTAAGGGATGTACCTGAACGTGGCTATTTCTTGGGTTTTGTTCCCGTATAGGGCTAGCAGATGGAGAGCATGATTTATGATCATATTTTGGTCTTATTTTTAATCCATTTCCCCCACCTTAAAGTATTTATCAGCTGCTGTAACCTGTTGTTTCAGACAGCTGCTGTATCCTAGCTGATGGAGTTTATTGATTTCTGACTCTGATCTTGCAAATCTTATTTCAAATTCATCACCTGCCAGAGCCATTCTGGGAGCCTGAGCTGAACTGCAGCACGTTACAGATCAGAGAGTTCCCCCGTGGGTTTCCCAGTGCCACCTGCTGTAATGCCCCTCTGCGTGCCCTGCTCTGGAGCAGCCCATCCCGATGCTCAGAGAGGTCTCAGAGCAATCTGAGAGCAAACCCCGGCCCCTTCCCCTCTTGCAGCCACGGGCATGGGCTGTGCCTGACACCTCGGTGTGCCAGCACCGGCCATGCTGTGCCTCACTGCACCAGGGAAAAGGAGCCAAGAGGAACTGTGCACAGCAGATCTCAGGCAGTGTGTTGGTGGCCCAGCTTGATAGGTGGCAAGCCCCCCTTGTCCCAGCCCACCGCCAGCCCTGCTCTCCTCACACACAAATTACGATCCCGTCCTCCCCGCTGCAACGGAAAGCCTGAAAACCTGAACCAGATGCACGGTTTCACCTGAGTTTACAGACAGCCTGGAAGCAATAACTCTGGGAGGTATAAACTGCGTCTTTCATCGTAATAAGATGTTAATGGGGGGAAAGCCCTGCTGCTCCAGGCAGTCCTCTATTAATGTTGCTGCAGCAGCTGGGAAAAAGGGATCTTCTGGATCGGTTTCAGCAATGCCCACACTCGTGCATCCCCCATGCCCGTAGCTCAGGGCCTTTCAAATGTCCCCACGATGTGGTCCCAGTCCCAGAGGCAGAGGGTGCCTGCTCACGTCCTCCCACCCAGCTCAGGGTCCCCCAGGTCCCAAGGTCTTTGGTGAGGGCTGTGGGCAGCAGCACGCAGGGCTCCTCAGGGGGCTCATCAAAACATCTGTTTGCCATTGCTTTGGGTTGTTTATAGCATTTTGATGCTCCCTTCTGCAACATTTTTTTTTAAAGAGCCTTATGATACTCCCATATAGAGTGCATCTGAAGTGCAGCTTGCTCCTGTTTAAGTATTCCAGCTGAGGTTACCTATAATTCGGGATGCTCCCTGGGCACGTGCCCCTCTGATGCAAGACCATATACAAGAGCATCACTCCCAGCTCACCACAAACTGTAATGCTCTGCTCTTTCCCTTGCTTTCCATGGGAAAGAATGTTTGGGCCAAACCAAACTGCCCTGTCTTTGATTTAAAGTAACAAATTACTTTGGAAGTCAGGCTTCGGTTTCTCAACATGCAGCATGGGATTAAAGGATCAAATCCAGCCAGTGCCACCCTTTGCAGTGCTCTGTACCCATTTGTTTTTCCATCAATGAAAGTCCACACACACAGGTCAGGTCATGTTGAGGTGAGGAGGAACAGAGGGATGATGTGTTTTGTGCTGGGCAACCTCATCTGCTCTGACTGTGCTGGATTTTCAGCTGAGGGGAACTGTGAAGGATAATTACCATCATGGGTTACCTGAGATTACAGGGTTGCTTTCCAACTAATGACACTAGGAGAACCAAGCAGTTGTTAATATTTAATCAGACTCCTGGCTTAACAATTGGATAAATGAGCTGTGTAATTACACAATTATAGAAGACACTTCAGATAGGAACTGTGCTGTTATTAATAGTGAAGGTGAAAGCTGGTGAACATACACCGTTCAGTCCCGTCAAGCATGTCATTAAAAAAGATCTTCAGCATGAGACTGTAACAACATGTCCTATGAGATGGTAAACAAAGGTTTC
The DNA here is from genome assembly GCA_013397865.1 of Struthidea cinerea. Classification (NCBI taxonomy): domain Eukaryota; kingdom Metazoa; phylum Chordata; class Aves; order Passeriformes; family Corcoracidae; genus Struthidea; species Struthidea cinerea. Next base: position 1,301,995 of record VZTI01001820.1, on the reverse strand, counting down.
AGCTGCTTTTGAGATAAAAATTCCAATTGGCCAAGAGGTTTCAATGTATGAAAAATACCAGACCAGGTGTTTTGTTGATGTGGCAAGCTGTAATCAGGGGTAACTAGGGAACATTTAAACATGTACACAGAGTTTATAATATGTTTATGACTTTGCTTTATGTATCATTTCTCAGCAGTCAGGCAATTATTTTCCCTAGGTTATTAATTTTAAATCTTACAGGAAACAGAGAGGTACCTTTTAATTCAATGTGGTGCTTACCTCTCCAGTGGAGCTTTTCTTTAAAATTAAGTGTTGTCATATAGCACACACAAGGTGTTGTGTTTGACTGCAAAGTGCTGGTCAGAATGAAAATGCACATGCTGTCTATAATAATTTCATTAGCCTGTTCCTTTAATACTGTGCTTTATCTCAGCTCCTTAAGGCTTTTTTTTTTTTTTCAAATGATCTAGATTTGAAAAGATTGCAACAGTTGTGGTTATTCAGTGTTCCACTACACTGACCACTAACTGTAATTCTCTCTATTGAGTCAATTAGTGGGACACTGGAAAGTTAACATCAGAATCAAAGAACTCATTGACCAACATGATTGCAGTAGTGATATGAATTAGAATAATGCAGGCAATTGAATCTCAGAAATGCTTTCCACAATGAGGCATTGTGAGGTGTTAATGTGTTTTCCCAAATGTGAGGTGGTAAAAATAAAAAGCACATTTGTTGGCAGATGTTATGGGCAATAGTCTTTTGATTCCCTCCTCTTCCCATCTAACATTCCTGACCAGTTTGCAGTGATTCAGATCTGGATGGGCATATATTGCTGAATTTCTCAGTGTCCGGTTCTAACTGTGATTAGATGCCACCGCCTCTGGAGAGTGTTTTGAGAAAGGGGAGGAAATGTCCTGTCAAAGGCATATTAATGTTTTTCTTCCAGAGATACTGACATTAAGAAGTCATGTAATTAGAGGTGGCATGCCTGCTCCCTGCTCACTGGGAGCTGGTTCTGTGCCAGTGGCTGAGCTGCACCACACGCTCTCAGGTCCTCCTGGCATGTGCTCACACACCGGTTCCTCTGTAAGAGCAATTTGTACTCAGTGAGCTCATGCTGAGAGAAGAGCAGAACCCTTCAATTACAGCGATGCAGAGCCAACAGGGATAATTGGGAAAATAAGATTTACCTATATGATATGCTGGCATAGAATTATAAAGGAGGCATAAAGAAATGCACAACCAGAATAATTTCCTGTAGAATGCTACCTTGTGATCTAGTTTAGTACAACCTGTTTCTCCATCTTCTTTCTTCTCTGCCTCAGTTTGAGTCTGCCAATCCTATCTTACCAAAACTGAATTGAAATAATTTTCCTCTATTCTGCCTTTGTCATGCACCTTCCTAAGGATACATCTGTGCAGCTCCCAGCCTCACTTTTGAGTTTTGTATAGCCACAGACTGTGCCCTCCCTCCTCCTTGGCAGAACTCTCTTGCTTGTATGTGGCACCCATGTCCTTTTGCCCCCCAGGTCATGCAGTGGGTGAGCAACTGGCTTGTGGGCTGGGCACATGGGGTTATAGTGAATGGGGTGACATCAGACCAGTGACCAGTCACTAGGGTTCCACAGGGCTCCAACCCTGGTGTGTTCTTCAATATCCTCATAAATGACTTGGACATGGGACTGGAAGTTTGCAGGTTATTCAAAACTGGGAGGAGCTGTTGACTCCCTTGAAGGCAAGGACGCCCTGCAGAGAGACCTCTATAAATCAGAGGTCTGGGCAATCACCAACCACATGAAGTTCAACAAGGCAAAGTGCTGGATTCTGCCCCTGGGATGGGGCAATCCTGGATGTATGGACAGACTGGGGAATGAGAGGCTGGAGAGCAGAGCCACGGAAAGGGACCTGGGGGTCCTGGTGCATAGCAAGGTGAACATGAGCCAGCAGTGCCCTGGCAGCCAGGAGGCCCTCCCGTGTCCTGGGGGGCATCAGGCACAGCATCGCCGGCCAGGCAAGGGAGGGGATTGTCCTGCTCTGCTCTGCACTGGGGCGGCCTCTCCTCGAGTGCTGGGGGCAGTCTGGGGTACCACAATGTAGGGAGGATGTAAAGCTGTGAGAGTGCATCCAAAGGAGGACAGCAAAGATGGTGAAGGGCTTGAGAAGAAGCTGTATGAGGAGAGGCTGAGGTCCCTTGGTCTGTTCAGCCTGGAGGAGAGTGAGGAGAGACCTCATTGCTGTCTGCAACTTCTTTGTGAGGGGAAGAGGAGGGGTAGCCACTGATCTCTCCTCTCTGGTACCCAGTGACAGGACACGAGGGAATGGCCTGAAATTGTGTCAGGGAAGGTTTAGGTTGGATATTAAAAAAAGGTTCTTCACCTAGAGGGTGGTTGGGCACTGCAACAGGCTCCCCAGGGAAGCACCAGCACCACATTGTGTCACAGCACCAGCCTGACAGAATTCAAGAAGCGTTTGGACAATGCTCTCAGGCACATAATGTCATTCTTGGGGCTGTTCTGTTAAGGGCCAGGAGTTGGACTTGATGATCCTTCTGGATCCTTTCCAACTCAGCTTATTCTGTGATTGCGATTCCTTCTAGTCTTTCATTATGTTGTCACCAAGAATATTGTTGATAAATAAAGAGACTTGAAGCTCTCTTTCCTTTTCAAGACATGATTCCTGTGATTTGGTGTCCCCATGGGACACCTCAGAATTACTGATGAAACAGAGTTTAGAAACTGAGGACACTGGGAGCTGTTACATTAGAACATTGTGCAGATAAGCAAATATGAGCTAAAATGCACTGAACCTGTTTGTTTGAGAACCCACCTTCACAGCAGCTCCATCCCATGAATTTTCCAGGCTGTATATTCCCCAAGGAAGGACCACCTATGGCACTTTGCTGTGAAGCACTTCAAGCCTTTATATCCCTGTGTAAGCAGATTCAGGGTATGGAAATAAGCAGCATGCAAAGCTTTCCACTCCCACCCTGCAGGCCTGTGCTAGGGGCCCTCTGCGGGGCAGGTGCCCACGTGGTGAAATCCCTTTGGGATTTTTCGGTGGGCAGCACGGAAGCTGCTTGGGTTTGTGCTGGGGTGGGCAGAGAGCCGCCTACAAGGTCCTGCCTGCTGGAAGCATGGGCTGGGTAACGCATAACTTCCTGTAACAGTGTCCAGTCTCCTCTCAATGTACTACTCTAGGGAGATGGTTTCATTATCTATAAAGCTTTTTATTGCATCATATCCTGTTAGTCAAGACATGATCTGTGCCCAGTGCTGCTGCAGCAGTTATGATAAAGGCCTTTGCTGTTGGCTTTGGGGGAAAGTCCAAGACCGAAAGAGGACATTTCTAGCTAAGGTAAGCAAGATTCATTTGTTAATTAATATTTGTGGCACCTTGAAAACAGAAAATGCTGCATATGTACCAAAGTATTTTTCTAATGCCAAAGTGGCTCACATTTAAAGTTTTTGAAGCCATAATGGCTTGGTCTGTCAATTCCTGATCAATTCTATCTATAAAACTGAAAATAAAACAGAAAGATATTGAGTCCTGTCATCTGAAGAAGACTCTTCTTCTCCCGTATGTGGGGTGTTTCCTTTTCTACCTCTTCGAGGTTTGAAGTCCAGAAGTACTTTATGATCACTGCTGAGTCAGTGATCATAAAGTATTTACAGCATGAATACATAAAACATCTACTTAATTAAAACATTAAAATATGTGCACTGTTTCAAGGATGCTGCTTTGAAGGTTTCTGCAGATTGGGCACATCAGTAATTTATGCACTGCCTGGCTTTGCATGTTGCACTGGGCTACCTCCCCTTGTCCTCAGCTGAAACATGGACCGTGGCAGCCTTTCCACCCTGTGACTACCCTGGCGAGACAGGTCGCTCTGCACGGGGAACATGCAGTGACAAGTGCTGTCTCGTGAACGTTTGAAGCGATGCACACAGAGATACACATGGACAAGCAATTCTCAAAGAAAGATGAGTTGCTGTTATCGTGGAGCTTGGGAGTAAATTTAGCTCTCTGCCAGACTGGTACCTCCATTTCTCCAGTCATCATTTGCAAAGGCAGCTTTCATGGAATTTGTAAAATCAGTTTGTTTCTGTCTTTTCCTTTGAAGAAAGTCAGTGTCACCCAGACCTCACAGAGCTTGCAGCTGGATGCACATGTTGGCTGCCCTGTTGGATCCCCACTGAGCTAAATGTGTTTGTTTGCATTTACCCTCCTTTGAAGGGAGAGAGAGTCTCACATCGTACAATGTCAGTGCAGAGCCAGGGGAATTCTTCCATGGGTTCATCTCACAGCCCCCAGAAGTGGTATTCAGGGCAGTTAATAAAAAGTTAGAGACACCAGCTATTCATCTGTGTAACAACTCCCAAAAGAAAGAAATAAAAAGAGGCTGCACAGAATATGGATAAAATTCAGGGCACATCCTAGCTTTTAATGAAACTCTAAATATCAAAAGTAAATCTGCTAGTGTGGGTGATGTAGTCAATGGAGAGGAACCAAAAGGCTTACTGAACTTGCTTTGAAGATTTGAATAAAGAAGGATTTCTTTCAATGCTTCTGGTCAACGAGCATGTTAAGTCAAGTGCAGTCACTAGAGTGCAGAGAAGCAGGATGGCTGGGGAAGCCCAGGCAGAGGGAAGATGAGCGACGAGCTTGTATTTTGGCAGGGAGGTGACTGCAAGCCTGAACTCATTTCAGCATTAAGAGACAAGTGAAATAAGGCAGTGTTGGGTTCTGCATGATCCACTTATCTTTTATCTGTAGATTTTAATTTCTACTTGTAAAAGAATAGATGGATGTTATGCAACCTTTTTCTAATACTCCAACTGTGGAAAACAAACCACATCTGGCATATAAAATAACAAGGAAATTATCTGAAAGCTGTACTGTTCTTAAAAACAGCTACAAGTATGTGTTCAAATAACTTGCTGGAAAAGAACAGATCCAATTTGTCAGATGATAATACATAAGCTTAGAAGGAGGGAAAAATTAAGCCAAGAGAAATATTGCACTTCAGAGAGTTCAAATAAAGAGGTTCCTTTCCACCAAACTTCTGTGGGCTTGCAAGGCATAAATTACACAAACAGCATTTAAAAACAGGAATGCAAAAATCAAAGAGCAAAATTAAAAGCTCTGTTCATGTTCCAGCCGTGTAACAAGTGTGCAGCAGATGTCGGAGGCCTGTGGTTAAGAAATCCTCTGGTCTGGATGCACAATTTCCAGTATGTCCTGCTGGCACGCATCTGAAGGTAGGCTGTAACAAATGCACTGTCAGCTGTGTAAAATACACAGTCTGTGAGAGGGGGAAATAGTGCAAATCTGGCAACGATGCCTTCCCTTGTATTACTCTAACAAAGCTGTTATTTCATAGAACGAGGAGGCACTGGTGGCCCGAGGGCTGTCACGCTCCATCTTGGTGAAGAACCACCTCCTTTCCCAGTTCCTCTCTTGCATTGGTGCTGAGGTTTCCAGTGAAGCACAAGGTAACTCGCTGCACCTTAGAATGAAGCAGTTCACCTTAACTACTGCTGACATTTGGGTTCTGAGGATGTATCCTGCTTTCATGGTCCATTATACCCTATTTGGGTGAAAAGACCTGTGCTGCCATAGACAGAAAGAAATAATAAAAGTAAAACTAGCATATTGAAATAGTTTAGCTGAGGGAAATTGTCAAAAGACTACGGATTTATTTCTTTGGGTTTTTGATGTTTAAAGTGATTTCTAAAGCTGCAGTTTGATCATGTTCTTAAAATATGTCAGACTTCACATGTTAAGCGGTAGAAAACTACCCTGCCTCCTACACTCACAGCAGCAGGAGAAGCATGTTGTGATGACTATATAAAGCCCTTCCTGCAATTGAGTTGTTCTTAAGTTAAATATTTTTATCTGCCAAACAATAATAAAACATCAGTCAATACCACACACAGATCCCAGATGAATGCAAGACTGAATGCACATTAAAGGCTTTGCTGACAGCCCAGACGAGGGTTTTTTCATGCAGGTTTGCAGGTTTAACATTGTTTAAACAAACTCTCCTTTACATCACCTCCGCAGCTGCAATGGACCTCACTGTGGGAGTAAATTACACGCCCCCTTAATCTGAGAGGGTTTAGATTAAATGTGAAGTGTCATCCCGGGGGTGGAGGGGATGGGCTGGCTGGGGAGAGGGAGGTGGCAGGGGGAGATGCTGCATACGGGCCCGACATGGAATCAAATTAACTAGTTCTGCTCTGCGTACCTTTTATTCCTCAGAATAGCTGTGAGTCTGAGCTGAATCCTGCGATAGGAAATGCTGTTTGTCAGTACCTTCCCCTTTCTACCACTGAAAATATTAAGAAAAAACTATGTTCACCTTCAAGTTTCCACTATGTTTATTAACAAGAAAAGTATACAGATTTTGGAGTTGTACACCACAAGAGCAAAGCATAGGAAGGCAGGTGTAAAATGTACTGTTTCATGCTGGCAGCCACAGTTTAATTTTTGTGGCAGAGTGATAAATGACAGAAATTCACAATGTTCTCCTGACTCCCTTGGAAGATGTATTCTATAGAATGAAAATAGAAGCACTGAATTATTAAAAATCATCCCATTTACATATGAAAATGGTATGGTGTCACGTTAAATACACCATATTAAGAGGTCAATTAGAGACCTATTTTGAGTTAATGGAATTAGTTCTTTTTTTATTTTACATTTTAAATGCAATATTTCAAGGTGTAGTGGAGATCGAAGGTGTAGTGGGATAGAAAATAGAGTAATCCAGTTAAAGGCTGTTAATGCTTATGGAATGGCTGAGAGCAATGCCAGCAGGTGAAATGGTGCAATGGGGCAAAGGCTGAGCAGGCAGTGCCCTTTTCTTCCCACCTATGCTGACTCCCTTGTGCATGGGAGTGAGAAATGTAATTTTTTAAAGTGCATTCCTTATGTCTGAATAGCCCATAAGAAAAGGGAAAACACATTAGAGCCCCAGCTCCCAAACACAACCCTCATTTCACAAAATCTTACAGCACTTCTTTAAATCCTATTTGGTTCAGTGGAAACTGAGAATGTAAAAAAATCCTGAGTGCAATATTGCAACTGGTCAAGGTACAATCCTTGCATTAGTCACTGAACAGTTGTTCAGATGCAGATTTGCCTTGGAATCGGCTCCAAAGGGAAATAGCTAGAAAGAGCTTCTCTACCCTTCAAAGGATTTGCTGCTCCTGTGATGCCCCTGGAATGTTAATGCATATGGAAATTGGCCCCCTCTATGTTAGAAGAGAGAAGATGGCTGCAAAAGGGGAAGCCTCTGGACTGAACAAGTCAATAAATGAGGTAGGAGGAGTCTTTTGGCATCCAAGGACAGTTCTTGCCCCCAACACCGCAGGACCCTTGCTAACCCTCTCCTTCCACAGTGCCCAAGCATACATCTATTGGCAGTTGCACTCGTGATGTGGATTCAGCTGGAAAATCAACCAGAGGAAAAAACAATAGCATGGCTTTCCTACAACTGGTATATTCCTGCCCATATGGCATAAATTGCTGCCAAAATAGATATAGTTATATATCTACAGCTATACTCTTCTTTTTGTCTGTTCTCTAGATAATGTGCAGACTAAAACATTCAGAATGCTGTTTACAGTACAGGCATGCAGGAAGGCAGTTTTGTTACCAGAGTTACTACTTAGCTAAAGAAATGACACATACAGTGCATGAAAGAGGACACATCATGCTGTCCAGAAGAGCCTGGTGATAGTTTAGCTCACACTCGACCCTGTGCACATATGCTGCCACTGCAGTGTCTGCATGGAAGAGACCAGACCCCTCTCCCAGCAGTACTGCTGTACCAGTGAGGTGCCGTGGCTCAATTTCTGTAGCAGACCAGGCACAAATTCCTCCTGATTCATCTTCTCTGGTCACAATTCCAAAAAGTTTCCAAAATAGTTTGGGCCAACAGTTTCTTTTATTTTGGTGATTTGCTCCCTGCAGGGCTGATTATTGATACCAAACAAAGAAAACCACCATATCCTAGGGACTCCAATGTTTGTATAATGATAATTTGAAAACTATATGGGGCATAAGATTAAAAAGGTTGCATTTCCAGTTGGTTGAACCATGTAGCTGGGTTGAACTCTTTTCTCTGCACTATGGGACTAAAGGGTGGATGTCAATTTTAACATTAGGAGGGAACTTTTAATCCAGTGCTTTGCCACAGAGCCCACATTGCTACCTCCTTCTACTGCAGCAGCCAGATCCTGCGCTAGAAAGGTGTCAGCAACCAAGCCAGCTATCCCATCTTGGGAATATGAGCCACTCACTTTTCTGTAAGCTGGGCCACAAGATCACTCATTTCCTGGCACTTTCTGACTCTTGATCTTGTTCCACAGATTTTTCCTTACAAACAACAGGGGGAAAGCTGTGGAAAACAGAAAGGAGAAATAGGTCACACTAGAAATTCTGAAACCTCAGCAAATCTCTTGTTTAAAGTGATTAATTCAGTGACCTCTGACCACAAGGCAGACCTTCAATTTGCCAGCAGAGGATAAAATGAGTCAAGATCTGAATGAGTAAAGAGGGAATGAAGGGTGAGTTAATCCAGTAACTGTGAAGGAGCATTGGAAATAAAAATACTCAACATATATGCTTCTTCACTTTAGCCCTTCCATTGCATGCAGTTTATTTCTGGATATGATAGACTATCAAGTACATTTATATTCTTTTTGATCTCCACTGTTTGATCCAGATCCAGCCAGCAGAGCAGACTGATGCTCTTAATGCTATTAAGTAGCACAGTCTGCATTTATTTATTTTTTAGAATAGAAACTAAAAAGTGCTTGCAAAATGGTACAGGGTTGAAAGAAAATTAGGTACTTGAGCAGATGTTAACTTTTTCTTTCTTTTCTGAGGTTTCGTGTCCTAAAATATATATTTTTTTTTTTGTAATGGAAGGAGACAAACTGGTTAGTGACATTGAACATTTTTGCCTGAGTTCCCTGCAAAACTCCCATGCAGAATATAATCTTTCATCTATAGTTATAAGCCTGTAAGCTGCTTATACTATTTTTAGTCTAAATTCACCTTTCATTTGGTTAGTCTCCAGCAATGCAGACCAAATTTGCACTTGGATATTTCCTAGCCATTTCCAGTTAACACCATTAAAAAGTGAGAAAGATTCTTGAAGTAAATTGTCTCAGCAATGCACGTATTTTTGCAGCTGGATAGTAAGCAGATCCCTCAGCATCTCCTTTGTATGATAGCTTTAATTGTCCTATTTTCTCCCAAGTAGAAAGGAAGACTTGTGGGAAACTCATTTTGAAAATGCTGCTGTCCATGGCATGAAAACTCCCCGTAATTGTTTATGCCAGCAGCGCTTTAAAATGAGAGAAAAAGTCCTTGGAGTAAGAAAAAATGCCCGATGGGCACCTCCTGTAGTCCATTACTTGGTTAAGGTTCAGTCGCTAAAGGTTCACATATTGCTTGAATGATTTTCCATTTTCATGTGTGGTTTAGGTTCCATTTGACACCAAAATATCAGCCTATTACTGATCATCTGATTTTATTGTAAGAATAAATGAAGAAGTGAAGATGAAATGTATAATAAAACCTTGTCTTCCCACCATCATAAATGTTTTAAGATTCAGCCAATAACGTATTAGACTTCGGTCTTTTCTTCAAATAGAAAAATACTTCTTAAAGTGTGTATTAACTCTTATTTCTTAAGTGTCAGGTTTTTATGGTTCTCAAAAAGGAGTCCTGAGAGAACCATTAACTCTGTTTATGTCCGCACAGCAAAACTGCCATTTGAGTTGTCTTTGATTAAATCATTATCTTCTTTTTTTTTTTTTATGCTTTATTCTTCCTGGAGACATAAGAAGCCATTAGTAGCAGAGATAAAGCTGTTGAGAGTCCAAGAGACAAAAATAAGAGGTTATTTTTATTCAGCTGTCCGGTAAAAGATTAGAAATATGAATCATTATTTTATCATATTATAATAAACAATGAGGTAAAGTTTCAGCTTTTGACAGGTATGATGTGATAAAACCAGAACTGCCTATAATTAATATTTATTATTATTTACTGAGCATGCTAAACTGCATACTGATTTACAGGAAAACACACAGATAGAACCCTCCAGACAGGAAATTTGTGTAACAAAATAAATTTTGACAAAACTGATGATGACAAGGAGGGTCCATGTCTCACTTCCTTCCCAAGCAAGAGCCCTGCAACTTCGTGGAGGGCAAAAGTTTCTCACCGTCTGCTAATTAGGCCTATTGGTGATTTAATGTTTGCTCTGCGAGATATGGATCACCAGATGCATTTTAGTGCTACTGCATTACAGCTGCAACAAATAATCTGCTTAGACTGAGAAAAAGATGCCAATATTTGGTGTAATATACAACATTCTCCAGATGCAGTAGCAGGAATTACACTGACAATCTCTGCAAATTCAAGTAACATTGACACTATCAATCACAACAGAGCCTCAGTGGCAGTTAAAATTTATGATGTCAACCTTCTAATATAGACCTGTTAATGAAAATCAAAGATTGAAACAATACTGATTTATTGGGGCAGGCTCATGAAGGCTTTAATGAGAGCATCTTTCTTATTGAATGGCTACTTGGAACAATACTGTTCCAGTATCGCAGGACCTTCAGTAGGTCCTGTACTGTAACCTTCAGTTACAGCCCTTGCACATTGCCACTGCTAGAATTTTAAATGGAATTTTGAAAAGTTTAGGGTTTCCTCCAAAAAGGATATGAGACTACTCATCTTCAAATACTAGCTTTGTGGTCTTAAAATGAATAGTAAAAATTACTGTTAAGAGAAGGTCCATTAATACCTAAAATGTGTGGTGTTCAGGACCAAGTTTAGCATGGAAAACTGGGGGAAAAACTAAGAGTGCAGAAGCTTTGTTTTTGCCTGTAACAATATCACTAATGTCTGTCATTGCATGGGGGGTCTATCCCCCTTCATACACTTAATGAAGGAACAGAAGTCACTGGAGGCCAAAGTACCCAAATGTTCTTTTTCTTCCTTAGAAACTGCCCCTGTTCTGACACCTCCAGGAAGCTCATGAGCAATGAAGAGCACTGCCTGTCATGCAGGTCACTTTTCCCTGGCCATTCCCCAGACTGGCTATTCGAACCCATGGTGCCTCAGGTACCCTCGGCCACTGCCAAGGACCAAGGAATAGCCTACAGGAAGGGCTGGTGACAATAGGAGTGTATGACACACCCCCAAGCCTTGTGCTTGAAAGATTGTTTTTAAAGGAAATTCTACCTGGATCAAGGTGAGGACTGAAATCTTTCACCATTTCTCCCATGTCATTTTGGGCACAGCAATCACGTGCCAGCAGACTGGCCCCATTATGCTTGGCACATAAAAAGAGATATGTTGCCCCACTCCCTAGTTCCCATCTCAAATTTGAAGTATTTCTTCATTATTCCTTTCCTACCTTTAAAAGGGTTGTGGCCAATCCCATAGCATTTTTTGGGTGTTGGCTGTAACTCCACGTGAAATGTGATGCTACTCTTGTAAGTAGATGCACCAGTTAACGACTCCTTGCAAAACTGCTGCAACATGCAGGTGTCAGTGCTATTATCTGCATTTAACAGCTACAGGGGTCAAAGCTGCAAGGGAAGCTGGAAGGGCTCACGTGAAGGACATGGAGAAACATGTAGCTGGGGTTAAACTTCAGGAATTCCTTCTTCACCAGCCTTATTATTAATTATTGGATCAAGCACTACTCTCCAACATGGCTTTCATATTCTTCATAAATACACAAATTTTCCAGCTGATCAGCCAATAATTCGTCCTCTAAGCTTTGTACCCAATTTAAGGCAGTGTGACTTGGGGATTGAGGTGGATTGATTCCTCCTTGTCAGCAGTATTTACAAAACTGACTTTGGTTTCAAGGCACACACCTAGTAACAGCGAAATCAAAGGGTGGTCATAGCTAGGAAAAAAGTGTTTCACATTTCAATGCTGCAAGTTCTTCTATTTTAGTTATATTATAGCTTAGTTTGTTTTTTCAAATTCTCTTTATGTTAATATTAAAAGGAATTCAAGCTGAAATAGTTACCATCTGTCTGAAAGAGGACAGGAAAACATGGTTACTAAAGAATGTTTAAAGTGTGGAGCAAAATACAGTCCTGCTAATGGTAAAATTTCTGTCATTAACATTAAAGATTAAAGGCTATAATTTACAGGAAAATACATTGCATGGCTTATCACATTTTTAATGAAGGGCTCAGTGTTGCAGCAGGCAAGCGTTGAGAAGAAAAATGCACCTCTTGGATTTTATTTGCTCTCTTGAGACACTATCTTATCATGATTGTAGCCCGTAGGATCAGCCAAATGAACACTAGGCAGTAAGTCAGCAGCCCCCAAAAGGTTACCAGAGCTTCTTCCTAATGTTACAGCAATGATTTGAAAAATTAGCTCGCATTAACCTTTCACCTTTCGGTGGATGGTTCAAATCTAGTATGGGTTGGTAGTGATTGAGAATGGTTCCTATAAGTTTAATGTTTTTTTGGTGGTTTATGCAATGAGAGTGGGTGGTCTCATGCTGTGCCCCAGGGGAGGTGTGTCTGCACAAAGAAAACCCCCAAATAACTTGCTTCAATTGGTGCTAATTGGAAGCCTTCCTGGCAATTTCAGCAAGAGACTGCCCCCTGTGTGGGCACAGGCACTGAAAAAGCTGCTACAGACCACGGCTGCAGCAGAGGCTGCTCTTAGACACTCTGGCTTCATCAGCAAGACTTTGAATATCTGAATGTTTAATTAAAGCAGCTTTGCCCATCTTTGGTTCTGAGTGTTCCCAGGGGCCTGCTCTAGCTTTAGAGCTTCCCTTCACCCCTTCCCTTCCCCACATTCCCCAGGTCCTCCCAAGGTTGCTTCCTAACTCCTCATTCCCTGTCATAGCACAGATGTGTGCATCTTACTGAACAAAGTCTGGGGACAAGGCCTGGCCCTGGGAAATTAGGGTCTGCTCTCTTCAGCTAATGTAATTTAGAGTGTAGGTGACTTCTGCCCTACAGTCATTGGCAATGAACCCACTTACCCCCTGCCTTTGTGTACTTGATCCACCTCCAGACTGTGCCCCTTGCCCACTCCCCCAAACCAAGACCCACAGCATAAGTGTGTACATGAGGTGAGAGACTGCGAACAAGCATTTGCCATAAGGTAATAGGCATGGTGTCGTGGTTTAGGAATGATATTCCCCAATTTAGTCCTGCCACTAAAAAGACCACGAGCCACTCCCCTTGCCCCCTCCGATGGAAAGCATAAAAGGCAGAGATCACAGGTTGAATAAGAACAATTTACTGGAAACAGCAATGAGATAAAAAAACCAGCAATGGTGGACAATGCTGCCATGTTTTTATGACCAGAAGCCACCCCCTTCTTTCTGGAAGCCAGAGAGAGTCCCTTTCCCCTGCCCCTGGCAAGGATGTGAGGTGGTATCGAGTAACATTGAGGTCATGGTTCAAACTAGGACACACGGAATGGCCCAAGAGCATGGAGGTCTGGCCCAGTGGTGTGGACTCAGAAACACAAGGTCCAGTGCACTCCCTAAGGTTCACCACGATGACTAAGACAACATTAGCACAACCTCAGGACGTCCTGGTTCCCTGTGTTCCTTCAAATCTTGTACCAATAGTAAATATTTATCACACGCACAAACACAGCTCTCTGCAAATCCCGCTTGTTTTCTGCAGAAAATTCTTTACCTGGTCTAACAAACTACTCCCTTTCTCCTTTTGTGGTGTTTTGCAGCTAGAAAAAATTATCAGGCTCTGGCTGTGTGTATTTCTTGAGTGAGAGAGAAAGCAAACAGCACTCATGGGTTTTTTTCTTTCTAGGGTAAATAGTTCTTGTTAAACCAACCTAAGTAAGGTGATTTGCAGTATGGATTTTTCCCATCTAAGTTATTAGAATAAGTTCAGTCAGCACATTCAACCCTAGTCTCTAGTGGTCCATAAATTTAATGCAACACTCAACTCTCCTTCAGTGTTTTTGGTGTATACTTGAGTTTTTCTTGGCACAGAGAGAAGTGGCAGGTGGAGTGATCAGAGACTTTTTTCTCGTCAAAGTGAGATTAGGGGTTTTTTTAGGTTCCTTTGTTCTGTAAAAGCCCTGGTCTAATTCACTACAAGCTATCTACGACTGAGAATGCCATTTCTTTACTAATTTATATGTTTGGTTTAAAGCTGTGCACCAATCTCAGTGGAGTTCCTCTATTTTTAGTATCCTGCTAAGAATTTTTTACCAAAGGGTTTTATGCACAAGAAGGGAAGGTTTTACTGGGATTTCTTTATTTTTGCATTACATTATCAAAGGCAAACAGTTTCGTCTTTCTTTGCCCTAATAACTTAACTCAGCAAGAGAAAGTGGGACACCCGGGCTAACCTGAGGCAATGAAAACCCACCGGCATCTACTCAGGACAACACTGATTGACTTGAGCCTGGGCTAAGCTGGGTATGTAAAAGTTAAAATCCCCAGAGTGTGTGAGCAAGTGTGCTTGGGAAGGAGAAACAGGAGAAAGAGGATTTGCAATGAGCTGTCTTCTCCAGGAATATACTAAATAGAATTCACCTGGCAAAGAAAATTGGAGAATGCATGCAGCTTTCTTGGCAGGTGCAGAGGTGGCCTGTGACATGATTTAATGGTATTTTAAAAGGCAAGCACTAGAAACAAATGGGAGTGCACTGGGATGAATTAGATGGATTAAGATTCAATGCGATAACCTAATGACCTCAGGAATAACTAATGACCTACCCTAACAGAAATGTCTGCTGGGTAGGGAACAAGGCAAACCTGTTCACTTTAATGATTTTGCTGGCACTGAAACCCCTCATTTGGGACATTCAGCAGAAACAGCTTACAAAAAGTATTGGCTGAAGACCTCAATTTGTGCAAATTGTCTTGGTGCCTTTGGCATTGGATATGTGACCCTCTGCCCTGCTGAAGCATCTGCCTCATTCTGGTAACAAGACAGAAATCAATGCAAGCCTAAATGTGAATGATATATTGATGGCTGCTGAGATATTCTGGTTTATAGAAATGCTTTCATAGTACCAGGAAAAGGACAGCTAGAATTTAACACCCAGAGGTGCTAGGGACTGCCCCAAATATTTTATGTGTGAAGAAGTGACAGCAATGGTTAAAACATCTGAAAGGGTGACTGTGGTGTACAGGCATTAGTCTGGCACCCAGCAAGACTTCCTTCCACAGTAAAAGTGAAGCTTTGCTCCTGTGACATTTGAAATAAGAAATGAATGATAGTGTACCCAAAACTCTCCTTAAAATTAGTACTTTGCCTCAACTTCTTTTCAGTCTGATAATTATTCACTGCATCAGTTCAAAAGGAAAATTATCATGACCTTGGCTGAACAAACTAAAAAATCTCCTGGTGTATCAATTAAGAGATTGTGTAGAGCATTGCAATTAATTTGTTTAATTGAAGTCCTTATTTCTTAGCAGTGGCAGGCTGATTTAGTGCCTTGAAGGACACAGACACTCTTCAGAAATGAAGAGAATGCGCTGGTCACTGGAATGGAAATCCCCTTTCTGCACTCATTTATGAGATGAGAACACTGAGACTAGTGTCCATAAATCTCAGCTTGGCCACTTGACTTGTCAGCAAGTGAGAGCTGCAGAGAGTCACCTGAAAGCATCAGTCTGTTAACACTGCAGTGCATTCATTGCAGCTCTGAGGGGCTGTGGGTGCCCTGTCTGGGGAATGCATAGACATCTGCACATTCACACTGCATGGTGCATGCCACAATGGATGACACGGCCTAACTCTCAGCTTTCTATGGCATTAGAGCACCTCTGAGGGGCTCTGAGAAGCAGTAGACAACACCACTCCCAAAGTACCACGCACATACTCAAAATTCAGGTGGGATGGGATGAGATCAGTTCTTCTCTTTTCTTATGTTCTTGCCAAGTATATGCTCCATACCAGTACTGGCTCACGCTTGCACAACTCATCCTTTCTCATTGCAAAAAGTGTTACTGAGCAATGAAGAGCTGCACAGCCACGAAGCCCTTGATGGTGAAACAGCACTTACATGTGTGGGTGTGAGTGTGTGGCCAGCTGACTGCAAAGTGTTACTGTGTGCAGCACATGCAATTTAATACAGTTGGGAAGTTCAGAGCCTGACCTTCACAATGGCTACATAAAAATGCTTCCCTTGATCAACTTCAGCTCATGATTTCATCTGTGGCACCTCTGGGGCACTGCCCTGGGTGTGGAAGATGTCTCTGTCCCACCATAAGACCCTGGGGGACGTTGTGCTCCAACAGCTGTTATCAGCTGCTTTAATTACTAACAGGTATGTTAGAAAGCATCCAAATTGTAATCAGACCGAAATAGAGTTACAACGATATCTGATCTGGGAATTTAGTCCAAAGCTTTCCTTTTCCATGATGGTTTTCATTTCCTGTAATTTAGAGCTGGAAGCATTTATGGAATATCACATGGTTTTAGTTTACACAGGAAATCAGCTGCAGTTGCGGGAAGATACTGACTTAGGGGTTTTAGGGTTTGTTTTGTTGGTTTTCTTAAGAAACTAAGATTGCTTCAGAAGAAAACATTGCAGACTTCTACCTCTGCTGTTTGAAGCCTGTGTTCTGCAAAGCAATCCATGATTATATAGGAACAAGCAGTTTATTTCTGTTACACGATGATCACTTAATGTGAATGGAGCAATAAATGCCTTTCCTTTTTAGAGTGAAGAGATAAACCAAATGCAGGACAAGATGTGGAGGAGGGTGAGGGAAAGAGATGCTAGGCAGCTGCAGCAAGAAAAACCTCTGAAGCAGGAAGTATCAAATAGAATGTGCTTGAAAAGCCCAAGATGACCAAAACAGATTAAAACGGGAAAAGGTGGTTATGTTTCGTGAGACACAGCCTGCCCATTTACTCACTGTCTGTGTGACTCCTGAGGAGGGGATGGGGAATAACCCTACATGATGCTGCACCACCCAGACTGCGCCACAAAAACCTTCTCCACTCCCAGGGGTGAAAAGCTGGTTCTCCCAAAGCTGCTGGACACGTGTCTCTTTTGGATTGAGGTGCAAGTGCTGAATTTTCAGTGTAGGAAGGGAAAAATCCATTTTGAATGAATTTCCACTGGTAACATTTCTTCTCAATAAACTACTCCTCTGACAGTGCTAGCAGAGCAGCTTGGTGTGCTCTGGCTAGAAGGCCAGGACAGGGTGGGCTGACATGACTCAGGAAGCAGGCTGCGAAATGCCAGTTGAGAGATATCAAAGAGTAAGAAAGGCATCAGGTGGGTGGAAGCCAGCAAACTGCAATAAAAATTCATCTCTACCCAAAGGCAGCCCTGTCCACTCCATGGGTTCCTTTGATGCCAGAGCAGAGGGAGATGGCAGGCTGGGAGAAGAAAGAGATGGACCGTGTCAGTCAATAGTGACTAATGAACCATGTTGGAAACACCATCACGAGCAAAGGGCTGGATTTGCAGGACAACGAGAGCAGAGCAGTGCTGCCTGCTTGCTTTTAGCACACAGAGGCACATTATGATTTTAAAAGAATCCAGAACAGCTGAGGCATTTGTGGACTAAAAGCCAACAAAACCATGACCATTTTAATCATCCCCTTGTAAAGCGAGCAGCTATATGCATGAAATCAGCCCATATATTTTATGGAATATCTGTTGTAGGCTGGACAAGTACTTGGACTGGGGTTTATTTTCTCAAGACTTCAACTCCTGAAATATAAACTATGTAACCTTTCTCTTCATAAAACCAGAATTTAGAGAGGGGAGGGGGAATTCCTCTAAGCTTTGCACTGCATGGCACTGTCTCTCACATGTCGCTGCACTTGACAAAGTCTAGTGCTATTGTGGATGCTATAAACAAGGATTCCTGTACCATCTTCCATGAACAGTCCTTGTCATGACAGAGAAAGGCATTTAAACAACGGTGACATGGCTTACAATATTTGTTAGTGAGATATCAAAATATTTATGCGCACAGTATTTCTTTGCTACACTTCTCAAAAGGCTGAGGTTAATCAAAAGGAGCCTGTTCCTTGTCTTAAGCAAAATCTCATCCCAAGATGTCTGCTCCTTAATCCTGAGAAAGGAATATTGTATTTCCTTACCGGTTATTTCTCAGCCAATTCAACATCAGAGGCATTATTACGCTGTGTTAGGACTGCTTGGGGCTGGAAAGCTCCTCCTTGACCATACATCTCCTGGGCTCTGGCCTAGCAAGGTTTTGTGCATGTGTTCAGCCATCTGTGTCAGAGTAATTCCTCAGGCCTCAGCAGGATCATCCATGTGCATAATTTTTTGTCTTTGCAGGACCGTGGTCTGACCGTATTTTATGTTCTACCATATCCTGTAATGTCTTACATTGTCACTGGCTTACATGTCACACCTTCCTTCAGCTCCTGGAGCAAACAGCTGGAAGCAGGATGGTTCATGATGGCCAGAGAGCATTCCTTGTGCTCATGGTCTCATTTTGGACATTTCCACTCATTCCTCTTTAATCTTGTTCTATTCTGATTCTTCAGTATTTCTGAAGACTTCAGGCTCATTTTGCTCTATTTTCTCCTCCCCGAGACCTGTATAAAAGCACCAGGGAGAATTCCATAGCCCGTCCTACATTGTCCCAGTTGCTGTGTTTATAGCTGCCATCATCAAGACAGCCCTAGAGGTCTGCACCAGATGGAGGCCAGGGTGGTGTGTGGGAGGTCATAGTGGTCAGTCTCTTCTCCCAGGTAAGAAGTGACAGGATGAGAAGAAATGGCCACAAGTTGTCCCAGGAAAGGTTTACATTAGATATTAGGAAATTTTTTTTCACAGAAAGTGTTGTAATACATTGGAACAGACCACTCAGAGAAGTGGTGGAACACATCCAAGGCAGTGTTCAAAAAACAAGTGTATATGGCACTCAAGGATGTGGTTCAATGGTGAACGTGGTGGTGGCGCCAGGTTGATGGTTGGACGTCATGATCTTATAGGTCTTTTCCAACCTTAACGATTCTATGATTCAGCGCTTCAGATGTGGGCAGAAGAGAGAAAGAAAGAATAGTTAGGCAGGAAAGTCAGTCTGTCTCCTTTATGGTTTTTGGCTGAAAATGCAGAGGACTCCCCAGTGCTCCAGTTTTTTTCTGTTGTCTTCTGGAGCACATAAAAATCTCTGCTTCCAGCTGTATGGGACCATAGGCTATTTTCCCAGGACTGCAAAGGATGAACTGAAGTAGGCTGGAGTTTTCTGACCATTTTCCTGACCTGCCTGTGGAGTGGTGTAAAAGCATGTACAGCCTGGAGCTGGGACAAGCAGGATTTTCTCACTATGTGAAGGAAGGTCAGCCCAGCCAGCATGGTCCTGAGAGAGGAATGAGGCAACAAAGGCAGCCTATGCCATCCCATGAATTGGACTGAAGGGAAATGTAGCCAGAGGGGAGATCACACTGCCTGCATGGGAGAAGGTGGGATTCAGCATCAGTTATTTGGAGAAAAAGTTGGTTGTGTCACAGAAGCTGTAAGCAGCTGTCTACATGGGAACAGGACTTGGGGAGCAGGGTGGTTTATGAGAACAGGTGCTGACTTTGGAAATCAGGAGAGGAATGATTCTGAACTTGTGGATGGTGAAGGGAGGCAGACAGGAGGGCAAGGAAACCACTGACAGGCCCACCTGCCCCTTCCAGAGAAGAGATCTTTCTTCTTAGGGAGGTCAGCAAGAAAGATCCTGCTGAAATAAAGATTTGCTTTTGGGCAACAAGCAGAAATTATTTGATCAAGAGAGAGGAGAGGAGCTGACCCAGAAAATATAATGTAACTTGACTGTTGGGCAATTTTTGAGATGTTGGGGCCTCCAGAGCATCCCTCAATGAATTTTTGTGCTGGATCTGTGCTTGCAGCAGCAGCTGGCTGCAGCACTGGGTATTCCTTCCCTGCAACAGCCCAGTGAAGAGCCTGGGGACAGAGACTCCTGCCCAACCACGAACAGTGTATGCTGGGGAATAGAACGTGGATCTCGGATGAAGATCAATATTATTTTGTGGTTGATTTCAATTTCAGTTTTTCTTCATCTAAGGGAGATTTCACAGATGCTGCAAATAAAGATAGACTCATGGGAAGTTTAATCACAACTTCTAAAACATGAATTAGCTCCCACTTTGGTCCTCTCTTCCCCTCCTCTTGGGACCAACCTCAAAGCTGGAGCCAGGAATTCAGTCAGGACCTCTGTGCTCTTGCCTCTTTCTCCAGGTCCTGTTGGAGAGCCTTATCTTAAAACAGTCTGCATGCAAACAGTGTCTGTTGGAACACGATGAATTTGTGCAGATGTATTTACCATCCTGAACTAGATTTTAAACAAATTGACATTTTAATATGCATTTATTCCTGTCGCATTAGAAAAACCTGCTGGTATTATGCCAGAATGTGATATATAATGATGCTGTTTAGCGGCAACTCTGTCATTTGCTGTTGTTGACAGTAAAATAAATTAACATAATAAACATAATTTGTTCAAAAACAGCTAAGTAAAAACAGATGGTTAAAATATTTTGGCAGGACCCGTTAGCCCAGGTTCGCATGTGTGTTTAGACATTAGTTCTGTTTGCAACATATGTTACATATTTTCTTGATCCCATTTAATATGCAAATACACTCCCTCTTCCACAGTTGTGTAAACAGGTCCTTTACAGCGTGAGTGATGGGGAGGGTGGGGGGAATGAGAGTTTTTTCTTTCTTTTCTGTCAGGACCAATTCTCAGCTACGTCAGTGGGAAAGTAGCCATAGTGCTGTAAGAAACAAACAGGACAGAAGGTGGAGCATAACAACATATTTGTGTACTGACACAATGGATCTACTACTGGCTCCTGATACCTCCTTGTGTAAGATGCTGGTGTGTTGCTCGTGCTCCTGACCCCTCCAGAACGTGCTGTTCCCACTGGGCTCCACAGCCTCCTGCTTACCTAATTCTCACCGCACTGGCCTGAACCCCAGCAGGATTAATGGTCACATCTAGTCCCATCCTTCCCTCCCTCATGTTTGTGAGGGCAAATGTGAAAAAAACCCAAGAAAATAAACAGGGAGAAAGCAAGCTGCTCTTTTAAAGAGAACCTGGCATTGGAATGGAACAAGCTGGGATGAAGTTCATCTATTTAACTATTTCTAAGCTGTGGCTGGACTGATACAGGAATGTGAATACTACAAAATTCTTGTTAAGAATTGCTGTTGTCAGTGTTCATGTTTAACATTTACATTAATGTTAATGTTTACTCTTAAAGGTTACGTGTTTGTCAGTCATTTTCAAGGTACAGGGACATGGTTTAGTGGTGTTGAATTAACAGTTGGTCTCAGTGATTGTAGAAAAATTAGGTTGAATTTTTTTCAACCTAAATGATTTTATAATTCTATAGAAATTAAAGTAATCTTTGTGTTGCAAGAGAACCTAAGGGCATCATACCTGTAACAAGCTATATCTTTTATATCAATTGTATTTACATGGGTGTGTGTACTTAATAATGCCTGTAAGATGCATATTTTAAACCACAGATCCAGAACAGAAGCAGCATGGACACACAGGAAAAACATGGACCATCAGTGCCTCTCAGTGCACAGAGCTTCGAGCCAGAAGGCAAATGTGACCTTCAGTGCCCTCCTGAGAGAGCCCAGCATGTGCTCATACCAGATTGCACCAGCCACACAGGGTGAGTTTTGTTAATATGTGGACTAGAGAACAAGGTGGTAGTGCAGGGAGTGCCAGTGGTGTGAGCTCTCTTGTCGAAGTCAGTAGAAAACTGCATACGCTTCAGAGTTTAGTGCATATGCACACCTTGACACTAAGTGGCCTCAAGTTGTCCCTCTCCCCCGTTTTGTAACCCTCTTTCTCACTCACCTCACATTTCCAGAGGGAGAATGGCTGTTCATATTCCCTTCTCTGCTCTTCGTCCCCAAAACCTTCAGCATCCCTCTGGAGATCTTCCTCTACCTATCCCCTTCAAACTCCAGCAAATGTCAGTGCCTGTTTATCTTTCCCCACACTGGCAGCTCTCCCCTCCTGCCCCACGTCCCTGCCTCTTCAGCACTTCCCAGCACCCTGGAGGGCAACACTGGGGAAGGGTCTGGGACAGCTTTCTGCCTCTAGAGAAGAAGGGCACAAGGGAGAGTGGGAATAATGCCATCACCTCACACACTGTTTGCGCTGCACCTTAAAGCAGTGAATTACAGCATCCACATCATGAGTGCCCAGGGCCTCATCCTGCAGGGATGTCCAGGAAGCATGAGATGCTCTCCAGGGAGGTATGCAGTCCATCATTGCATAAATATGTGGCACAAGAGAGCATTTCCAGAAGGTCCTCAAAATGTCACTGTCCCTTCCTTGCCTGGATCTACAACATATCTAATATAAAATATTATTTGTGAAACTTCCTTTTAATTGCTGTTTAATGACTCCTCATATATTTTGAATAGGCATCTGCAAGTTCATTTTGACATTTATTAGAAGCCATTAGATATCCATTTAATGGTGATTTTATGACAAATGTCTGACAGAGTTAAAAATGTGATGGTTGATAAATTATAATGTGATGTGCTTTTGAGCATCAGGGAATTAGACTGTTTCCAAATGTGACTGTTTTTGATATTGCAAATTTAATTTTATTTCTAATTAAATTATGTTTGTGGGCTCTGAAAGTGAAGTTGAAGACGTACTGGGGAAGCAGATTCTGATGAGAGAAAACGTGGTCAGTCAAACCAGTGCAAGTCCTGGTCACTTGATTTGGGTGAAGAAAGATGATACTCGGAATAACTTGCTTTTTAGAGGAATTACTTGACCTTTCCTACCAGTGTTCTAGCAAGCACTTCCCCCTGCATTAGTCTGATTATTTGTTTATCACTTTTAAAATTGTTTCACAGAGCATCACTCATTCTGGACCATCATCCCCTTGTGCCAAAGAAAGAACAAGCATTTGTCTTGCCCAGGCAGTTTATAGACAGGCAGGCTGAGGGAACTGATAGAGAATTACCATTATCCACAGCAAACATGGTTCTTAGAAGGCTTTTCCTTGGCATCATGGCAGAAGAGATTTTTGAACACAATTGACAAATGTCTGTAGGAGGATGAGATGGTAAGTGGTAGATGAAAGATCTATGCAAACTAAGAATGGGTGATACAAGCTGCCAGGAGATCACTAAGCTACAGGGTTAAGGCAGATCATGGACGTGGTTACCAAAGGAAATCTCTGTCTCAAGTTGCATGGAATTCCCACATTCACATTAACATGTGCACAAAGCAGAGGAGCAGAACCATAAGTACATCTCAGATTTCAAAGTGAGTACAAAACCTGCAGATGTGGAAAGAGGTGCTTTCTCACAGACGGCCTCTGGCTTTAAGAAGAGAAAAAATTGCTAAGACCACTATGCATGCCCTGATGGAAAACAGGGCTTCTTGGAGATAAAGATACAAGTCAAAGGACACGGTGTCAGGCAAGGTCACCTGGGCCTCCAGAGGCAATAAAGAATCTGAATATGGGGGAGGAATTTGAAATTTGTGGTGTTTGGGATCAAAAAGATGAAGCAGCCCTGGGTTCTGATGCATTTCTGGGCTCTCCTGGCCTCCCCCACCTCCAAAAGTAGAGTCAAGTGCTGACAATCCCGAGCTACTCTGCTGCTGGAGGGTTGAACCATCTCTGTCTGATGGCCTTGTGGCTAAGGCACTCATCCTGTCCTAGTGACTGTGCCCATTGCCAAGTTCATTACAACCTGTCTTGGGGTGACTTTATAATGTGTATTCCCTATCGCTACCCTATGCCCACTAATCTTTTCTGTATTTTTAAACTGAGCCTGAGAAGGACAGAAAACAAAAAACGTTTCAAAGCAGTTGTTTCAAGGACACAGAGATACGCTCCTCTGTTTCTGCAGTACCCTTGGGTTTTTTTTCGGCTCTTTTTCTCCCAGCGAGAGACGGAGGGTTGAATTTCGGTTTCCTAGGATTTGTGGGGTTTTTGTTCTTCTCTTCTGGACTGTTTCAACAACATCTGAACACATCAGCAGAATTTTCCTGGAGGCCCGGGGGGGTGGCCCCTCGCCGACCAGCTCCGAGGAGGAGAGAGACCACACCTACAGAAGACCTCTGAAATCTTCTCAGGTTTTTTCTCCACAGAGAGAGAGATCTCATTATTTAGCATTATTATTCCCCTCCTGTGTGTTTGTTAAATAAATAGCTTTTTATTTCTTTCACTTCGAGGAAAATTTTTTCCCGGACCTGGGGGGAGGGTTGGTTGTAACCTGACTTCTATCAGAGGATATTTTCCTCCGAATTTGTCCAAACTAGGACACAACCTCATGCAGTGGCGCAGGTACAACGAAGAGCTGCCTAGAAAAAGTACCTGGGAGCTGATGGATTACATTTCACAGTCTGTGTTTGGGAGGAATGACAAATGCCCTGAAAAGACTCTCATTTGGGGGCCAAACTCCTTGGAGAGCTTAATTTTTGTCCGGCATAGTCTGACAGCTTGAGACCCTGGTAAGACTGCCAGGCATATCTGAGTGAGCAAAAATGCTGATGGTATGACAGCATCTGCTTTGGCACCTGTGTCTGCAGCCACCTGGGGATGCTGGGTATGGTCCTGGGGAGCTTTGCCTTGTTGAAGGCCACGGCACATCTTCAGTGGTGCCTGTCTCTGTGTCTGCCAGATGAAGGCAGCTTTTCACAATGCCACCATCACACCATGGTCTGTCTGACAGCTCTGCATGGAGCACACCACAGCCTCCATTAGGATGTCAGGCATGGCTTCATTTAATTCCTCATGTGTGGCTGAAGGCAGCAGTCACAACACTCTGCAAGGCAGGCAGGAAGAGGAGCAGGGTGTGACATCCACTGGTCATAAATCAGGTGTGGTATGGGCTGTATGCTGCCTGCTCCTGCACAGGCTCACTGCTGCCTAGAGGATGCAGCCCTGCAGCCAGCTGGGGCGAGGAGGCCTATCAGGTCCTTCCCTGCACTGTAGAGGCAGTGGTCATTTTCCAAGCCTGGGATGTGAGCTCTGCTCAGGTGCCTTACAGCACAGTGCATGGTGTACTTGCATTTTAGTGCTTCTTACACAGACCTGGAGCCAAAAAACAGAGTCCTCAGTAAAATCGTGCATCTTCCCAGCTCTAATAGTATTGCCACATGGTTGGAAGCATGAACTAGAAAAGATCTGTGAAGTAATTACACAGGGTCAAAAGCTCTTCCTAAATTTTTTCAAGTCTCCCTGGGCAGTTTTGCCCTAACACATCAAAGGGGGTCTATTTTTCAAGTCTTTGAAGTTTTTTAATTCTTTCTATGAGTAAATGTCATTTTGCCATTGCCATAAGGGCCAGGGTACTTAATACAGGTCATTCTGGAATTACATAGGCTTGAAAAAAGAATGCTTTGCATTTCTACCAGCACGGTGCATGTGAGGGTCTTCAGGTTTGATAAAGCTGAGCTTTGCTCTTCTTGCCTAAGGGCTTATGTCTGCCAGGACCATTATATGCAGTACTAAGGTGGGACTTCACAGCATATTCATCATGACACATATGGATGAAAAACCAGATATGAGACAACAGTGCACTTGCAGGCCAGAAAGCCAAACACGAGCAGCATTAGAAGAAGTGTGACCAGCAGGTCAAGGGAGGTGATTCTCCCCCTCTACTCTACCCTTGTGCACCTGGATATACTGGAGCACATGGAGTACTGCACCGAGGTTTGGGGATGCATCCAGGTCCTCAACACAAGAAAGATGTGGACCTATTGGAGCAGGTCCAGAGGAGGGCATAAAGATGGTCAGAGGGCTGGAGCACTGTCCTGGTTACAGGCAGGGTAGAATTAATTTCTCCTCAGCTGGATGGTACTCTGAGCAACCTGTTACAGTGCTGTGTTTTGGATTCAGAATGAGAATGGTGTTGATCACACATCGATGTTTTGGTTTTTGCCAAGTCCTGTTTATCCTAAGTCAAGGACCTTTTTTCCTCCTTGTCTCATGCTCTGCCAGTGAGGAGGTAGGCAAAAGAAACTGGGAGGGAGCACAGCTGGGACAGGTGACCCAAACTGACCTAAGGGGTGTTCCACACCACAGAACACCATGCCCAGAATATAAACTGCTGGGAGTTACCTGGAAGTGTGGTTGATCTGGGCTCAGGAAGGGGATCTGGCATTGGTCAACGGGTGGTGAGCAATTGCACTGTGCATCACTTGTGTGTTTCCTTTTTATTATCATTATCATTATTATTTATTATCATTATTTATTATTTATTATTTATTATTGCATTTTACTTAATTTTCAATTCTCGAGCTGTTCTTATCTTAACATACCAGTTTTACTTCAGTCCTCCTCATTCCACCGGGGGAGGATGCAGAGAGAAGGGTTCCCTGGTGAGCAAGTGGCTTAATGGTGCTTAATTTCCACCTGGGCTTAAACCATGACAAAGCATCTCTCCTACAAAGAGGAGGCTGAGAAAGTTGGAACTTTACAGCCTGAAAAACAGAAGGCTTTGGGTAGACCTTATACCAGTACCTAAAGAGGGTTTCTAAAAAGGAGGGAGATGGAGTGGGTTTTTTTTGGACAGATAGTGCCAGGACAAGAGACAAACAAAATTCAGTTTTAAACTGAAAGAAGGCAGGTTTAGATTAGATGTTAGGAAGAAATTCTTTACTCAGAGGGTGGTGAAGCATTGGAACAGGTTCCCAAAGAGGTCATGGATGCCCCATCCCTCCATCCCTGGAAGTATTCCAGGTCAGGCTGGATGGTGCTCTGAGCAACCTGATTAAGTGAGTGGCATCCTTGCCCATAGCAGGGGCTTTGGAACTAGATAATTTTTAAGGTCCCTTCCAACCCAAACAATTCCATGATTCTATATACCCATGATATTGTCACAAACTACCTGTAAGCAAGAGGTCTAAGAGCACCTCTGGAACAGCTACTCCCAAGTGCTCTGCCTTGCACTTGGACTGACCTGGGGAGTTTGTTCAAGGCAGCTGGCACATGTAAAACTTACACTTTAAACACCCTGCCAAAGTTCCCCCCTGCCACCCTCACCTGGCAGACAAGCCCGTAAGTGTTAAATGGCTCATTGCAGAACAGAAAGTAGAAGCAGACCCAAGCGGACCCCAAATTCCATCACCAAGCCCTCCTATCTTGTGGCTGGGTGAAGCTCAGCCCCGTGCCGCCAGCTTGCTGGTCTGCCCCCTGCTTCACCAGGCACGGAGCACCTCACAGTCCTCTACAGGCTCCTGTGCCTCTTCCTTGCCTTGTATGGAGATCCTCTGCACAAGGCAACTTGTCTTGGTTGTACTTCTCTGGTCTTTTTCTCCCTCTCTCTATCTGACTTCTCAGAGAGAGAGGTGCTGGCCAAAGTTGAACGCACCATTCCAGGAGAGGAAATACCATTATACTGGCATCATGAGTGAGAGGGATCCTAGTGTTCTATTAAAATGAAGCATGAGCCTGGGTACATCTGGGTTCTGTTCTCAGTTATGCTCCAGGTTTTCTCTGAAGTTTGGCCTACTTACTCAGAGGCTCTATGCCATAGCCTCTCTCCCTGTGAAAATGGCTGTAATATTTTCCCTGCATCTTAAAACTACTGGGGTTGTGAAAGACTTGAATACTTAAGTGCAGACATAATTAAAAATGCAAGATAGGGTGTATTAATTACACCCCATGCTTCTAGTAACAGAAGCCAAATATGTTGTTCTATGTTTTTATAAGGAAGAAATATGTGTTTGAACCATGCTGTGTCATCAGGCTCTGCTCCCCAGTGCTGAGGCATGGGGGCTGAAGGGGGGCTGGAGCTGGGAAAGCCATGGTGGGGAGAGCAGGGATGGGAGCTCCCCCCAGACCTGCAGTGGGGTTGCTGGTGCTGCTGCTGTGATTTAGTTAAACATGAGGGTCTGACTTGACAAGTTGCTGAATGTTGGAGCTGCTGAGAGAGCAGGGCACTGACTCCAGCCTGGCTTTATAACCAGCTCAGCACCAAACACCCTGCTCTGATGTATGGGCAGGTTTGGTGTTTTTGTTACATAGCCATGCACAGCCTTCATGCTCTCTCCATGCATGGATGTGTGTGCATGACTGCAACATGCATGCCCTTCTTGGCCTTGTGGGGAAGGATGAAACCAGTTGCAGAACTGACATGTTGGGGTTAACCTCCAACTCACTGGCAGTTGATGCAGCTCCAGCCCTGTTTCTCGTTTTGAGTAAAGAGAACAAAAAAACCCAACCCTGTTTGATTTGTTTCTGTAATAGCAGCTGATCTGGATTGGATTTTATCCAAGTCTTCGTGTTATTATACAGTCCAATCCCCACAAAGGTATTTAAAAAAAGAGATGAGACCCTTTAAAATATTGTAAAAACACTGGAAAAAGGCCCGCTTAAAATGTAAGAAATACTGGACTTCTGCCAGGGATTTTGGTATTTGAGCAAAAATTCAAATCCCTTTACAAGATTTGTTACATTGAGCAATTAAAAGTATCCTTAGTTAAATAATCAAAAATCCCCCAGTTTAACTGTTTGCATAGTTGTCAAGCAAAAATAAAACCAAATATGCCAGTGTATGAGCAGTGGATCAGAGTTCCTGCAGGAGGGAAAAGCCCACAAGCAGACTGATGCCAGTGGTGTATCTCGCTCTTGTAGAAACATGACAATGTAGAGAAAAGAGAGGATAGAGCAGCTCGCTTGTGCCGTGTGTAAGAACTGGCTGAGCAGCAAAGCCCTTATTTTCTCTGGATAATTTTTTCCTAAGTGAGCAAATGCCTGCAATAGAAATGTCAAATATTTTCCAAGCAAGGTTCCAGGTAGAGAGTGTTCACTTGCATATCTGAGAAATCACTTAAACTTCAAACTTCACAAACAGATGTCAGTGTTTTGAAGCTGCTTGACATTATTAAAGATGCAGGTGGCCCATTGGCACTACTGACTTAACTCTGGGCAGCAGTGGGCATTGCCTGGAGGCGCAGTATCTCATCACTCTTCCCAAAACTCTGGTAACGCTCAATGAGAAAACCCAGGCTAAGATGAACTATAAATCTCAAAATACATATTTTTAGTAAAAATTATGTGTGAAGTCTGATTAAAAAAAATTATAATAATATTGATGTTACTGGTGTGTGTCATTTTTCATGTGTAACAGGAAACACACCAGATCCTTCATGTCAACTTAGGCCAAATGCAGCAGACTGTGAAACTCTAGAGAAGAAAGGGATTTAAAAATTGCAGTTTTGTCTCCAGCCTCCTGTTTTCTTGCTGCTCTCAGATTTCCCCAGGTGTCTTCTCATTTTCATCAGCTTCCAGCCACCAGGACCTTGACATCTAATATGTTTTCAGAGTGCCTTGTGTCCAATTGGCCAGTACTCAATGACCAAAACATGCCTGATGAAGACTGCCTTGCAGGGAGTCGTCTCTATGCCTGGCCCAATCCTGCAATGTGTCCAGCACCCTCAGATCCCCTCTCACTGGCACTCTGTTGCAGTGGCTCTAAGAATCACAGCACAGCTTGGGTTGGAAGGACCTCTGGAGATCAACTAGTCCAACCCTCCTGCCATGGGCAGGGACATCTTTTGCTAGATCAGGTTGCTCAAAGCCTCATCCAACCTGACCTTGTACACTTCCAGGGACAGGGCATCTACAACTTCTCTGGACAGCCTGTTCCACCCTCATCATAGCAAGTTTCATCCTGATGTCCAGCCTAAACCCTCCTTCTTACTGTTCAAAACTGTCGTCCCTTGTGCAGTCACTACAGGTCCCTCTTCTCTGGTGGCAGCAGCTTTGCTTCAGGTTGCCTGTCACAATACTGGGAAAGGGAGCATGGCAGAACATAACATCCAAAGGAGCATTAACTCCCTTCCCCTGGGCCTCTGGAGCACCTACCAACGAGGCTGAACTCCTGCTCTCCCAATCAGGGATGCTTTGATGGAGCAGAGCTGGGGGAGAAATTCTTTACAATTTCTACGCCTGTGGTTACACTTAAAACAACTCCTGGTGTCTCTAAAACCAGGCTTGATGGGGTGATGGGTTTGTTTGGATTTTTTCGTTTGTTTTTGTTTTCTTGTGAGTTTTTTTTAGAGTGTGAGTCCTTTATGTCCCAGATACAAATGTTTGTAGGGCAGCAGAGGCTACAGTGGCACCAAGCCTGTGTCTAGCCGATATCAGGTGAGGTAGATACCTGCTTGCCCTCTGCTGCCTGCACAGGACACTGCTGCTTGGCCTGCAAGTGAAGGTGGTCCAAAAGGGAGAAATGAGTGTGTGTGTGCTGGGCCAGCTTCACACCAGGTGACAGCTAAAGGACTGGAACTTTTCTAACTAGGGAGTCACTTTCCTCAGAATTTATTTTTTCAGGCTTTTGGGCCAATGGAACTGGAAGGGATTGCTACAGGAATAATGCCAGGAGAAGCTCTGGAAAGCACAGTCAGGCCCCATAGATTTACTGTGAACCTTCTCAAACTGTGTGAATTTGGCAAGTTGAGTTTCCAAGTTCATCTGGCTGAGATGCTGATGAATCAAAGAGAGAAATCTCCTTTTCACTTGGGTCCAGGTGGAGCAAGATAACTTGCTCTGGCAGCCTTTCAGTGTCCCAGAAATCTGCAATGATGTATGCTGAAGTGTGTGCCCCTACCCTACGGGGCAGAGTTCACATGTGCAATAAACTTGTATAGCCTAAACCATGTCCAGAACATGACAGTGATTTTCAAAAGAAGCTGGCAAGTTCTGACCATAGCCTTCAGCAGTTGAAGTTCAGCCAGCTGATTTAATAAAGGACTTCAATATATGTTCTTCTTCCAAAAAACAGATTACCCTTTACTGCCCAAAAAACAACAATCAACTTAGGGGGAAAAAAAAGTTTGCAAATATGATTGTTTTCTTCAAACTGTGTGTTAGGCCGCTTTCCTGCTCAGCTGGCACTGCTTTGAAAGGTACATGTGAGTATTTAACATGCTAATTAAATGCCTTGTGTCACACATGCGCTGCCCCCATTTAGCACTTATTTGAGAGCTCTCCAAGGAGCCTGTGTCCATGTCTGCACTGGGGCAGCACCGCTGCCCATGCTGGCCCCAGCCTCAGGACAATAAGCACCGAGCCCCAGTCACGGTCACCACCAGGTCCCCTCGGTTTCTCTAAGATATGTCTGGTGCAGCAGAAAATGAGAACTGAAGTAGAAACATTAACACTTTGCTTTTCTTTGGGGAAAACACAGCTCCTTGGTAGTATCCTGGAAAAGCAGTTCATGTATGGGATACTTAGAAATGCTGAGCAGCTCTTTCACACATAATAAAATATTATAATGATTTATTACATGAGAAACCTTTTGATTATATTTCATGAGCTTCCATTATATTGGTTTATTAGAAGAGAGACAGTCCTCATTAAAATAATTTCCAGACCTAAACTAGAAACATTATTAGACATATTTGGGGGTATAAAAGTCTCATCTATGGGCAAGGCATGTATTTTTCTGAATGTGAAAGTACAAAGATCCTTTTAAATGTGAGGAAGGTGTCAGACACCAAGAGTACAGTTTTCCAAACTGTAATTTTAGCTCTGATCAAAGCTTACTTTCAGGCTGTGCATTATTTCTGTGAGCAGCCTTAGATATAAGAAATATCATAAATAAGGTTTGGAAGCAACTAGGTAAAAAAACCTGAGTTTGTAGTAGCTGCTTACTGCAAATCTGCAGTCTGAAAATAAGGGAAGGAAGGGTTTTGTCCCAGAGAAGCTGAGTGACAGCTTTGTTGTGCTTGGCTTTCAGATCACCTCGGGCTTCTCTCAGGACAATTTATTTTCCACTTTACTGTGTATTTATTAAATGGTTTGTGTGATGCATTACAAAACCTGGAAACACAGCAGCAAAATCCATTTTCCTCATGTTTTACCAATCATCAGCAGCACAAAAGCCTTGGCACAGCTCATCAGCAGAGCACAGGTGAGTTTCAGGCATGTTTCCTTCCCAAGTCACACTAGAAAACTTACTGAAATGTTCGTGTGCTTGTGTTAGACTGGACAGCCTGACAACTCTGCTTAATGACAGGAGAGGAGTTTAACGTAATTTAAAGCCACTTTGATCACTAATCTCATCATAAAGAAAGTTGTGGGCTTATTCTACTTCCTCAACTCCCACCGATTTCATTGTCCATTGATGTCAATAGGAATGAGCATCCTGGGTGTGCAGTGGCAAGTCTGACATTTTAATGAGCCAAAATGTAGGGTCTGAGCAGCACTGAATACCGTGGCCGCTACAGATTACACAGATTTAGAGGAATGGGAGAGGACGAGAGAGACAGAGTGGGAAAAAAAGGCCCTTTTCTGCCTAGCTTTATACTGACTGGAATGGAGAGAGCAGTCGGCAGGTGATAGGATTGCATTCAAGTCCTGATTTTTTCCTTTAAAATGCCTGTACAAGAGAGAGGCTCCAAAGGGTCTGAATAAACATGAGGTGAAAAATTGTGCCTCACTTCTACTGTGAAGAAAAATTAGCAGTAGAACAGGAGTGCCCCTTCCCTGGTTTGATTGCCACTGCAATCTCAGGAATTAATTACAGCTTGGTCACCAGGTACCTAGCCAATAAACACTCCCAATATGTTGCATCTTAAATTCCAGGAAGAATGCAGTGTGGGATGAAGTCACCTCACCACCACCAGTGTGCTGCCAGTGACACAGGTGATAGCTGACTGCAGTTAACTATCCCTTTTTATGTCCTCTGGGCCATCCTCCACAAAACCCACACAAGGCAGGATGTCCCACCTCCTTTGCTGTACAAGCAAGGAAAGTTCCAGACTATGATGAGCAATGTTCTTCACCACTGTGGAAAAAGAGTCTTGTTACCTATTTTTGTACTCAGCTTCCGTCTGGTAGGGATTTTAAGCAAGGTGATGAATATAAGTTTTTCTTTTCTACAGAACAAAAGGCCTCACAGCAAAAGACCTGAAGGTAAAGGACCTACCTTATCCATTTCTGCTTTCCTGAACTGCCCCAACAGCACATGGCCTTGTTTTCTTTTTCCACCTGGAGCAGTTTTGTGAACACCAATCAGACTTCCACCCCTCCTTTGGGAAACCACCTTCTATTACTTTGTACCTGTGTCCTTGCATAAAACACATTTTTCCCTGTCCATAAACTTATCCCATTGCATGTAATCTTATCCCACATGAGCCACACTTGGTGTTTATTGCCTTCAAATGCTTGCAGAGGGTTATCATATCCTTCTCCTTTAGTCACTGTTTGGAAAACTTGTTTATGCTGAATTCTTTCAGGCTTTTCTCATCCAGCTGTTCCCTCCCACCGCTCATCTGATGTGGTGCTCTCTGAAAGCCTTCAGCCTGTCTGTATCACCCCGGGCCTGGGGTGCACAGCAACGATGGCAGCAGCCCTGCTGCAGCCCAGCAGACCCCACTCTGTGCTGAGATACTTCAGTGGGCGTGTCTTGGCCCATGGTGCAGCAGTGGCTGCTAATTGATGTTCCTGCTTTCCATGTTTCATTGAGCAGAAGTGTTTCAGACTATTTTCCCAAGTATATTAACTTTGGTTTTCCCAGGCACAGTCTAATTTGATTATTTCCTGCACATATTTCCAACCTCTCCAGCTTCCCCCATATTATTGCTACATCCTCCCTCATTTGCTTTTGACTGCTTGGGCCAAATTACAGCGAAAGCAGATATGAGCCAGGATGTGTATCCAGGCTCTCTGCCAGCTATTTTGCAAAAAAATCACCCAGGCCACAAGATCCCACCTCTCACAAGTCATAGTGACAAACCCTGAGTTAGCAAATAGCTTTGCTTTTCCCAGTCCCCCTGGTTACATGGGCAGGATCAGCAGTGGTCGCCAGCTGACCCATGCAGTGATAGGGCCTTGAAGGTTTCCATCTCCTACAGTGACTTGCAAGGTGCCCTTAGGTCCCCAAGGAAGATCATCAGGTATTATTTCCACGCAATTATTTGAGGATAGACACAAAAACAGACGTGCCTTGATTTTCAGAAGCCAGGTGCTTATAGTTTCAATCAGGGATTTTGGCCACTGTGGTACCTAAGGAATGAAGTTCTGGGCATGATCTGACCAAGAGTGGAAAGGATCACCACCTTTGAATTTCACCTTTGAAATTGCTTTTGTGTAGGCGAATGAATCTTAGCAATTTGGGAATTGTTTGCATGAGAGTGTGTGCATGTGTGTGTGTGTGTGTGTGTGTTTTAGTTGTGGAGGCAGAGACCAAGCAGACGAACATTAGTATTCTGTGAGAGCACAGGGACTGAAGGAGCGACGACAAGGGACACTGGAAGTCTGTGGCCTTACTTGGGAGTGGGGTGGCCTGCGCTTTAGCCAGCAAGCTGTTGCATATTTTCCCTCTTCAGAAATAGCCTGAATCATCTCACACCTACATAAGCTGCTTTCCAGGAGGTGACCTGCTTTCCTGAATCCAACCATTTAATCAAACCAGGCTTTATTTCTGTTTTAGTTCTTTATGTAAAGTTACTCCTGGTTCATGAACACTTTCAGCAGCTGTTCATGGCCTTTTATCATTGCACTACTCAAATTCCTTGGGGCTTTTTCCCACTCAATGACTGAGGCATCATGTCTGCTTGCACAAAGTGAGTATTCCTAACTTCACCACCTCAGCTTTTAGAAAAAGGGGCTCTTTAGCAGGAAACTGCTTACATTTCACTAGACCACACATGACTCTGCAAACTAATATTTACCATGTCAGACTCAATCCATGCAGTGTTCCCGGTACCCACAGCACCTGATACTGGGCAGGCAGAGTCAGCTCCACGGAGCGGATTAATACCCTTAATACAGACCCTTAAGACCCGGCACTGAAGTGCCTGGTAAATGACACAGGAGTTACCTGCTCAACTCCCCTGCATGAGCCTCGTTCCCTCCACTCTCCCTCTGCCCCAGCAGACTGACATCAGATGGTCAGAAGATGACCTAGAAGGTAATAATTCTGAAGCCTGTCAGGTCAGACACCACCCCCAAATCTCTCCTTAGCTGCAGTAACGGTGTTATGGGACAAAGGCAAGATAGTACTGCCTCCACCAGCCTAATCACAGCCAGGTCTGGTGTTTCTTGTGCAGAGGACATTAGGGGAGACCCCTGTGCCTTGGAGTCCCTCAGGGAGGGGAGGAGGACATCCTGCACAGCTCTAGGCAGGAATCTGAGGAGTCCTGCTGCAATGGCAAGGGCTTAGGGCAGACATCCGGTGGAGAGCCCTGGGTTACTGGGAAAACTTAAACACCTCTGGATTCCAGTGGTGAGATTCCTCTCTCCTCACTCTCTAGTGGAGCCAAGGGCTCCTTTACAGTTAGTGATGTAAGGGAAAAACCTTTTGGATACAATTTACCTGGCGATATGCTTGCTGCCTTTTGGATGAGGTGACTCCAATCCTGGAATCCAGCAGCTGAAACAAATAGAGTTCTGCTGACTGTAGATCTGAGCAGAGGTGATTGATTTCCCAAACCTTCCCGTAGCTGCTGTGTGGAGCTATGAGGTGGATTCAGGTGCAAGATGCTCTGCAAGTCTGATGGCTGAAAATGGATAAAAGGAAGAGTGGGCAAGCAGGACACCGCAGTGGGCAGAGTGACAAAGCCATTTATAGCTGCTCCCACGCCCTCCCTTAGCTTGCCCATTCCTGGCCATCTCCTTTTGAGATGGAGGCAGGAGCAAAAGCTGAGGAACTACTGGGGCTTCAGCCTTAATAACTGCTACAAAAAGTAAGGAAGGGGGACTTTGAATGACATGACTTTCTTTGCCCTCAAACTGTCTGTGCTTACCCAGCACCAGAATCAGATAAAACAGCCCAGAGGCATCCCAGTTGGTGGGCTGGGAACCAGTGCAGGTTCCCTGATGTCAGTGCAGTGCTGTGCCCAAGCTAACAAACCCAAGGCTTATTAGCCCAGGTGCAATGCCAGGCACTGCATCAGTCCTGCCATCAGACCCACCGCTATGTCTGTGTGACACCAGGCTGCACCACATGTTGTTACCAGCTCTCTGCGCATGGGCAGCCCTGGGCTGCTGCCTGGCTTGGGGTGTGCAGGGCTCATAACCACTACCTTGCTGCAAGGCCACATGTGCTAGACTCACCTCCCTACCCATGAAAAAGTCATAGAAGCGAGAGGGAAGAAAGTCCAAGCTCATTTTGACCGCCCATTTGGATCTATGCTTTGGAAGTGAGCAAGGAAACTGCCGACAACCATCTGTCACAAGTAGTTCACCCTCACTCTATTAGTTCCCATCCCTTGGAAAAATGTCCTTTTCTTCTCGCTTGGTATTAGAGACTGCCTGACTCCTCCTAGGCATCCAAATCTGTCTTACAGGT
Organism: Struthidea cinerea; assembly: GCA_013397865.1. NCBI lineage: Eukaryota > Metazoa > Chordata > Aves > Passeriformes > Corcoracidae > Struthidea > Struthidea cinerea. Next base: position 1,265,707 of record VZTI01001820.1, on the reverse strand, counting down.
TGAAATTGTGTGGTCCCAAAATGCTTTCAAGAGACATGATATATGCAGGTATCTAACACTCACTGTCACTGTGGAGTGGGGCAAGAAGGCTGCTGTTGGTTAGTCCATTTAGCCCATCCTAACAGTGTTCCCATTGTAAGGTAAAAAACACTTAAGTATTCAGCACATAAAGTGCTTAAAAAAATAGGGGTTTTTTTGGGGGGGGTGGTGGTGTGAGGTTGAGAGAGGTGGTTTCTCTGCAAACTGCTGCACTGTGATCTGGCTGAATATTTTAGCAGCTGAATAAAAGTCCCCCTCCAACTCTTCTGCATCTGAGTACCCAAATAAGGGTGTATGTATTCAGCACAAGCACAGCTCTGAACCCAAGCCTCAAACATGAGCAGGTGCTTCTCCCTCTCTTTTCATCATCTGAGCATAGCTGATGTCTCCTGCCAATTTTAAAGGCAAGTGAATACAATGGTGATGGGGGCGAAGCAGCTGGGGGGGACAGCAGGAAGGGGGCATGGAGCAGGCCCTGCTTGGCAAGGTAAGCGGTGCCCGCTGGGGTGGTGGGCAGCCCTGCCAGCTCTCTTTGTGCAGCTCTGTGAGGAAAGAGAGGAAGGAAGAGGCAACAACAAGTGAGCGAGTTCAAAGTGAAGCCACGGAGGCCAGCGAGTCATGGCTCATCTGTGCCAGCTGCAAGCTGCTGCTCCTCTAGTAAATGTGCCAAATATTTTGCTGGAGTAGGGAAGAACCACTAGAAATGTGCGTGGGTTTGTGGTTGGTGGAGCTGGAGGTGGGCAATGTGGATCTTTCTTACTGACACATAGCCATCACAAATTCCCTAGCACCTGGCATTTGGGATGTGCTTCTGTGCACAGCCGCAGCCTGGTTGGCCTAAACTACTGGGTCCTAAAGGAGAGGGAAAGAGTAGCTGTGCTCTCCACACTTACTCCAGAGCAAGGAATGCCAAAAAACCCTGGGTGTGCCAGGAAGCCATTCCCGGAGCTGCCACTTGAAACAGGACCTCAGCACGGGCTTGCTTAGACCAGCTAGGAGATAATCAGCTGTCACGGAAAATGCTCCGCCCCAAAACTGCCCCTGCTGAAGTGCCGGCGACAGCCTGGACTCAGTCCTCTTCCTTCTCCTTTGTGCCTTGTGCCATGGTTGCCAGGGGGCCACTACAGTTCTCACGTCCAAAGCACAGTTTTGCCCTTTTCATGTGCTTCTGGATGGAGGAACGTGGTTCATGCCAACCACAGCTCTCCTCCCCAGGCTGGGATATGCCTGCCTGGGGAGAAGGTTGGGTCAGGGCAGGTCTGACACTCCGGTGGGATGTCAGGGGGGCAAATGCGGCTGCTAAAGGCATTTGGTGAGGGGTTCATGCGGCGAGGCAATGCCCTTTGGCAGTGCACTGCCCGGGTCACACGGCGGCCAGGGTCGGGCTGTGGGACTGCTCTGCCACCCCGCCGGCCTGAGGTCGAGCCAGGCACGGAGCCCAGTGCACGCAGCCGTGAGCTGGTACGGCAGAAGGCCCCCTTGGGAAGGCAATGGCAGCCAGCAGGCCCTGTTTGCGCCGCAGGGCAGAGGTGTGCCGGGGCTGGGCACACCGAGCTCGCCGGGGCCGTGCGGCGACGGCCGCTGTGCCGGGGCTGGGCACACCGAGCTCGCCGGGGCCGTGCGGCGATGGCCGCTGTGCCGGGGCTGGGCACACCGAGCTCGCCGGGGCCGTGCGGCGATGGCCGCTGTGCCGGGGCTGGGCACACCGAGCTCGCCGGGGCCGTGCGGCGATGGCCGCTGTGCCGGGGCTGGGCACACCGAGCTCGCCGGGGCCGTGCGGCGATGGCCGCTGTGCCGGGGCTGGGCACACCGAGCTCGCCGNGGCGGCGCGGCGCCCCCTGCCGGCCGCGGGGCCACATGGCGGCGGCGCCCGGGAAGGAAGGGAGAAAAGAGGGAGAAAGGGAGAGCCGGAGGCGGGCTGAGGCGGCCCGCGGGGGTTAACGCCGGCCCAGAAGTTATTTCCAGGGCCCGTGGGGCGGCATGAGGGGAAAGGGCAGCCGGCAGCGCACAGCCCGAGCCCGCGGCTGCTCAGCCCTGCAGCACGGACCCCCCGCGCTGGCGAGAGGCGCTCGGTCCGCCCGAGGGGCGGGCGGCTGCGTGTCCCTGCCCCAGCCCTGCACCGGCGCTTGTAAACGCCTGGCCAGGTGGGGGGCACCCGGTGAAGTGTCCCGCAGCAACACAACAACCTGCGTCCAGCTGAGGTTCGGCCAGAGGAGGGGGTGAGCCTCGACGGGGATGATGCTCTGACGGCACGCAGGCACCAGGCAGCCCGGAGTGAGCGGAGGTGGGAACGGGGCAGCAGCACAGCGCCCTGCCCGTCTGCCTGCGTTACCTGTGGGGCACAGGAGGCGCAGCGTGCGCGCTGTGTGTAGTGCAGCAGCCGCTCATCTGCCCAGACATCTGCCCTCACAAGATCCGACGGCCGTGACTCATGTGATGCAACATGAACATGGGACAAGGAGAAGCTCCCATTAAATTCAAACAAGGCTGGCAGCCTTCAGCCACTTCGTAATATAAAATGAAAGGACTTTTAATCACTCTGTTCTGGCACTTTTCCAATGGTTTTTCCTCATTTGTCTTCCCTCCTAAGAAGGCTCAGTCATTGTCCCATCTACCAGAACAGTTTCTTCATTAGCATACATCCTCTACCAGCCTTTCCTGGGCTCTGGCTGCTTTCCCACACACGGCTCAGTCCCTTCTTTGGAAAATGGGGCTTTAAAGGTTTTCTGGCTCTTCTGGAAGAGTTTGGCTAAAAAAGGGGAGGGCTTCAGAAAGAACCAACCTGTAAGAGATCCCTCCCGTGAGAGAGCAGGGAGGCTGCATGCATGTGTGCTTCCAGAAGCTCCACTTCCACACTTGGTTGTGTTTGATAAGGACCATCTCATTCTAGAGATAGAACATAGAAGCGAATCTGCTGCTACCAGGCTCTCACAGACCACTGTCTCTTCTGTGTCATCAGAAATGAGGCAGATGTGGTAAGATCTTCAAAATACAAAACCACATATTCTTTTAGCACTTGGTCTTACGGTGTATGAACATCAACAAGTGAGGTGTGTTGGGGCAGGTGGTGTCTTATTTGTCCAACCAATACGGGCTCTTCATAAACCTCACCTTATGGAGTCGTTGCATATATTTTAAAGACAAACTGTAGATCTTCTACAGTGGCATCTGTCCAAACTGGTACCAAGACCAGTGGTGGTTCCAGAGGATCTCATCTTCACAGGTCATTTGTGAAGGGCTCCAACTTGTCCCTCTGTTGCTCAGACTCAGGATTTTCAAAATTCATTCCTGTTGCTGCCCGGTGTAATTTTGGTTGGACCTTCTATGCTTCATGTCACTTCCAGCCTTCAGTCCTGCATCTGTTACTGCAGAGACTGTCTTGGAAGTCTTTGCTCATCCAGCAGTCATGTTTTGGCAGAGTGCATGGCTCTATCTAAAACAAAAAGCATTGCAAAAATTAAGTCTGTTTTGCTGGAAATTTTAGTAGTAAGGTAAACCAGAGGCTTCTGGATAAAGTCAAAACCTCATACTATATCTGGTAGTTTTCCTTTTGTGAAATGTTCAACCTTCCTTAGTATTTATTGCACTGGTGCAGTGCCGTGTGGTTCTGCTTCTGGTTTGCAGCCAAATTTTGAAAATAATTTCTGAAATAGAGAATAATATTTCCCAGATTACTAATAAACCACTTGGAAAGAACTCGGGTGGTGGTTGGTGGGGTGGGGTGTAGGGGAAAATACGCCCCCTAGAACTGTGCAGCACGGTACCAGCAATCATATTCTTCAAATATAAAAGTTAGAATTGTTTAAAAAAACACCTACATATTTAAATTGTAAAATTTCAGTGAAATGAGGGTAGCAGTCAGAGTTGGAAAAAGGAAAAGCATTAGAAGTACCAGAGATTTCACTTGGAAATAACTTACATAAATGACTTAAGTTCAAAAACAGCTTTAGAAGTGAAACGATAAAATATTGCCTGGGCCCCTGTAGATAAACCAAGCCAAATCAATTACTTTTCTGTCTATAAGTCATGACCACTTCATAGAGTGAGCAAACAGAGGCACTAATAATGAAGTGTTACCACTTCAACAACATTATTATATACAGCATCCAATTTTGGGAGTAGGAAGCAGGTGCCTTTCCTCACAGGCAGTTGCCATGACCAAGAGCAGTGATTGTATTGAGGTTATGATATGTTTACTGGCTGCATAAAGACAATTAATAGTCACATGTGCAAACAGTTAACAGTTTATACAGCACATTTCTAAATTAAAGGAATTAAATATCAGTGTTCTGCTACCAAGCACAAGTGGTTCAGCAATTGCCAGTGGAAAATGAATGTGCTGTTTAGCACAGCCTGGAACACCCAGGCTCCAGAGGGAGATAGGAGAGTGTAAAATTGAAGCTGAACAGGTATCAGTTAGTAAAATAGCAAATGGGGTCACTACAGATTTCGCCTGACTTCCCTTGCTCTTTCAGCAGTGCATGGACTTTTCTCTGGTTCAGTAACTTGGTAATTCCATGGGCAGGTCCCTGCAGAGGAGAGAGCAGAAGTTTGGGGTGGTTTAGGTAACATTTGCAGCTGTGGTGCAGGCAGCCCCTCAAGGCCCCTTCCAGCTTGGCTGTCTTGGTAGAGCCAGAAGTGTAGAAATGCACAGCTGCAAGGGGTTGCCAGCACAGGGCCTGGAATCTGTGTGTGTGCAGACAATGTAGCAGAGCCAAAGACCTCAGGTGCACAATCAGTACCATGAATCTCTACAACTGACTATTTTCTGTTTGAATAGATAAAGGAGAGTTTTCTTCATATAACCCAGTTCCTTACTGTAATGAAAGAGCAGAAAATGAATCTGTTTCTTTTACATAAATACCATATCTTTTAGCAACGGACTATGAGAAATTTGCCCAGTCTGGTCCTTGCTGTGAAAATACATTCTCTGCTCGTCCAAGAGGCTACACTGAGCAGGAGTGATTTACAAAGCTTTATAAAAGTGGCACTCTGTTGCCAAGAGGGCAACTGTCAGTGGATCAGGACTGCATGTGGACGTGTCATGGGGCTGCCCTTATGACTGTGGCTGCAGTAACAAGATGGGGACATCTTTGCCCCTTAGGTTTTACATCCTTGTGAAGAGCACAAGATTTGACATGAAAATGTGAAGATGCAGTCCCTGCTGCTGATCTCATGTGCCCGCTGCCTTGGCACTTGGGCACACCACATCAATTCTCTAAGGAATAAAGGGCAGGGAGCACCCAAAGTATCCCAGCTGCAGGAACGATGACAGTGTATGGTGCTCCCTATTTTTCACCATTCCTCTGAAATATGCTGCACTTTAGGAGAAGCACAAACAGAGATGATGATTTACTTAGCTTCAGCTCTAGAGCATGCAGCATTATGGGCTGGTTGGGGTTGCTTCTTCAGTGGCTTTCCAGCTCTTGGAGTAGTCCCCACATGACTGGCTCCCAGCCCACACTGCTCTCGGTGACCGCAGAGCACCGAGACATGTGGACGAGGACTGTCCTACCCATGAGAAAGGGCTGCCAGCTGAATGGCCGGTGAAATACTGCCATATGGCTGTGCATTCCCCACATCTACCCCCGAGTCTCACAAACTGCAAAATCCCACATGAAGCATTCTTGATACAGAGCAGATCTTGGGGCTGCCAAACAGAGTTTAAGACCACCTGTGAGTCACAAAACAAGTGGCTTCATCCCTTTTCTACGGGGATTGGTTGTACTTACCACTAGGTTATTTGGGCTGTGCCTTTGTCCATGGACAGGTTTTGCACTTGTTCACCTCCAAGTTCAGAAGTCAGTGCCCAGAAAAATACTGCTAGCAAGAAGCCAGTACAACACCCACAGAACTTAATATGAAGGAAAAAATATTAAAAAATTTTATTATTATTATAGGAGCAGGATAGTTGAATTAAGATAGAGGAAAGCTAACAGCTTTAACTGTGACAGCACTATCCCACAGTCACAGGTTTCAACAAAACTTATCCACAGAGCCAGTATGAATGAGGAAACTGCACTGACTCTCTAGGCTGTTCTTTGGGCAGTTTTAGTTACTACCTTCACCTCAACAGCATCAGGAGTTACAATTAGCTGTTACTCTCGGATTAGCCGTTCTTCCAGGTGCTCCTCTTACTCCACCAATCAAATTGCATGCAAACAACACAAATCAGCATTTATCTTAGAGGGCGTACACATATGAGAGCAGAGGAGGGAAAATGAACTTGGCATTTCAAGCACTGCACCCCCAATCCCTTCATCCCCATCAATTCACCAATCCAGTCTCAGGAGGAAAGTTGAAAGTGTTCATCTACCTGGGGCAGCATCTCAGGCTTGTATGGTCAACCCCATGCTGCTGCCATGTGAGAAGGAGTGTCCCCAGAGCCAGTACTGACTGGCTAAGCATAATCCCTACCCTGTGCCCAAAAGGGAATTCCCTGCAGCATCAGCTGTCGGCTATCAGCATCATACTGGGTGAGTGCATCAGGTGAACTGGGGTCTCAGTGGAAAGCAGGCACATTGGAGAATATTATTGAGCTATTTCTCCTCATCTACTACTTGATCCAAAAGGGAAACATTGACTGGGAGTTAGAAGCAGAGACTGGTCAAACTGTTTTTCCCCATAGTGCAGCCAAGCAGGGCTGGCTCCTGTGGGCAGCCTGTCCCATCAGCCAAAACCTCTATCCCAGCAGGACTGTGCAAACACTGGGACCCACCGCAGCAACCTGCCACCGCCCCTTTCCACAGAAGCACCACAGGCTTTTAGAGCAGCTCAGAATCAGCTTTCACCGATTCTGCACATGGGTCCACAACTCCTTCCCAGCTATGTACCTGTTTGGGAGACTGGTGGGACAGTGGTGGAGAGAAGTTCTCCCAAATGATTAAAGATTAGTTTTGCTTTTTTCTCCTTTTACCTACCTCCCATTTTCCCTCCTCTTCTGGCTGAAGCATACACGTAGCAGATTTTTCAGACATCATGTTTTATTTGCTGTTTTGGCATACTAATGTATTCATGTTTCCAGCCCATTCACTGCTAACAAATTCTTATGTGTGCAGGAATAACTGTGTAATCAAAGAACAATACTTTTAAGAGTCAGGATGGGGCAGTTTAAAACCATAGGAGATAATAATCATGGCTCAATGCCTGAAAGCTATGGGATTGACAGAAAACACAGAATACCATGTTCAAGGTACTACCTTTTTCATGTGCAGACTGCGTACACCAGAAACTTTGCTTAGACACGGAGTTCTTGGGTGTCTATTTGAAACAAGCAGAGAACACCAGGTAACCCAGGCAAGCAACCAAACTAACCCTCTCCCCCTATCCAGACAAATCATGTTTCAGCTCTATTTCCTGTGCAGGGCTCTAAAACCAGTTCAAGAATATTTTAATGGCCCTTTGTAATTTCCAACCATAAATGGCATCCCTATAGTGGAGAGGAAAGGTAGCAGAAAATTAAAGCATAATCTACAGGTCTATTTAAGGCCTTACACTGACTTGCTTTCTGTTGTCAGCTTCCCATTTCAGGAAAGCGTTTTGATAAGTATATAATGGATAACAAAATATTTTCTGCAAAACCTTAAAGCTTTCCTAGGCAATGTTATGAACAAAGCACCCAAGCAGAAAGTTGGGTTCTGTGTCCTGGTTCATGGAACGGGGCCATTAGATAAGAAATTGTGTAAAATTTACAGGAAGTCTGAGATCTGACAAAAGCAAATTGTTTCACTGGCTGCAGCTCCCTTGCCAGCTCTTCTTGTCTTTCAGCTGAGATTCTAAAGGCTTTAGAGGTGGGTGAATGTTGCCCTTCAGCAGCACTTGAAGGACTGACAATGTTTTCAAGAAACAAAAGCAAATGATACCACCCTGCCAGAGGGAAAAACAAGGTCAATCATGCGATGCAAATCAGCTCTCTGTTGGAGAGAAAAATCAGAACAGAAGAACCTGTTACCCTCATGGTACAGACTGAACATGAATAATCAAAACCTAATTCCTGCTTGATTTTATCACCAGAAAGGGTGAAAGAGGAAAATATATGGCTGCAAAAATACTTAGATGAATACAGCAGTGACTTTGGAAACCTCTCAGTGCTTGAAGAATAAACTTGTCAGTGTAAAGCCCAGTGTTTTTACACTAACAGTGTATCCCATGCAGAAGGCAGCTGAGGACCTCTGAGGAACTGGCATCTAAACAGCTTTTTGCTGGAGTCTATGAAGGAAGCATTCTGATTCTGAATAGTGTTCCTAACATTTTCTTGGGTTTTTTCATTTCAGTTCTTAACAGAAACCAGTACATGAAAGGAAATACTCCTGTGCTCAAAACTCACCTTGTGTATTTCTGAATTTTTAATTCATTTACTTAAAGGCTTGATTACAACTTACCAACCCATCTGTCGAAACAAGATTCACTTTAACTATGGGGCAATACTTACTGCAGATCTTGCAGAAATCCACACCTCACGCATTCAAAAAATCCCACTTTGAGTCCCTTGGCCTAGGAGAATGACAAGAGCAGTGACAGGCACCACCCAAAGCCAGGAGCAACTCTGAATGGCTGCAGGGCAGAAGGAAAGCTATGCAGCCAGGAATGAAAATGTGAAACCCACTAGGCTACCAGAGGAGAACCACACAACTTATTATAGAAATGCCAAATGCCTGAAAAACATTTCAAACAATAGCAAATACTTACTTGATGATTCTATTCAATGTCCTAATAAACTGAGTAAAAACAATTTTCAGTTCAGTGCTTATTGAAAAAATGGACACAATGGTTATTTTCAGTTCAAATTTTACTCCCAATTACACAAAGGTTGAAAAGATTTTTTCAAATTTTGAAAACCAGCATAATAACTTTGGTTTCATATATAAAACAGGGAAACCCAAAGGATACAGGAGTTGTGTGACAGTTCCAACATTCAGCATTAAAGTGTTGCCCAACTTAACTTTATCTCATACACTGATTATTTTCTACATTATCTGCTTCTCAAATTATAACTCTGTACAATACCCACAGATATCTAAGGTTAAAATATTTTGAGAAAATACCATGTTATGGAAGGTTTGAATGACCTAGTACAGATTACAATACAAATTAACGACAAGTCAGAGCATTGCTACGAGTTTATTCAGAAGCTTTTACTTTCGGTTCTTATATCACAAAAGACATGTTTAATGTTTACAACAAGTATTAGAAACTGAGATGTTTTTATTTCTACTATTATAAAAGTAACATAGGAGACTGTTCTAAGCCATCTTCAAAATGCAGACCAATCTTTTTTTTTTGTATATAAACTGTACACAAAAAACAAGGCACTATACATTTTTGGATAATAAAGTATAAAGGTTGATTCGCATAGTTTCTCAAGAAATCCATGCTATAAATACAAACGCTTTGTTCAGTTTAGCACCTGAAGCAGCACTGAGAACAATTCATTAACTATTGCAAAGAGAAACTTCAGAATGCGAAGGAGATACATATTGGTGGTATAGCTAATTCGGTACAAGCAACTGCCATCCAGCTACTTTTCTGTAGTTTTGCCATGGAAGTCTTGAAAGTGAATATATATTGCATTGTTAAATACATACTTGTTCTATGTGTTTATATAAATATAAATTCTTTGTAATCCACAAACTAACAAAATAACACTTTACAAAGAGAACTTCTTTAAAAACAAAAATGGCAAGTATTGTATATAGCCAAAGGACACCTGCAGCAGTAGCTCAAGAAACTACTGTTTAAGTGCATAGGAGAATGGAGCTTAAACACACTGCCTTTAAGAGTCAAAATTGAATTCCATTTTCAAAGAGTTCCCTTGGCCTTTTACAATATTACACACCTCCAGATAGGTAGTCACTAATAACTTCAGATTATTTTTATTTGTTCTGTAAATGTAGGGTACAATTTTTCTAAAGGACATAGAAAGTGAGAGTGGACATCTCTTTAGAGCTCACTCCCATAAACACAGCTTAGAAAAGTCCCTTTGCCTTCTTCAGGTTAACCTGCTTCCAAGATGGCAGTGCATTGTACTCCTCTCTTGTCATCTCTAATGCAACCTGCATTTAAAATGAGAGGATGTGCTATTAGCAAAAACAACTGATTAAGTAGCATGACGAGCAAATGACTTTCCCGCATGGTTAGACACAGATGCACAGAGTAACAGTGCACCTCTTCTCTCCTTACCTCAAAGTCCTCATCTGAAAGGTAAATTTCAAGCTTCAGTGGATCAACTCCCTCAGGCAGAGGCCTCGCTAAGAGATCTGCCAATGGATACACTGTTTTACACAGCTTGGCCAGCACATCCTCTACAAGTATTATCTGATTAGAAACTTCGGCATCCTGGAAGGAGAAAAGGAAAACAGGGAACAGGATCACAATGCTGAAACCATCAACTGTGCCCATGGCCATCTGCAGATGGCACGGGATAACCTGCCCTGCCTGAGCACAAAGCTGTATGTCCACGTGTGCACACAGGCCAACAGCCCTGCCCTACGACAACTGCACAGCTAAAAACAGGTCTGCACTTAGCAGAAGGACATCCTGTACTCCCAGAATCTCAGTGTAAGGCTGAAATCTGTGTTTAGTCATGAAGCCAGCATTTTCTACTAAGGATGGCTGCAGAAGACTTACAAAACAGGAGATGTCATTTGTGTTGAGATGCCCTTTGACTGAAAGTTCTTAAAGCAGCCACATGTAATTTGGCTGTGACTCTGCATCCCAGCTGAGGAAGTCAGTAACAAAGCCCTTGGAGCCAGCTGATCCTTTGAGAGGTGCTTTGTTCCCCTGCACTTTGAATCTGGAGACCAGACCAGAACTGCACATTGCTGCATGACTGAAACAGCTATTCTGTTAAGTTCAAACTCTAGCACATCTCTTTCTAAGAGATGATTCAGATAACACTCTCCCCCTTTTTTTAACAAGAAAAAAACAAACTATGAGAAGTTACATGAAAAAAAGGAACAGGAATGCCTCTGATATACATATTCCCAGTCATGATTTAGCTGTGGTGGTGTTTTTTTTTTTCCTGTGCAGACTCCTAAACTGTGCTTTCTAAGTTTATCCTCTGCATCTTAGGGCCTGAGAGCACAAATAACCAGTGTTACTGACAACACAAGACACAGTTACTAGCAATAGGAAACAATCTATGCAATGAAAAGATATACCATTTCTGTGATCTCTGCAATGTCTTCCCTGTGCTCCCAACTTGGGAACATATTAGTGAACGTCAGAGGCTCTAGGCCGGCATGAATTAGATAGGATTTTGGGGGCTTCTTTACATTTTTTCCTAAAAACAGTCAAAATACAAAAAAAAGGAGAGAGAAATTACAAACAGGACAATATTTTGCAATCTCACCCACTATCCAAAGCTACTCCTAAGAGTATTTAATTTTTTCCTGAAAAGCTGAAGCAGTTTAAGGCAGAAAGAATAAATTTTCCAGGATTTTTTTAAAATTAGTATGGGACCTTCTAACATGTTTTTCAGCATTCTTACACCTGCCTTTTATCATATCTGACTGCAAAGATTAAAACATATATGCTGAAAATCCCCAACAGCTACTTCTAACCCAATGCTTTTCTCATCTTACAAAAACAGACTTAGAATAGAGTAAGCAGAGTGTGATGGTCTGAAATTAGCGAAATTCAGGTAAATGAAACCTTCTGGTATGCTCAGCAGAAGTATCCTGCCAGCAACCAACTAAGCTTCTGCTTGGAGGCTTAAGTGAGAATGTTTGAACTGTTAACTTGTGATTCTGAGGTGTAACACAATAAATAAAGCCTTTCCAGTGAGAGTTGAGTCATCAGAGTATCTTGGCAATTTGGGAACAACGCTGTTACTAGATAAATGGTTTGCTAAAACAGAGTGGAGAATGTATCTTCAAATAAACTGAAGTTTATTGATAACACTGGGGGAGCACCTTTCAGCTCAGGAGAGCAAGGCATGGACAGGTATGACACACTCAGAGCAGTCAGGCACAGCTCTCTGTTACCTTTGCAGTACCGCAGCACCGTCTCCATGGCGCATTTCCTGTCTGTAGCCCACCTGATTCGAGCTGATCCAGTGATTTTGTTTTCCACTGGCCACCAGCCTTGCCATAAGTACACTTCATGGTGATTGTCAACAAGGAAGAGTGCTGCACAGTCAGAAAATAACAAATCCATCATCAGCTACTTACTAGTTCTTGTAATCCCCTGAACAACCCCAGTCTTACATGCTTGTCAGCATCACAGCAGGATCATTTAACAGCTTACCAATCCCTTTTGTTAATCATCCAGCTAAACTTCAGCTGGAGTTTGATTCTCTGATATAAACAATGTATTTTTACAGCAAGCTTCTGGGATACATACACACTTGATTATTTCTCAGCATCTTTATCATGGAAAAATTACTGTTATTGCTTAATAGTGTATAAGCATCACATGCACACATTTTCCTGTGATAAATCAAGTTAAAAGTGCTTACAATTACTGAAACACTGCCTGATGCAGGATACAGTCATCTGCTTTCTTGTTACTTAAGTATTTTAAAGCACCTACCTGGCTGTGGGGCAGTGTAAAGATCCTCTTGCAAGAATGGCATGGAGTTGATGACAGCAGGGTCTCTTGAAGGGTAAACATACTCGGTGGCTGAGAATTCTCCTGACGAACTACTGAGGCTGAACAGGCGGGGTGTGAAATTAAACTTTCCAGGATCTTTAAAGAACAAAAATTAAGAAGAGTCACAATAGCAAATGTCAGACTTAATTGTAAAGACTAACAAATAAACTTTTAAAGTAGCTGTAGATTTTCTGAGTTTTGAAAAATCAGGACAGACAACCAGATGTCTTGAGGGACTAGCAACAGCTGTAAAGAAGTTGAGCTGAGTGGCTGGCTGCCATCAGTCTGAATCTTATCCTGTTAGTTAGTTACTATCAGCCATTTCATAACCGGCTGTTTTGCAGATTAAGTGAAGCAAGCCCATCTCAGAGTTAGCTGACAGATTTTCCACTTGGTAAATCAATTCCCCTGCTACCTTTGTTGGCAGTTTCAAAGCAAAGGCTGGACAGAAGTGTGTGCAGAACTGCCTCCTAAATCCCTTCAGAAGAGAAGCAAAATATATTGGTAACAGTGTTAACTATTGCTCTGTGCTGCCTGAATACAGAGGGGCAGCAGAAGCGGGGAAGAACAAAATGAAACAGCTGGTTTTCCAGCACTTTCCTTCTATTCTTAAGTATTACTTAACTCAGTAAGATTTTTGGAAGCATTTCTCTGAAGGGATCAACTCAACTACCAAGAAGTTCTTCAAAAACTTTATATTAAATCTGACAGCACCGTAGACTAGTGAAGTAAAATGTGAGTGCCAAATCCAGGAAGGCAGATCTACCTTGCAACATGCAATCATAGGCCTTCCGATCTCTCCTCCCTAATGCGTCCCAGAATCCCAAGGGCTCTGACCCTTCATCACATTCATGAATTGTCACCTTGCTGCTGCTGTGCAGCCCTGCCTCCAGCGGACACCTACAAAACACAAAGAGAGAGAGTGAACTCAGCGTTCCTGCCCCAAACACAGCTAACACAAACCTGCTGGCCACTTGCATTAGTGGAACCCAAAAGTACCCTACAGTCTTGTTGCATACCTCATGTCAACACAGGCACTTCGAAAAATTAGCAAAAAACAAGACAGGGAATTTCAACAGCTATTCTCATACCATTTGGATCCCATTCCCAGAGTGAAGGAGATGAACTCGCATTGAGTTCTCAGTAGAGATTCTCACTGCCTGCTTTTGTAACTGCTGCTGTCCTCCTTGCATGCTTTCCCAAATTAATTTCCTCTTCCTTATTCACAAGGCTGGATTCTAATCCTCCTATCAAATGCAATTTAATTTGCTATTGAGATGTTTAGCATCTCACTCCAAATGGAAAACAGCTTTTTTTTTAAACTGTAATTAGTACAGTAGGAAGAATGCGGATGCCCCATCCCTGGAAGTGTTCAAGGCCAGGTTGGATGGGGCTTTGAGCAACCTGGTCTAGTGGAAGGTATCTCTGCCCATGGCAGGGGGGTTGGAGTTAGATGAACTTTAAGGTCCCTTCCAATTCAAACCATTGTGAGTCTATTAATAAATGCATTTGACCTCCAGTGAAAACAATTACAGAACGTGAGTTTTCTCTACTCTCCCAAACCAACCAACCTTCACTCCTCCTGCTCACCAAGCATGCACATGCTGCATTTGTACTCAGAGGACAGCTTTGTTTATTTCCAATTTTCTTTGAGTCAGACTATTTTAAGTAAATTGGTAGTCTATATAAACACGTCCAAAATATAGGTCAGACACTCACTGTTCTTTTATTTTATTGGCTGCTGTTCTTCCTACATCCTTGGTGTGGGACTGTGCTTTGCAGCCATGCCACAGGTAGATAAGAGCTTTGTTGATATTGAGGACAATCATGGATGTCCTGGAACGCAGGCTGCTGCAGTGACACGCTACTTCAAGTAAGTTTCCTTCACTGGGAACTTCTCCTCGCACGCAGTAAAGCCTCCAATCACCTGGAGCAGACAGGAACAGTGCAGCACTATTATTATAAAATCATGTGGGACTGAAAATTCAAAACCTCTGCTCTGGAACAGCTGTTTTCATACTGGATGAATTTCACCTACTGCACGCCTACGTTGTCACAGAATAAACTAGCTAAGCACCAGGTTTGGCTACCGCTACTTGAGAAACCCTGTGCAGAAAAGAAGCCTTCTGAAACCTTGCTACAGGAGTACCAGTATCGAGAGCTGAAGAGCTTAACAGCAGAAGAGTCAAGTTCTGCTCTTTCATATCATGAAGAAGGGAAACAAACACAGTATTCCTCCTATTCAGCTCCTCTTCCCCTCTGCACCTTAGGAACATAAGGTCACAGTCAAGTGAAAACTGGAACATCTCCAAGCTACATTTCCATTGAAATTCTCCTACCTCAACTACCGCATTCAAGGAGTATGTTACAAAAAGCATTGATTTGGTAATAAAAGCTTAGAGCTTTCTTTGGAGCAGAAGAACTGCTCATAAAAACACTTTTCTTCCCCAACCTGTGTAGGAAATAACATACTTTAAAGCAAATGGGCACTTGGCTTAAGTAAAACCAAACTAAAACAATTTATATGTGCATCAATACAATCAAGTCAGCATGCTCTAGCGTGACAAAATCCATTTTATGCTCAAAGAAGAAAAAGACTACCTTGAAACAAAGCATTGCAAAGCTATCTCAAGAGTTTCATGGCATTCATTTTTCCTTTCTACAGACTATGGTAGTTGAGACTGAATACAAAGCCCTCCACAACAGCTAAAAAAGGATTTTGGGGCAGAAACTCTTAACTAACAATAATTTACTTTGTGCATTTTCTTCTTCCTCTTCCCTTCTTCCAGCATGCACAATCATCCCTCCTTGGAAACACTGCAAGAAGCACGGTGGTTCTTTCCCTTGAAGCACTTGTACCTGGAAATTGAAAGCACCACTCTTCATTAAAAAAAAATACGGCAAGTATACAGACTCAGGAAAACTGGTCTCTATGGATTATTAAAAATTATATAGTTATGGCCACCCATGAAGATGGCTTTCCTTCTACTTTACAACTGCTGACTATTGTTTAAATTACCATATATCAGCATGCAATGAGTTCCATATACGACCTGGATATTAAAAGAAACCTCTAGCTGGAATCCAACAATTGAGTTTCAGAGGATAATGGGATACCAAATGAACTTTAATTTAAATTGGTTTAAACTAACCATTTTTTGAATTTTATGAATTTTTACAGAACCTGTCCACCTTGACCTATGTTCACTGAAATCAATATGGAGATAACATAGGAACTGAAGTAGGTTCAAAATTTGCTGTAAAACTGGTTTCTACAATAACATGCACATTCTTTGCTCACTAAACATTTCATTTGGAGTATGAAACTGATATGGCCAATTCCTAAATCAGCTATATTGCAGCGACTCGCACACTCATGATCAAGGGCCCTTATATTTCTCCTCTACGAACTCCTGTCTTGCTTGCCATTTCTATGCTGCTGTTAAAAAACTAAAAACATGATCAAGGTACAGAAACTAACTTTAAACCTCCCACATGTATGCTGGTAACAGTGAAGCCACAGCAAAGCCCAAGTCTGCCTAAAGACAAAGCAAACTAGCCTGTCCTCTCAGCTTCAAACTAGCTGCATCTGCATTGGCTAGAATCTCTGCAAACAATGCAATTAATATGTAATTAGGGAGTAAGTAAATTGAAAATTTCAAATGTATTTTTTTGCCCTGGCCTGCAGAAAGTGGTTCTCCTCAGCACTAGGAAGACAGTCCTGCTATCTGAACATGAAAGGAAGGCATGAATCTCTCTAACTGTGCTTCACTTATTCCTGCAGGGAAGGGAGAGACCACCTTCTCCTTCAGCCTTTTCCAGAAATATCCTTAGAAGTAGGATTTGGGAATGACAATCCATAAAGGAGCTTACGTGTCTCTGGCAGTTGGAGTAATGCCAAAAGTAATTTTGAGGTATGACTATTTGTAATGGCAAGAACACGTTTACAGAAAGGGAGGAGGCAAAGAAGATCATTCCTGTTTACCATTACCAGCTACCCAGACAGGCAAATCTTACCGGGTCTGCCACCTAGGAAGCTCACCTGTGCTCCTCTCTCTTCATCAAGTTCCACTGTCATGAGTGCTGATGTTCCTTTCTCACTCACTGTGGAGTGCCTTCCTTGCCAAAAGAAATACACACATTTCTCTTTTCCAACAGCCCGTACTTGTTGCTCTCCTTTTTGTCTGCTTCCAACTGCAAAACAGAGAGCACATGCTGAAGAAAGTACTCTGGCTATAGGTTTAAACAGCACATGGTTTAATCTCATCTGCCAGCTCAGCACTATCCCATCCAGAACAGGAAAGAAAAAATGTGCAATTGGAGGAACATCAGGTCTCCAAGCCAGTGTGTCCCTGTGCAGAGCTGGCATTGTCTCCTCAGGTGGATGTAAGCCCACAGGCAGAGATGCCTGTGTTGGCTGGAGAAAGAGATGTAGAAAGACCTGGTACTATCTGGAGAAAGATAACTGGCAGCACTTGAGCCAATTTGCATGTGAAATGGCATGTCCAGTTATGTTACCAGAAGAATGCATTATGGCTCATTTTCCACATTACACACTGTTCTTTGGCAGCAGGAGAGCAGCTGCTTTTTTTTTTTTCCTAAACAATCAGGATTTAGTTGTTATGATAAGCAAATAATGTTTACAGCAAGTGAAATTCAACAACACAACCACTTACAGAATATTTCCCTCCTTCCAGTGAATAGGGAATAAAGAGGTATAATTAAACCAAAGATTTTAAAAAACCCAAGAGTTTTAAAACAGATTTTAAAAAAAATATTAAGACATCTGCCTTGATGCCAGCAGTGCTGAGCAGCATCCAACTGAAACACTTAGGAGAAAGCATCCTGTTTTTTTCAAGTTGAGAATAATCAAACCACTACTCACTTCTAAAATTTATGGGTTTCATTCTTATCTGTACATTCAGTCCATAAAAGTCCTGCCTCCTACATAAAAATTTATTCTCTTTTGGAGTGATGGAATATGTTTTCATCCATTTGGATTAGAAGTCTGTTTACAGTTCAGTACTAGTGTTACCCACTTCTCCCAAGACTTACAAGCTTTTGTATTTTTCTTGGATTTGCCAGTATCTGATCTCAACGATCCTAAGACCTACCTACATTTTTTTGGCTAAAAGCCTGAAGCTGTATAACTGTTATGCTGCTTTCAACTGATTTTAATATACTGCTATTTGGAACAATCAGCATTAGACTATTTGTCTTTAACTTACCACAAAAGCCACCTATTCTTAGTTTAGTGCTAGAAGGGAGAGTTCCAACGGGTTTACAGAGCTGACTGGTTCTCAGCCTCTACCTGCTGCTCTCAGACTCTTTGTGGGAACACTGCTGAGCCTGAAATCCAGATCAAAGGGTTTCCAGCAACAGCAGAAAGGACAGCAAGGGCAATGAGCTGGCAAGGGCTTTTCCTGTCATTGTTACTGATCTCCATTACCTAGCAAAGGTTTTTCTTGTTGCTAAGCCTACCTCTATTGCAAGACATTCAGACCACGGCCATTAGTCCAGCTGCCTAGTTATTTTGGTGTTAAGCTGTGGGCATAATTTGGCTTAATGAGCTGTCCTGTGAACATGTATACCACCAATATTGGGTAAAAGCAGAGATGGACAGTATTACATTTGGTGTATCAAAAATAACTGTAACTTTATTTTCTACTGCTTTCATTTAAACAAAATAAAAAGCTTTACTTTTTAATGACCTAGGGAGGCTAAATTAGCATCCCTAACCTTTCAAACTGTCTCATATCCATGGAAATCTAGGTCTGGATCTCACCACTAATAGCTGGAGTTTTAGCTGCACTTCTGCATGTTTCAGAAGGATGAAATGGAATTGTTCACTAACCTGTAGTGCTCACCATGTACTTCCACTTCACCACGTAAGTGTCTCCCTCATGGAACTGCCCTATGCTTTGCTTAGGCAGTCTACTATAATCGAATTCCAGGATGTGCCAGACGTCCACAGAGGCAGTGATAATTTCAAACTGCCTCCCATCTTCTCCTTCTACAAGTCCATAGCCCCGGCCAATATTCATTCCATCCAAGACCATGCCCACAGTTGTTTGAGGCACAGCTACCATTAGCATGACATCATATGGTTTAGAGTCAGATCTGGATTCTTCCTGTCAGAAAACACAGAGAAGAGATTTCTTTGAGCACAGCTTTTTTTTCTTCTGGCCCCACAGTTCCAGTCAAACATTTTGACTCCTGCATACTTCAGTATTTTAATATCTTGTCATCGTTTGATGCCTTGTCAAAGCCACCTCAGCAGTACTCATTGGGCTGCCTGGCTCATATAAAAATCATAAGAATACATAATGTGTTAATATATTTATTTATAATATATAAATATTATAACACAATATATAACACAAATATATTTATAATTATAACGTAATATATAATAATAATAATAATAATAATATAAAACAACTCTGTGGGTTTGCTGTAGGAAGTGATGTTCTGACCCCTAGGTCAAAGCCCAAAAAATAAAGTGCTCTGGATCCTTGAACACAAACTTCCCTGGCTGCCATCCCAACTAGGTCATCTAGTCTGAAATACCTAGCATGCTTATTATATGCACCTTCTGGTGAAGGGATTCACTAGAATTCTTCTCATTGAGTTTCTTCAGTTCTGTCCAATCAAGAAATTTTTCTTTGAACAGTATTGTCTCATTATGTTCTGTGAGTCTGCCAAATACAGCCCAGTC
Organism: Struthidea cinerea; assembly: GCA_013397865.1. Taxonomy (NCBI): domain Eukaryota; kingdom Metazoa; phylum Chordata; class Aves; order Passeriformes; family Corcoracidae; genus Struthidea; species Struthidea cinerea. Next base: position 1,246,359 of record VZTI01001820.1, on the reverse strand, counting down.
TGGGCGTCCTTGTCCTTTTCTGTGCAAGGGAACAAAAGATACAGAATCCAATGAAACACTGTGAATAAAGAGCAAGAAAACTAAGTATCTGCAATGAGATTAAATTTGAGTTACGATACCTGGGTATGAGGGGATTGCATTCTCCTGGGTCCAGAGGATTTATATCACAATTGGAGTAGTCAAAGGTGCCATTCCACAAGTGTTTTGCCAGCTGGAATGCCACTTTTCTTTGTGCTAAAGTAACTTCCTTTCCATGCCACACATATACTTCACTGCCAAAATCAAATACCAGCACCTAAAACCAAAACCAAACAACAAATAAGTCAACGTACCATTAGGTTAGGTGATACCCTGATCCTCCAGTTTCCTTGTGCTGAACAGAAATTCCTCCAAATGTGAGTTTCTTCAGTGACACTAACAAGTAGCACTAAATGCAAGTAAGGACAGGGCAGCGGTCTGCATTGTGATGTCCAATTTTTGAGGATGGCTGGAAGCAAGTTAAGGGGAATGCTGTGAGGTGTATCTTTAAGTGGCTAAAGTCACTAGCAGATCAGAGAGCTCTTACTGCTAAAAACCTGGTTCTGTTGCATGACTGATTGCTGTCCAGTTTCAGCAGCTTTCTCTGACATTAAGACCTATGCCTTGTCCTGCAGCCAGGGAAGGCTGACAGAATGCACAACACAGGCAAAAAAGGGAGTGACTTTAATACTTTCAAGAAAATGCATCATGTCTTCATTTTAGAAACCTGCTCTCATTCTGACTTAAGATGGGTGAAATGGTTGTTTGAAGAGGAAGAGTCTCCTAGACATAGAAATAAAAATAGGTTTTATTTTGTTTTGTTTTTCCAAAATGCCATTTGTTTTGCATTTCATGATTCTGGAATAAGCCACTGTTGACAAAAAGACCTACACTTCCTAAAATGGTATTTTACTTTAAAGATAACGTGAATTAATTTCTTGAGACCTGCAGCACACTCTAGACAGCAAAGTGTTCAGAAGCCTTTCAGAAACAGAGGACCAGTGTTCAGTGATCCTCTCCACAAGCATTTGCAGTTACTGAAAGTCATCACTGGTTGCATGTTTCTGCACTTGCCACAGGAGCAGTAAGTGGCACAATACCTCTTTTGGTTGTAGCAGGGTACATTTTGGCACCTTTCCCCAGTAGTCATCCTCAGGAATGAGTTTATCTTCTACGAGGCGGTAAATGCAATTTGTTTCTATTATTGCGGCTTCATACATTTCATCTTCTTCAGGACTTCCAGCGGCTTAAGGAAAAGATTGTCAAAAATAACAAAAAAAATTAACATCCAACTATCTTTACTAAAGAGAACTGACTCTACTACCTTGTTGTGATAGAGCATCAGATATTGTAACTATAACAATGCTTACACTGGTAATTTGTCTGTCCACCAAGGAGTTTCCAGAAGTCTTTGGCTGCGTGGGTATGGGTATTTATTCCTTCTTCTATAGTCTGTATGTAAGAAGCTCTACAGCCAAGTTCCCTCTTTGTCTGAATTAAAGTTGCAAGTTCTGAAGCCTAAGAGATTAACAGTTATCTGAACAGCATTGCTTAAGTCTTTGGAATACTTGTGCAATATTCTTGCTCAGGGAGAAGGCAAATGAGATATAATACAGCAAATAGCAGAAGAAATGGTTATTATTTATTGCACTAAATAAACAGACACTACAAAAAAAAGTTACAGAAATGCATTCATTCTTTCATTTGCCTTAAAGCAAGACTGATCTCAGTGGACATGGGAATAAAAAGGACATCCTGCAATTCAGACTATTTTTTTTTTGAGTTCAATCTGTATCCTGAGGATATCCTTTTTTCTCTTGCAGCTTCACAAACTACACACTCCTACGTCAGCTTTCATTCAGTGCATGACCTAAAACAGATTTTCAGGAATCCTGCATATCTCCCTGTCACGGACTATAAGTCACATGCCAGTTTTTGAGAGAATTGGCAACAAGGCTCAATTTCATCAGAGACATATACTGCAATGGTTCTAAAAATAAATAATAAAATAGTACTGACCTTTGCTTTTTCTATGACATTTGCAAACTCTCCTACCCACAAGAAACATAAATGTGGAGTTAACAACAGGAAACAGTCTCCACTGTTCAGTGATGAGGCTCTTGGTTCAACTAATCTTGTTTGAACATGTCTTCTTCCTACAGAGAAAAGAAAGCTAATTATATTCCTTCAACTACCACTATCAAATGCCACCATCTGATTTTTTTTGAATGAAATACAAACAATCCCAACACATTTAGCAAAATATGTGGGAACAGACTGTTAGGGAATAATTAAAAACTACTACTGTGGAAAAAGAGTTTACTCACAGGAAACAAAATAAATGTTGTCTCCTATCAACTAATATTTCTATTATTTCCTGTTCTTGCTTTAAAAACTCTGTGTCCTTCTGGAAAGAAATTAATTAAGTAAATGGCAGACAGCAGCAAAATTCCAGAACCTTTTACATTTACTTAAGTGAAGTTATGGCACAATTTCTGTAAGCAGTAAAAAGTTTTAATAATTCAGGAATTTTAAGAATTTTGCTTTCCAGAACCTAGCTATTTGCAGAATCAGATATGTTATTATGCACTGTAAGGGGAAGTGGAGCAAGAACACTGTCACATCACTTCCAAGTTATACTGAGCACTGGAAGAACGGGACAGTTAAAATATTTCCACAGGAGATAGCCAGAATTTCTGAAATATTCTGTTTTCTCCTTGGGAAATACACACCAATGGCTCGATGCAAACCTATTTGTAAGGTTTTTCTTGTTACACAATTATCACTTATTTTTTCGTATTTTATTATTTGGACATAAATCTTGACCTGAAGATCTAGAACAAGCTAAGCATCTAAATGCGGCAGCATCTCCCATATGTTACATTCAACCTATTATTTAGGGAAAGTAAAAGCAGTTCCAGCATACCTTTAATTTGCAGGAGCATTAGCTTCTTGTATGGCACAGCGCTGTTGTTGGAATTTTGCTCTGTTAGATTAACACTCCGCAGGCTAATGTTGCTGAAGTTCTCTTTGCTTGCCAGGCCGGCAAGTGCTACTTCTGAGAAATTTGAATTTGTAGACACTTGTACATAAAAAGAAGTTGGAGGACAGAGAGACAGACACAAAAATTACAAAATTATATTTAAAAATTGGTTGTTGCATTAAGAAAATAATTTCTGCCCATTATTTCCAGTTTTTCTTCTTCTCCATAGCAACAGCAAAGACAGGCTGAACTCAGATTAACCACTAGCCCAAAAGATTAGTGGGTTTAGGGTTACCTAGATTTCTAGATATCATCCAAGAGTAAACTGCCAGCGTCAGAATCATGCTATTTGACAGAAATACCAACTTTGCTGGGAAACATCCTTCCCAATGGTTTGTGAAGTAATGGACAGATCTTCACTGCCTTATAAGTCATTAATAATAAAAACAGCACAGAGACAAGGCTAATTAACTGTAATTCCCTTAAAATTTGGCTGAGACAGTGTGATGCAACACCCATTTACTCTTCAGAGTCTTAGTCATGTTTTACTGTAAACTTACTGCCCAAATTCTTGGCTACTTTTGTTTATTACGCAACCAAAGACAACACACTTTATGAATTTATAACTCGGGGAAATCCTTCCCATGACATGGCAATGAAGTATTACATATATAATTAATGTTTTCATCAATACAATCAATAGTTAAAGATGATCTTTCTTTACTCAAATGTAATAAGGAAAACTTGTACCCCAAAATGTAAGAGTAGCTTGACAAATCTTTAAATAAATTTTACAATGATGTCTTTGCTGCCCGTCTGATTGTCAGGAGAAAGCAACTTCACAAGTAAAACACCTTGTATAAGTCCTGCCACAAAGCACTGATACTTTATGGAAATTAATTGTTAGGAGTCAAGAAGGCTAATCCCAGTTTCTGAGAGAAAATTAGGACCCAAAATTGAGGCCAGTGTACCTGAACAAAAGTGCATCTATTCTTGCCAGCTCTCACCCCAGCATGACAAAGTTGGATCTGCTTTCCTTGATCTCCTGTCCTCACCCTGCACACCCTGCAGGCATCGTGGCTCTCTCTCCACAAGGTGACTGTGCTAAAAATAAATAGTTAAACCTATGTACAGGAGGTGGCTATAGGTACTTTCCCTGAGGAAGTCACACATGCCCTTCTCTCCAGGCCTCCTAGACAGTCTACATTCCACCTTATACCTCAACCAATTTACTGCCAGTCAGAGAATATGTTCCATTCCTTCAGTTCCGGTTTTTGCATTGGGATTTTTTGTTTTGTTTTTAATTAAAAAGGCATAATGGCATCTTGTACAAATCATCCTACTAGCTTACTTTTTTCTACTTTCATTCGCTTTGACTCCATGAAGGCAACATTCAGTCTTTGTTCAGTATATTCATGAAGAATATCTTGTCTTGCTGCCAGCATTTTCAAGGGGTTTCTTGAGGACTGGACTCTGCGTGTAGGCCTAACTGCACGTTTGTGCTCTGCTACAGAAGATGTCAACCTGAAAAACAAGCAGTGTTTATAATCATCAGTTAATTTTTCTAGTCAGAATCAGCTAATGACAAGAAAACAGGATCAGTTCCTCAGTTCAGGCAGAAGCATGATTTCAGAAGAAATGGATGTGCCCAGTACTAAGATACCTATAAGATGATTTAGAGCTGAACATTTTGAACACTGCCCTTGTGTCTGCATTCAAAACAATGGAGAAAAGGTAATTCTTACTTTGGTGCATAAGGATCAAAGATGGCATCGAAGTCCTCATCAAGGTCCAAAGGCACTGAGGAGGAAGGGAAATCCACATGGCGATAAAATTTGGAAAATGTTTCATCATCATCCAGCTTCATCACCTCTTTCACAGATCTTCCTGTAACTGTCAGCACTGTCTCTTGCATCCCAGCAACTGCATGAAAAGAACACCTCTCCCAGTAAATAATCATACTAGAGTTTCTAACTCTAGAAAAGGTAAACGGGGCTTGTTTGGTAAAGGTAGACATGGCTTTTTTGGTAGTTGTCTGGGTGATTTTTTTTTGGCGGTGTTTAGTTTTTTGTTGGGGCTTTTTTTGTGTTGATTTTTTAAATTGATGGTAGAAAAGTGTGTTGATAAAGAATATTAAAACAGTGTAACTGCTACTCATATGCAATAATCATTATGCAAAATGGTAGGGAAATATGGCTAAATGAAAACTTAAGACACTATAAATGAGTTGCTCTAGTATGATGATGTAAGCATTTTAGGGTCTTGTATATTTCATCTTCCCTCCACCTATGTAATTCCTTCCTTTGAAAAGATCTAGAATCACAAGGGGAGAAGTCACTATTTCAGATTAGTGAGTGTGGCACAGTCATTATCCTATGCTAGTGCCTCCTATGCTGAAATGTGAATACATTGGTTTATGGTATCTGTTACACTACAAATTACATAAAGATTTTTGTCTTACATATGGAGGGCAGACATATGAGATGGAAACACCAGAGAACTCTAGAGAACTTCCTAAATGGCCAACAGACTGTACAAGGAAGCTTATGAGCTGCTACAGAGAGTCAGTTTTCAAAAAATCAGGAAAGTGAATGAATTGTACTTGGGAGCAGCCTAGTATCCTATTTTGATTTTAATAGGACTAAACTACATTTAAAGCTGTTTCACTGTATATGGCAATATGGTCCAGACTGGCTGTGTGCTTTTAGGAAATTCTGTCCTACAGAAGGATGTGTACACTGTTTTTAGAGAAATAAAGTTACTTTGGCATCTGTGATTTATTCTATTGTACATTTGTAATACAATAGCAAAAGGCTTTTCTTCTTAAAATTTAGCAAAGACTGAATCACAAAAATAAAATTATCAGTAAGTGAAGTCTGAGCAAAGAAATATTTGTTTCTGCTACCAGATATTTTAACTAAGGGGCACTTTAATTGATTTACTGAAGTCCGAGAGTGGATACGCTGCCACCCTTGGTAACTCTACCAACCTTTGTTATTCAGCCTTCCCAAGAACGACTCCAACTTGTCAAGCTTCATATCTGATTCCAGCTGCATATCAGGCCTGGCTTCAATTTCTAAGCAAACCAGAAAGTAAAAGCTGTTAATTGACAGCAAGTAAATAAGCCTGAACATATTTCAGCCATTTTTATTCCTTACCTTCCAAGGGCTTTGTAACTGGAGTGGTTGACTTCTGCCGGAAAGGGGATGCTACTGGTGTTAGGGCACTTGGAGCAGCCAGGCCTGCACAGGGACACACAACACAGGAAATGCAGCCATGAGTCAGCCTGTGTTTCCAACAGTGATGTCAGGGAAGCTATCTGGGGAAAGCAGATGAGCCTGGCTACTTCCTACAGGCCAGCACACTTCCCCAGCCTCCCCAGCCCCATCAGTATTAGTGATGGCAGAGGGCCCTGCCTGCTCCTTTAATCAACAGCAGCCTCAGAAACCACCCCATTCACAAGAACAAAGCTTCATTTCCAAGTGTCTCTAAGCAAGCTAACACAAGACATAGGCTTTCTCTGGAATACAGTAAATTTGCTCCTTCTCAAGGTAGCAGCAGTTCACTTGGTCTACATTTTGGGCTCCACCTGTACCACAAGCTACATTTTAAAAACATGGAAGTGTTCTGAACAAAAAGATATGGTTAGCAGGGAAGCCACCAAGATCTTGATAGACACCTTCACCTCCACTACTCTCTTACCCCCTTTTTAAAATTTAAGCACATCTCTATTAATACACATAAGCAGGATGCATCTGACTTGTGAATGCTGTCCCTGGATTTCATAGTAATTCTTGGGCCCTGTTGGGTTTTTAAGAATACATAGAAATTGAAGTAGAAATGGAAGTTAGAGTCCCCGCTGTATCAAGCACTACTCCTGCCTTTTGTTGTACTCTCCTCCATCCTTTTCAGTAACTATCATAAAGGAATTCATTCTGGACCCAGTGGATAAAATAAAGATGATTTTTGTTTAGTTCTTTTCATGTGAATCTACACTGCTCTAGTAAGAGAAATACGCTCTATCAGAGTCATGGGTTTTACTAGGGAGAAAAGCATACGGAGGCAAAGAATTGCACCTACTAATTTTTGCAGCCTAGACTTTCAGTAAATGGGGAAAGAGACATCTTTTCTCTATTATCTGTTTTCGCTTAGCCATAGTTTACTATCTACTGAGCCATGTAAGTTTAAGCCTTTAGTTACTTTGATCAGGTTAAACCAATATTGTGCTGGGAGAACATATACTAACCATGTTTCCACTATCTTTACTGCAAGTTCTAGCAACATAATTGTCATAATTGTCAAACACCAAGATAGATTTGGAATATAACTAGGTGTCTTTTCCACAACCAATTTTTTTCCCCTGTTAGCTAAGAGACTCAAAATTCCAGCAGGTTTTAAGTCAATGGGTAAAACCTTCCTCAAGACACACTCAAGAGGACACAGCTCTTAAGCAGCTCTACCAGGACATAATTCACAAGACCACACTGAGAACTGCTTAGAAAAGCATCACCTTCCAATTAGGACTGAATAATTTTCAGCCATAAGAAGCAATTAAAATACAGCATCTGTGCACATGCAAGACATAACAAAATAAAGATGTTATTTTGCACTGCTTTCTCATAATCTCTTAAATTAAAAACTCATAATGATAATTTATTCTTTCAGGATATAAAACCAGTACACACCTAACTAAAATCCCACTTGGGCTACTTTTATTGATTTCACTGTCATTGCTTTACTTTGCTTCTTCAAAAGCATGATCATAGCACCTAAAGAGATCCTTTCAAGATAATTTTTTTTCTCATTAAGAAGAGCAAATGCTACCACCTTCCTTTCCTTCCCAAAGACCAATCTATTTGCAAAAAAAAAAAAAAAATCCTCAAAAAACAAGTCTGTTGACAACTAAACAGTTTTTCTTGGTGATCCTCCAAAATAGGTTACTCTTTAAATAGTGACCACTGGCATTTCTAGCAGCAAAACAATGTAAAATGTAAGCAGCAGCTAAAATATGTTATTAATAGATGTAATTCCTAATATTGTTCATCTGTTTGCCAACAGGTTGTGGCTTGGATTGCAAGCAGTTACTCCTGTTTGCAATATTTCCCTCTCCCTACAATATTTTTTCTTAGTGGTTGTCATTTAACTCAAGGTTCATTGTTGTTGTGTTTAATAACCAAGTTCTTGTAACAACCCAAAATCTAGTATTCATTAAGCACAAAAGATCAGTTTAGGTGCCTTCTTCCCAAAGCTATAATCTTCCCAGGCATGCTGCGTGAACAGCTGCATTTCTACCATGCACAGCCTTCAGAGACTCCTGTCCACTTTAGAAGAATGATTAGATCTGGAAACAGTGACTGAATTCAAGAGATCCCAAAAAAGTCAACATTGCTCCCTCATCATTTCTACTCTGTGGTTTTATGCAGAACCAGGGAACCTTCAGCCAAACATAACACTTCAAGCTGTTGTCCAAGACAGCATCCATGAAAACAATGCTTGTTTGCTAAATATTCCCAGTGATCCTAGGAGTGGGGGAAATGCCAGCAACAGAAACAACTAGATTTCACAACTATTCTCTAGACAGTGCAGCTGGGTTTTCAAAGGAAGGATAAATAAGAAAGAATAATCCAACTATGGCCTGTGGGTTGTATTAGAGGGAAAACCAAAACATATATCCCTGTTCAAGTGATAGATTTCCACCAGTCAGACAGAGCCCAGTACTAAGTGGATGGCAGTAAAACAGTGCAGAACAAAATGGATCAATACCACGCCCACAAGAAACTGAAGTGAACAACCTCATGACGTGATATTCAGTTGAAGATAAACAGTCCTCCTCTTGCTAAATACGGATGCTGTTTCTGCATAGCTTTAGTTTGACTTTATTTTGACTGGACAGATAAGAGGTGTCTTATTTATAGTGGGATCATTTAATCACTGACCTTTTTTTACCATTCGGCCAGCTACAGTGAACTGTGTGGAGTCATTGGCTGCTCCTTTACCCTTGGACTTCCAGGCTTCTTCTCGAGCTGTAATCAGGTGTTTCCTCTCTTCAATGGTCATTTGACTCTCGTGGTTATCTGCCATTCTTTGCTTTTTGGAAATAGAGGAAGAGATGTCTTTAAAAAAAACTGCTTAAAAAAAGGACATAGCTAAAGACTGGCTGAACATTTCAACTGCCAGATGCAGAGGGAAGGGAGCAGGAGACCAAGTTACTGAAGTGAAGTCACAGACACAGCTTAGTGACCCTGAGATGCTTCATTGTCTTGCTGCTCCATTACACTGTGAGTACAAGGTTTTGTCTGTGCTCTTTGACCTTTTCTTGAGACTACCAGCCAGGGCAGATGGCACTCCTCTACGCAAAGCAAACCACTCACTCTGTGTATGAAATCATTTTCCAGACCTTGTTCTTTTGAAGCATGACTTGCTACACAAGTGAGATCACTACTGACTATGAGAAGATGTTTTTGAGTGTGCAAATCTGCAGGTGGCACAGGGAATAACAATAAAGTGGTGTAACTTCGGTGGATGATTCCTAATCAGTCTTTTACAGTAACTCAGTTCTCCAGGCACAAGAACTGAGTTACTCCAGAGGCTGCTCACTTTAGTTCTTAAGTCAGCTTGCTCTACTACATATTTTTCCAATGACTGTGATCATCTCTACCACCCCCTCTTTTTNTTCTTAAGTCAGCTTGCTCTACTACATATTTTTCCAATGACTGTGATCATCTCTACCCCCCCCTCTTTTTTTTTTTTTTTCCCCCTAGGTCACCCTTAGCTTTCTTGCTTTAGAGTTTGGCAGCCAACAGCTGGAGTGATTAGAAGCAGAAGGTGCACTATCTTAGTGCCCTTCTCACACAGAAGGATTGATGATGGTACATTAAGTAGGAAAGAAACTGAATTTACATACTCTGCTGTAGCTAGGTCAGGCCAAAGGACTACTACTTTAATATACTTATCTTTAAAAAGTATCAACATTTCAGGGATTATACTGCATAGAAATAAAACACAGAAGTATTTTTAGTGCATGGGACTGTCAACTCTACAATTACTTCCAAGTTGCATGCTATTCATCATTTTTGTTCACAACCTAGCTGCTAGAATTAAAAAAAAAAAAAATCTCAAGCTCTAATACAGCTCTAGCTCATAGAACCAGACAGGAAATGCAAAAGTATGCAAAAGCTTGTGAACATTACCGTTTTTCTCCCTTCAAGATACAAGGAAGATATTCTTATTTTTTGTTTTCTTAAAAATCAATCAGACTACATAAATAAGTCATTTTATATAAAAACTATTGTGACTGCAGGGGACACACTAATACAGAGACTTTGTAGCTTTCAGCATTTACCAGGATCAGGAGACATCAGCCTGGAGAGTGAAGACAAGCCAAGAAATGGTTTGTACAAGGACTAGGACTATGAGAGCCTCCACTCCTTCCCTCTTGTTCCATATATTTCTGCAGCCTTCTGCAGTAACACTTCCTCTCAATTTATCAGGAAAGAGAGCTGGGCAGCCAGACAATGTGACTGCAAGCCATGTTAATCAAGATTAAAAACTCTGATTTTTCCCTAGAACTCCAAAATGTTCAATAGAAATAACAACATGCAAGTGTATTCAGCATCATTTTCTCATCTGTCAAAACCTCTGAATGCTATAAAGAAAAACACTGAAGAAGTCTCTTTCATTTCTTCCAGTCTCTACCCATTCCAGTGTCAGCACAGCCTGCTCTGGGATGAAAAGCTGGCAGAAAAAACCACAGCAATATATTAAAGGAGACCTGGGCAGGAAATTAATAAATACCTAATGAAGCCACAAGTAAAATTTCATACATAAAACAAATACTTTTAACTTAGTAAGGATGCTGTCTTCCATTACAATATGAGGGAAGTGAGGGAGAGGCAGAAAGAAGTAAAATCATACGGATTTGGTTTTGTGTTTTTAAACTTAGAGGGATCTTAATTTTGGATTTTGTCTCCAGCGAATACCTGAAGCTTCAGGGTCTACAGAGCTACTGAAAATTCTGAAGATGCAGACATGGAAAGTATGTGTGTTAATCACTACACACATGAATTGCAAAAAAGACTGTCAGTAATTCTGGAGTTGTGTCAAAGGATAAAAGAAAACAGCTGTCTGACAGGAGAAAGAAACTTTTTTTTTTGAATGGAAGATTTCAAGCTGTTCCATTGGGCAAAATATTTTTGGAGTTCCCAACAAAAAAAAATAAATCAGACTGGATGCATATGTGACACAATTTGGAGTAATTCCACAGTAAATATCTTCCAAATGCATGAAGACTCCTACCTTAACCTATTAATGAACAAATGAACGAAAAAATTATAAACTAAATAGACACCAAGCAATTCCCAACCAATCTCATTTCCCTTAATGGTCCTGCTGAAAAACAGAAGTATATGCCATGATTAACTAAAGAGCAATTTTCTATAGCTAGAAAGCTAACATGAGCCAATGCAACTGTCAAAAGAAATTTCAGAAAAAATCCACCTGCTAGTTGGGAATAGTTTAGAAAGCTTTCAGAATTGACACATAGAGCATTTGTGGAGGAATTAGCTGGTCAATGCACATTCTAGCTGGGAGAAAATATGTCAAGAAAGTTAAAACTCAAGAAGCTTCTAAGTGCAAGTTTTATTTCTAAGTTAAAAAACCCCAAATTATGATATGAAAGAACAATCTCAAATTTGCAACTGTAAAATAGTCAAACCAATAATTAGTAGATCAAGAATAAATAAAAATAATATATAAAAACTTAGGAGTGCAACAGTTCCAATGCAATTTTTTTTCATTAAAAAGGTGGTTACTTTCAATGAAATATTCTAATTTATTGTGTACAATACATGGATGTGTTCACTGATATCTCAGACAAAATAGCTGGAAAAGATGCCCCAAAACACAAGTGTGAAGTTAAAAAAAAGCCTTTGAAAATGGGAAAATGCATAGGATAAAAGCTCAGATGTGGACAATATTTAGAAGTAAAGCTAAAGCATGTAGGAACAAGTCACACAAGCTGTGGGTTGTTCCAGACACCCATGGAAAGACTGCTGCAAAGACAATCAATGAAGAATCAAATCACAGGCACGTAATTAATGCCATTCCACATGGCATTATGGAAAACAGGTTTAATCAAAATGGTAAGTTTGATGAGCTCAAGTATGATTAAATATATTAACACAGTTACCTCTGATTTCTTTAATATACTTGAGTTAATCACTGATGACATTCTGAGGCAGGTTTTTTTGAGCAATATAAAAATATCAGAGCAGCTTACAGGCTGTAAACTGGTTAACTGACTGAAAAAATATTTCTGAACAGAAAAGAACCATGCAGTGATATGATTCATCCCAAATTTGATCAAATTGTTTTCATGAACATGGAAAACAAAGGATGTAGTCTCATCCCCTGAGAAGACCCTCATGATGACACCAACACACAGAAGAACGATGAAGATAAAGAAGAGACAATCACATGGATGGCTGGGAAAAAAAAGGATATCAGAAAAGTCTGGTAAACCAGGATTTTAAGAGAAATGTTATTTGAAAAGGGAAACAAAAAACCCCAGCCAATTAGGAATACAAAAAAAGAAGAGGGACAAAACTCCCATGGAAAGTTGTTCTGAACAGATAATCTGCACTGGAATAGCTTGTCCATTTCCAGACTCTATGCTTCTAGGATGGAGTCAGGATGCTGACAATTTTGAAAGGTTTCAGGAAAGGGCTGAAATATTTTTAAAAAAATATCTACCTCAGATTAAATCAGGTTAGTATGTATTTTCACTGAAGAAAGGGTTAAGAGTTACACTTTACACAGCAAGAATAATTACACACGAAAAATTACTTAATATTGCTGAGAGTTTTCTGTATGCTGACAGTTTAGAATTAAGACTGTGTGTTTTTCTAAAACAAGCCGTTTTGAGTCTGAGAAAGATTTATAGACTCAGTACAAGAACAGTCAGAAACAGGGATTACTTTTCTCCCACGGCTTGGCTAGAGTGGATGATGATATTGGTCTTTTCTAGCACTGCAACACATTTCTTGAGGTTATGCCAGGCACTCCCCTGTTCATGCTAAGGAAGAGGCCACATATAGGCAATGCTCCATCTTGTACTCTACAATTTTCCAGTGCAAGCAGTGTCCCTTTTAGGTCACAAGAACTGAGAAAGAGTGGTCTGTTAGCATGCTGGTGTGCTGTTTGTTTTTGTTTGTTTGTTTTTATGTAAGAAACAAGATAATCCATAGTTTTCTATATAGAAGATCAAGACTGCCCCTACCTGGGGGAGTCTGAACCAAGAATGAACACAAAAAAAAAAATCCTATTTTTCAGAAGAGGGTTCTACTTAAAACCAATGCTATAAATGACATAAAAGAAGGATTCAAAAAGCATCTATTTGTTTTTTTAATACAAGTAACTTTTCTAGTTTAAACTCCTAAGACAAAAAAAAAAAGCATAAGGAGAATCCAACAGTTGTTCAAGTATGGTAGAAAGTCTCTGCATTGTTTTCCTCTGCAACTTTATATGGGCCTTGATATAAGAGAACATGGAGAGAAAACTCCAATGCAAACATATGCCTTTCTGTTCAAAAGTGGTTTGAGCAAAACGGAACACACTCAACTCATGTTTGGTGCAATAACAAAGTGATTAACTGTGCCAGAAAAAAACCCCAAACAAGTCTTCATGTACCTTGACACTGTGCTAGAAGGAAGCAGCTTGCTAAGAGAGCTGGATGCAGCTCACCACAGTCAATGGAAAGATGAACACTTTTTTTGCTGTTCTCCTTTTAAGACAGATGGAATGAACAGCTCATTAAAGCTGTCATTACTTCTGTCCCTCCTGTCATTATTGGAGGGTTATTATTAAGATAGACTATATGTTTCTCTTCTAGATACATAAAGGTGGTGAACTCTGTCACAACGAAACTAATAGGTGATCCGAAGTAAATAAGTTTTATTAAATCCAGAGTTATAGAGAAGAGGTAACACTAACACATTTCAGTTATAAGTCCAACATTTAATGTTTAATTAAAAAAAAACTCATAGTAAAAGACCATCTTCAAAAACAGCTATGAAAGTGAATGTGGAAATGATAAATATCAGTTGCCTAAATGTTTATAATATATCCAGTAGCCTCTTCCATATTCATCATCCTCAACCCAGCAGCAAGTACCTGCTCCTTGAATTCACTGCCATTACCCATGCTGGTCAGAAAGCTCCCTGCATGCAACACAGACTGTGGGAATGAAGAACCCAATGGATTCCTTGTAGCACTACAGCCACAGGTGTGAGCTCAGAGGCAAAGGACAGGAGGTGTAATATAGCAGAATTTGATTTGCGTAGTTCTATTGAGGCCTTCCAGTGAGCTCTCCTTGTTCCCTCGTGGTTTTCTGCAGCTTGCTTCTTTGCCCATTTCTGCCTTTGCAATTTTTACCTCTGATCATGTGAACCAGGTACGGTTTGCTCACATCAAGGTCTATTATTCTACTGCTCAAAGACAACTTTGTAATGTTGCTCTGGCTGTAGAAAGTTTATATTTCTCATTATCTATTAATTCTTCATAAGTAAGTTCTTCGAATTGTCTATGATGGAATTGCAGAGCAACAGACATGATGTTGAGGAACACTTCACATGAAGCTTCTCTAACATTTACTGGAACAGCAGCAGAACTCTACTCCCAAGCGAACACAAAATTAACTCTACTGCCACAAGTTGCTTTGGGAATGTGCATCATCAATCTGAGTGTAATTTTCTGTCTCACTCCTCCCTCCAAAAATTACATAGGAAGTTTATACAGCATTTCACCTTCCATCTCCAAGGATGACGGTCACCAGAAATCAGAGAGCTTGATTCTTTCAAACTAGTACTACAGACCTTAAAGGAAGAAAGAGAGAGAAGCAGGAAGATGGGACAGTCAGAGAATAGAAGCAGGATGTGCCAAGGCAAAAATCCTTTACACAGGGACTAGGAAAAAGTGCTATAGGAAAGTCATCTCTGAACAAAAGCAGTTTTTTTACAGTCAATAAATCAGATGATGTTATGTCTTGCATTGTATATGGGCATTACTTACAGGGAAGTCAGGGTACACAGCATTTTATTCTAAAATAAATGCTGTGTAGTTACATACTACTCCTTTTATACACCCTTTTTAGCAACTTACAAGTTTTCAGTATTTTAATGAATTTTCAGTATTATAATGAATGCAATAATGTTTCCTTTACTTACTCTCTCACCTATACACTCCAACACAGATATAGAATTTTTTGAAAATAAGAGAAACAGTAGCAGAACGTATACTGAAGAAGAGTACACAGCATAGTGGCATAACATTATGTTTCTTTAAAGCTACATTTACTAAGCTGGTTAATCAGTTAAGAGGATTATTAATTTCCTAAATTAAAAAACACTGTTAAAATGTGCTTACTTGAAATTGTTGAGCACTTAAATTGTGCAGACTTTTGCTCACCTGATTAATAGGTAGAAAAGGATGAAATTTATGGAGAGCAGGTATAACAGGAGAGTAAGTAGAAGCATATACAGGTTCCTATGACAAGGACAGAAGCAAAGTGAAGGAATTAGAAAAGAACTGGACTACCAGAAATGGAAATGGGGGAGAAATAACTTCTCTTTGCCTTATTTCTTACTAAATCTTTTGATCTTCTAGAAATGTTTTCCCTATTGGAAAGAAGAGATCAAAAATATTGTCATAATATAACAGCATGTTTACCAAAGCCATTCCATGCAGGAATTATCCAAGTTAGTAACAATATCACTACAGCCCAACACAGATCACAACAGCACAGCTGGAAGATACACTTTTCGTATGCTGATAATTTTTGTATGTCTCTGTTTTCATGCCCCATTAAATTAATGAACCACGTCAACCACAATGTGAATAATTCTGCTGCAAGTGTAATTTTTGCTAAACAGCAAATCATCTATTTTCTGGATGAAAGGAAAGAATGCTTGCTGAAACTGGGAGACTCAAAAGCCATCTGGAGGGATTTGCTAAGCCCCAAGTACTCAGTGAAGGGGAGTTCACCATTCTAAACACAGCCTACAAATAAACCCTGCCCCAGAGCTGGGCTTACCCAAAGCTGATTAGACATGGCTTTATCATCTTTAATTCTTCTCCCTTTCTGTAGGTTAAAGCAAGTGTGGAACATGGCACAGAGGATGGATAAATGCAGCTTATTAGAGTGGCTCAAAATGAAGCCTAATAATTAGTTTCAGCTTTGATGAAAATGTGATACAAGCACTTGGTGCATGCCATATATGAAATGGATAAAACTATTTCCACAGCAAAAGACTACTATTTTGCCTAAAAGTCACTTTTCAAGGACTTACCCTCTCTCAGATTTGTACACACTTCATCTCTGAGTAATTTTGAAATGACTGTTCAGCCCTAGCCTTTAACACCAGTGCTGAGCTGCAATTTAAACTTAATGTAAGAATTAAGTGTTTCAAATGTCAGTCACTGCTTTAATGCAACTGCAATGCAGCTGGTAATCACATTAATCAGGGACTCTGTTAAAAATGGTTCACTATAAAATAGAAACTTTTATTCCAGTAAATCTTCCTATTTTGACATTATGGAAAGATCTTGAAGTTAATTAATTATTCTACTCATGAAGAAATCCAACAAACTGGAAGTGTTCCATCCAGCCTAAAATGGTGGAAACAAAGATACTAAATCCAAAAGATTTTTCCCAAATAAAAGGTTGTTGTTTTTTTTTCCAGTAAGACATTCATCAGTGTACAGTTGTTCCCCTGATGTTAGAGCTATTCTTTGAATTGTCCAAGTATGTTTTACCATATATATAAATAATTCAAGAAGTCTCACAGCTTCCAAAAAATTTTCCTCCTGTGTGCCACAATCATCAAAACAGATGCTGGACCTCCAAGTAAATCTCAACTTCCCCCCTCATCTGTATCTCCCTGAGTTAATTCCTTAGTCTCTTTTTTTTCCCCCCTGTTTGAGGTTGCTCTGTCAGCTTTTCCATGAATTCTATGGTGTTTTTCTACAGTTTAGTCTACATACAAATGACTATAACACATTTGGGTAAGTATCTCACCATGCAGACACCACACAGAAGCATTTTGACTAGAAGTGATCAAAGAGCACTATTTAATGTAACTATTGTTAAGAGTATGAATCTTTCCACTTTTGTTGTTTACATGAAATCTAAACGTACTCCAATAATTTTTAATTTATACAGCTATGCTTCAATAATCAAATCTCCAGAACAAGTTAGATAACCTTTTAAGAGGGAGAGACACACAGACACACAAAAAACCTTAAAAAGGTATCTGACTACATTAATAGGAGCACCATACTGCAACTAAAAACATCAGGCATTATTTTGAACCAGCAGGGCACAACAGTAGTTTACACACCCTTGCTGGTGATGCATGACTGCCATGTGTGAAAATTGCCTAACTAGCTCAAAATTCAGTAATCAATACAATTCCTGCATTTTTACTGCAATCCAGCAACAGAAAATACTTACGATTCTCAAGTACACCATAGTCTCAAAGTTCTACAAACAGACTTCAGTAGCAGAGTGCTTCATGCTCCTCAAAGGATAACAGCCATCACACCAATTAATTATCCAAACCAGAATTTCTAGATTTAAGGGCAGCTGACATGGTGTCTTTTAAGTAGTGTGGACACTTTAGTAAAGGTTTACATTATTTCTCATGTATCACATAATGAATCAGCATCCCAAACATCAATATAGATCATGGAATTGTGTATCTTACACACCCAAGTTTTCATCCACTGGCAGACACAGAAATCCTTTGATTTAGGCTCTAAATAGCCCAGAGCTAATATGAACTATCAAAGTGGCTGACCCAGTGCCACAGAAACTCCCACTGCTAGCACTGTCACTTCAAAGCGTGTATCCCTCAAAAGCCTGACTCGTGCTATGCTGAGAGAAGTTGCTGCACATGGTATAGCAGCAGGGAGGATATGGGTGCTGTGGGGTGAGAAAAGAGAAAAAAGGGTTTGTCTCTGCCTAAGTCTTGGCAGCTGTTTAAAGCTTTTTCTCAACCCCATTGTCTTTAGCTGGAGTACATTTGTTATCTGATCTCAACAGTTGTCATTTTGGAGACTAGCCTGTTAAAAATGTGACCACAATTTTGTTTTCCTCCCTGAAACTATTTTTGCTTTAGGACATCTTTCAAACTAGCAGCTGGATTTTTGAACAAGTCCACAGGGCAAAACCAAAACAAACCCCATAAACCAAACTGCAAAAATCAGCTTTATTCTTTTCTGTCCAGTTAATACAATGATTGATGACTCACATGTTCAGGCACAGATTTATCCTCAATAATGACAGACTGTGTCCTTACTTGTTATATACTAATGGAAAAGGAGACTTTCTGTAACTGTTTGCCGATACTACTTAATGGAAGCAGCATTTTCACAACTAAATAATTGGATCCAAAGATTACCGTCCCCACTAGCAAATTTTGTAACACAAATTTCATTTTCACTTGTCCTCTCTGAAGTACTCCTTCAAAAATTAAAGGCTTTTGAGACACCCTATTTTATCTGAGAAGGGAAACAAGTCTACATTGGTCCAGTACTTTGAGCCAGCAGTCAGTCCATTTTGAAGAAAATCCTCACTTTCTGCACTTTGGTTCACACGGCAGAATGCACAGACTTTTGGATGAAACGGAAGCCCTGAAGTGCACTCCAAGATTTCCATGTAACACCACTGCTGCTAAAGGCAGTCAGGCCACAGGACCAAGCTAAATTTAGCCTGAAACAAAATTTCACTGAACCAAAACAAGACAGTATGGCACAGACAGCAGGTCCTCAGCAGTAATTATTCTAATTTACAGATCCACTCCTGCTGGGCAACATAACTTACTCATGTATAGACACAACCAGAGTGTGCTAACAATGTGTACCTCTCTTTCCTCTACACCTTTCTACCCATCTCCCTCTCCATTCACTATCTGTTGTTACACAGAGAAAATCTTGGTCCTGACAGTTTTGGCTATTCACAAACAGCAAAGACCATGCAAGATAACCAAAAGCCAAATGGCTCATGAATGCTCTAGTACCTGCATTACCTCAGTGGCTCTAGGATCCAAAATTACTGGTCAAAACCCAGAGATTATATATATGCACAGAGATAACACAGTGTTAGAAATGTGACATTTTTACAAACTCACCCATACATAAGAAAACATCTGGACTAAGCCTTAAGGCAATTTCAGTGTTGGGGGCATGGAAGGGGGAGAGGGAAGAGGGGTGGGAGAAAGAGCTTAAATAAAACCTGCAAATGCTGCAGAAGCCTTACAGACCCGCTTACTAGTTCATTATCTCCTGATGTGAAGACACTACAACTGGTATTACACGTCCCAGACAGTGAAGACATTCTCATTAAATAATCTTTCACGTTGGAAGAATTGTTTTTTAAACAAGCCTGACAACAAGAGGAGTAGCAAGAGCTAGCAGCTAATATTAGGCATGCCTGTCTAGTTGGATGCATCTTCAAAAAGCAGAAGTATTCCAAGCAAGGTGTTTTTTCCAAACAGGGACAGAGTTACCTTCTTCAACAGCTGCTCAACTTCCTGCATCTGCGCACTACGATCAGCAACAGGCACTTTTGCATACTCCTGCTTTTTGCTGAGCCTGCTCTTCCAATCTTCTTCACCACTCTTCTTCAGCAGTGCCAACCTACAAGGAAAAGCATGCCATCAGGTAGCTTTACACACTCATTTTCCTCAAAAGATAACCTTATTGTTTCACTTATGCTGCATTCAAGATAATTTGAAATTAGGTTTTCTAGCATTAACTACAGTTATTTACATTTCATACACATATACAAGGCTCACAAACGAACACCAAGCCTTAACTGTACAGGTTGAATGGGAATAATCTGTCGAAACACAGACATCTAGAGCTGAGAAAGACACTCCAGCTAATTTGTATAATCAGTGGAAATTGCCAATACAGTTAAGGGAGACCAAGGTACAACGCAGATCATCCTAAAGCAGATGTATAAAAAGGTTAGATTAATAACTGCTTTTCTCCCCTCCATTCTGTCGCTAAGGCACAGCAAGTGACTACCTTGGCTATGGATACTTACCCTGTAAATACCCAAAGTTAAGAATATGTATCCTACTTTTGGTCTTCATTGTACTCATTAAAAAATACTTTAAAAATTATTTTCTTTAAAGCCCGAGAAGAAAGAGGTCTGTTCAGCAGGCACACACCAATTATGCCTCATCAGGCACATCAAAGGACAACTCTGCAGTTACTGCTTTCCCTACAACTCCAGGGGCTGAGGTTACTTACCAGACTCCCTGGGATCACTTAGTATCTCCTTGCTTAGCCCAGGCATTCCTGTGACACAAATCAGCAGCACCAATTCACTAATAACCTGGTGCTAACTACCCGACAGCTGTGAAATCTATCAGCAAGATTCAACTTGTTTAAAGGAGGTCTTATATTTAAAATGTGGATTACCATTCATCTCAGTAAGCGGGATCTTTTCAAAGTGCTGTTTTCTAATCTTGAGCAAAATTCTGACTATAGTACAAAGGGACACTGACTGGCTTCAGTGGGGACAACATGTAGATTCACTTTGCTAGAATTGTATTCGTCCATACAAACCCTGAGGTGATGTCCTAGTTTGGACAAATTTGGAGGAGAATACCCTCTGATAGAAGTCAGGTCACAACTACCCCTCCCCCCCCAGGTTCGGGAAAAATTTTCCTCAAAGGAAAGTGAAAGAGATAACAAGCTATTTATTTAACAAACACACAGGTGGGGAATAATAATGCTAAATAATGAGATCCCTCTCTCTGTGGAGAGAAAACCTGAGAAGATTTCAGAGGTCCTCTGTAGGTGCGGTCTCTCCTCCTAGGAGCTGGTCGGCGAGGGGCCACCCCCCGGGCCTCCGGAAAATTCTCTTGATGTGTTCAGATGTTGTTGAAACAGTCCAGAAGAGAAGAAAAGAGCAAAAAAAACCCAAAATCTTAGGAAAACGAAATTCAACCCTCCGTCTCTCGCTGGGAGAAAAAGAGCCGAGAAAAAAAAAGGGTACCGCAGAAACAGAGGAGCGTATCTCCGTGTCCTTGAAACAACTGCTTTGCAAAGTTTGTTTTCTGTCTTTCTCAGGCTCCGTTTAAAGACACAGAAAAGATTGGTGGGCATAGGGTAGTGATAGGGGATACACATTATAAAGTCACCCCACGACAGGTGACTAGTTTTGGGGACAGGGAAAGTCAGTCAGGAATAGGAGGTCTATACAGGCATGATGATCTTCAGTTTACCTTCTTCAGAAATGAACATCTATATGAGTTTTCTACCCTTTAGAAATCATTCTTAGTAATCCATAAAATGCATATCTGCCACACCTGTGTAAACAGCTGCATTGATCTACCAAATAATTTTTATTTTAGTTGAATTAAGTCTTACTACATACCTTTCTCAAATCTACAGCATTTCAGTAAGAATTACACAAAACCCTTAACCCTATTAATATTTGAACAGGTTCAGTAGTTAAACCTACTCTGACCACAAGATGTGGAAATCCTTTTTCAGAGATGTGATTACAGTTACCCTCACAGCAAATCTTGTCTGGAAACTCTGAGGAGAAGGAAAGGGTAGAACCGAAGAGGTCTAGAGAGGCCAAGTTTCAGGCAGGCAGCTGCTTCCTGCAAAAATCCAGGGGGTGCAACCATGCTACTGACCTGTTTGGGGATGATCAGTTGGGCCTAAGGCAGTCATTTGAGAAAAACTCAGAATGCAGAAAACAGTAAATCTACAGAATGTAATGGCAGTAAGAATGTTAGTATTCAAGAAAGCAGTTATTTCCTCTCTTCCTGCCCAGGCAGGCAGTGCTGGCAGGCTTCACATTGCCTGGTTGCTTCATACCTCACAGCACGGGATGAGTAGGGGTGAGAAGGACTCACAATAAGGAGCTGAGGTCATGATCATTGTTTCCAGAAAAGACACAAGATTTCACTGCCCAGAACTAATCTTCTGGAGTGCATCCATGCACGTGTGAAACTGTGGAGGAGACCAAGACGGGACTGAATTGCCACCATGCAATGAATTATCTTCAGTAGCTACGTTCTCTCAAGTCAGTTTTGCTTAGAAATGATCTGTGATAATTGAAGCTGGAAGGAATATTGGTCAGCTTTGGTCTAAGTTGAGTTTGCTTTTAAAATTGTCTACAGCTGCTCAGCATAGCAGGTGGGGAAAAAAGTGGGTATTTTCTGTTTGGTTGGGTTTTTTTTTAAGCTAACATTACTGCAGGGTATTTGCCCTAGACCTTTGACCCAAACAGCCTGCTTGATCATGGAGAGAAAAATCTGTAATTCTGAGAATACTTCTGTGTCTTTGGAGACTTTGTTTTCTTCTCTGCTATAAGGATGGATTCATACCAGCCCTCCAAGATTCACTGGTATGTGCAATGAAATAACTCACTCCTACAAGTGAGAACACACATTTGTCTGTTTTGAGCAATGGAATCACCACTTTAAAGAAACGCGTATGCTCTGTATGCCAATAAAAACTTCACTGCTGTGTAAAACGTAAAGCCACACATTTCTTTTGAACAATGGAAGTGGCAATAAAGTCAGACTGCCCGGACTCAGCAACAATTGTATGGAGGACACCCTTTTGTATGAATAAAGATGCAAGAACTACTGAATTGGTTCCTAAAAGCAAGCCCACCAGCTCAGTAGTAGACAGCAGTTGATTAATTGGAAAGTCTTAGAAAGTAAGGCAAGTATTAGGTCTAACCCTTAGATTTGTTTAAGGTCTGCTGCTTACTAGTTTCATTGCATACCTCTAGTTTTCTGCTTTTTATAAATAATGAACAATCATTCATTAGTCACTTTTACAGTTTAGTCATACTGCTTTTGCCTCCAAAAGTTCATTTTCCAATCTGAAGAAAATAAGTTTTACTCTTTTCTTGAAAGAAAAAGCTTTTAGTACGTTTACCCATCTGACAGCTTGCTCTGCATCCTTCTTTCACCTGCTACTGAGATAGACCATGTGACATCAAGATAGAATGAGCCTCATCCCAGAGGTGTCAGGGTGGCTTCAAGGCAAAAGCTTTCAGAGCTGAAGGCTAAATGCTGGGTAGTGAATACTAAAGGGAAACAGAAACAAGATCTGAACAATGGCTTTGCATAAACAAAGAGAGTTACATGAAAGGCCTTGGCAAAAATCCTGGCAAAAAATGTCCAAAATGACACATCTTTCTTCTGTGGCAGGATTTTAGTACCTTAGTTGCTAGCCTTCTCCTTGAGATAGAATAAATTGGACACAGGCTTGGTTTTCATATGTACTCCGTTGGCTGCACTTGACCAGTTCTGTTTCAGATAAATCATAAATCCTGGAGGGCAATATGAAATGTAGAACTACAGAAAGGAAGCTGACTGTTAAAAGAGGGTATAACTTCAATACAGTGGGGACCAGACTCATAAGAAAGTATTGCTCAGGCATCTATACATCAAAAAGGTTGAAAACTAAGTTTAGGCTGGATTTTTCCTGAGAAGGTGAGAATGATGGTAAGACATTCACCAGAAATTAATCATCTGTAGCTTTTTAAAATGGTGATCATGGCATGCAGCTGACTTCTACAGCAGAGCTGACAGGATGGCCTTTGGTCTCCATAAATGCACAAAGACAGGAGAAGAGAGTATAGGTGTCTTTCCTCCTTAAAAAATAATGATATTCATTCTTCCATAAAATATAGGTAATTCTGAAAATGCCAGCCATACGCTCACTCTACAAGGATAATATTAGTTTAGTAAAGCAAGTCTTTGTGGAAAATCACTTTCATCCAGACCAGCATTGATGCATCCTGCCCAAATACTATTGCATGTGTGGAAAAGTTGTTCTTCCATAAGGAGTAAGAATGTCTGACACAGCCAGAAAAATCCACTGGATGGGAAGATGAAGTTAGTGAATGTAAAAGGAAAAAAAAAAAATCAAAGTGTAATAGTTAATCTTTAGCAGAAATGTTCTTTGATGTTTATGAATACTTGGCATTGACTACAGCCAAGCAAAAGAAACTTACTGGTTGTGTAGTCTTTTAATTCCGGGACAAGAAGTAGACTACTGTGGTATTTTGGAAGGCTAAAATATTTTGATACCAGCTCAGTCATTTACAGATGTTTGTGGAATCAGGGTATACAAATTCTTGACAAGACAGCAGTTATTTTCTTTCGTCAGCTCTGGGACTGGGTAGACAGTCTTGGAGTCCTAACGAAAGTGATTCCTAATTTGTGTGACTGACAGGCTTCAGTTCCTAAAGAGACCAACTCAGCTGAGGCATTAAAGTTAGGACTGAAACAGCTGCTAAAATTTGTATCTTCCCTTCCCTCCAACCTCTTTCTCCCCACCAGGATCAGGGATGGTAGATCATTTATCACCTATAAACCAGAAGTTACTGGTCTTAAACTGTATCTGCCAAGACAACTTACATTTACAGTAGGGGGATGGGGAGAGGATGAAAGTTGCTTTAAACAAAACAACAGTAAACTGAAAAAGGTGAGTACATCCTTCAGAAGGGCACTAAGACTGCACAGCTACTGTAGCTGCCCCTGCACCACCTTGTGTAAGGGGGATGACAGGGAGTGGGGATGCTCTGTAAATGAGAATAACTCACGAGGTACCTCCTAGAAACACACGAATTTAAGAAGCAAACTTTGGAATCATGTTTAAAAGAAAAAAAAAGGTTCAGAATGCCTAATATCACACTCCCCTCAGCAAGTGAGGGAATACTTTTACACAGTGAAAGTTTAATCAGGAAGCTATTTTCATTTATTGGTTCTGCTTCCACTGCAGAAAAACTGAAGTAAAAATAGGCCAAATAATCATAATTCTACTTGCTGGACTGCTACCAGTCTGGGACTGAGTTTGTACTCTCAAGGTTGTAACTAAATTAGAAAAACTTTTACAAGTACTACAGCAGCTATTGGCACTTCAACCCTGAACTCGTACTCTCTGCACAAGTGCAGGATTTAACATTTTGTTTCAGATCAGAATGATCTTGGGCTAGAAAAAGTACTTCTAGTACTCCTACAAACCTGTCCAACTTATTATCCTTTTAAAATCCCTACAGTAAATTCTGAGAAGTCAAAGTGGCAACCATGAAGTAGAGAGGGCAAGATTGCCCCTATCTGTGACTTCCTCTACTCAGCTTATTTAAGTGACTCCTGTAGACCAACAAAAAATGGTTATTAATAAACCAGAATCCCATTATACCTGTTGTAACTGAAAGCAGAACCTGGAGAAGTATACCAAGTATAAATGTAATTAGAACATGTATTTTTCACAACTTTAATTTTCTGAAATACTCATTGATTATTCAGGTGACTTTTTCAAAATCAGGTTATTATGTTCTCTTGAATGGTAATTCTCATTCAGCATCATCGGCTTTATAAGCATGTCAGGCAGATGAGCTGCATGTTTCCACTGTTAGTAATAAAAAAGCCTAATAATCACTACTTAGCTTTTTCAGAAACAGTTTTAAAGCTTCTTTTTATACCATCATCATTATAATAACTGTATTTATAGGGATCATTAAAAAAAAAGAAGGAGAAATTTAAGTACCTTTCCTTAATTGACATCGTTTTGCTGGAATTATCAAGGGCATCCTCAGCTGTTTGTGCTTTGCTCTCTCCCATGGAAAACATCTCACAGGAATTCTTATAAAATTTGCCTTCCAACTGTTCAGAGAGCTCCTGCAGTCTACAGGATGCCGCAGCAGCAGTTTGTGAAACTGTCCTCATGGCTGATGTGCTGGTGAGTTCAGAAGAAGGCTCAGCGTGGTCTGCCCATTCAAAAGAGAAGTGCTGAGTTAGTTCTATTCTCAAAGACACTTTACATTGCTAACACTGAAGAAGCAAATCTGTATTTTAAACATTCACATCACATACTGTTCTAACAGGGAAAAACTTCAGCCTGAGCTAGAGTACAAAGATTAATTGTGCAGTGTTACTTGCTGCAGGGACTAGCCATTTGTGACTGAGGTTCACATGAAGCCACAGAATATCGTGTTCAATACACAATTCTGAACTTCACATGGATGAGGCACAAACTGCTGCTCCCATCATCACAGCAACAGGAAAACAGACAGATGAAAGTGACAGGGAACAAAGAGCAGGGTAAGAGAAGCAGACAAAATTTAAACAAGAAATTTACTATTTGGTAAAGCAGTTCAATGCTTGAGTAGCATACTAGGAAGACATTTAATAGCTTAATAGAGGTATTATTTTCTAGGGGTGGGTTGAGGGCTTTTTTGGGTTTGTTTTTTCAAGCAGCAATTAAATCACAGGAAAAACTGCCTTGATGAACGATAAATGCACCATTACAGATATCCTTAAAGAAATATAAGCGATCTTCATTTTCATTTTTGAAATTTTATAAGCACAACACCCCTCTGATACATGACTGCTCCTATTACATCCCAGTCTCCATCTCCCCTGCAGCCATCAAAGGCTAATTGGATAGAATGGATACTGCTTTAGAGGAATACAGGCAGAACTGTACCTTCCTCTCTATGCCTGTGTGAAGACCATTAAATTCAAAAGAAATTAACTTCACAGGATGAACACAAAAATGCTTTTATTGCTGCAGGGTACTGTGATCCTGTCACCCATCATAATAAAACAGAAAAGTAATACAACATCTGTCTTGGGGTGACTTCTAAATTCAATAGAATAGAAGGACTTATGCAATGACCAAATTCACTGTTTATTTCCAAAGTACTTTATTTAAAGATGGGCAAGTTTATTTATTAAGTTTAAATAATGCTGTGCATATAAAAATGTAATTGCTCTGAGAATTTCCTGGTCTGTATTTCATCACCACATTAAAGAGAAAATAATATTAGTTTTGCAAAATTAATTATCTGAAAATTATCCACTACTAGTTATGTATGCACATACGTAGGTAATTCAGAACTATGTATGCACAACAAGGCAGAAATTAAGGTTAGATAATTGACCCAGAGCAGCAAGTTTAGTTTGTTCAGAATTTTGGAGGGCAGGGGCAAGGGCAAAAAAAAGGAAAGAATACATCTTAGCTTCAGCATATAATACCACTTCTTTCAAAGTAAATAAATCTGAATAAAACTGAGCCATCTTTAAAGACTGAAAAAGTGAAAGAATAAAAAATAAAAAACTGTATTTGTAAAACTTAATACTTCACAGATATTTCTCTACTTCTAAGCAGTGTTAGAAAAAGAAAACATAACCAGCCTTGATAAAGCTTGAAACACCATTTGCTGAATGAGACCACACCAACAGCAAGTAATTACCACACCTCTTTGCCAAGTCTTGCTTTTCATAACACTTTTCGAATCCATCTTTTCTTCAAAGGACTGGCCTTTTTTGACTTCCCATTTACCTTGCATGCCAGTATCGATTTCCTTCTGTTCAAGAGGCTGAAAAAGTGCTTGTGAACTAAACAGTTCCAAGCTGCCCTTCCTCAGGAAGCTGTATGCTGTCTCTTTATGGTGGCCTCCTGTTTTTTCAGGAACAGGATGCATGGTTTCTTCGTCAAAGGAGCTGTGCTTTTTAATTTCATTAGCTTCATGTGCTAGAAACCTCTTTCTTTCTTCTTCATGTTTCTTTGATGCTCTTCTGCTTTCTAGTGCTTCCACTGAGGGCTGCCACTGTTCTGACTTCTGAGTGTGTTTTCCTGATGAGTCCAAGTTTTCTGCTGCAGGGTGGAACCTCGTGGCAGCACTCACACTTCCATCAGTCCCTGGCTTCCCGGGCAGGTCCCTGTACAGCGGAGCAAGGGCAGAGGCCATTGCTGAAATTGATGTTGCAACTGCAGTTGACAGGGGAGCGATCTTTCCACTTTCATTTTGTACCTATGAAGAAAAAAAAACCAAAAAAACAAAAAAACAAACCCAAAAAACCCAAATACGACTTACAAGCTCTGAAATTATCAATTCCAAAAACCAGCCTAATCACATCAGTCCTTCAAAGGTAAGTTTTCATGTAAATATTGTACTCTATCAGTATAGACTAGAAACAGGTAAGGAAAGCAACAATGCCCCCATAATTTGTCTGCAGATGGGTTATTCCACCAAAGGTAAAAACAACTACATGTTTAACAGCAACATCTTTAGTAACAAGGAGTGTCTGTGGAACATGCAACATGACGTCGTGTCAGGGCTCAGGACCTGCAGCACCGGGGGAAGGCATTAGCTCAGGTTCCAGATGCCGGATGCCATGCCATGTGCCCAGGCTAATCAACTCTGCATCTCAGCAGGACGCATCAGCTTTGGCACAGCTCTGCTTTTATACAGCTCTGCAGCTCCCAGCCCGGTGCCCGCTCAGCGCCAGGGAGAGATTGTTCCGTGCTGTCCTAACCCAGGGCAGACATTCCTGATGCTCCTGCCACATAAATCACCTTCACTCAGGACTTCTTCAAATATAAACATTGGCTGTCATGAGCAAAGTATTTGAGCCTAAGAAGCATATTAAAAATGCTTCCAAATTTGTTTTGCCAGCCCCCACGGTGGAACAATTATCTTTTCTACTCTTCTAACATAATAATTTTGTAAAATTTTCCTAGATACAGTAAAGATGCATTTGTTGTTTTTTGAAAAGCAGAGCTTTCCTTTATCTTCTCCAAAGGAGACAAAGGCTATGAGAGTGACAAACATGCCTCATACACATCTGGAGAGGGATTTTTTGTTGTTTTCTTAAACTGCAGAGCTAGTGAACAGTGTGCAAAAGAATAGACAAGATCACACCAGTAGGAGGAAATCAGCTCAGAACTTAAAATGCGCATGCAGGTTCCGTAAAACATCGACAACACAGTCATTCATTAAGCAAACTGGAAAGCAGAGCAAAGACTACTGCGTTAGCTCAAAGATTCCAAAGCGAGATTAAGAAAATAGTTACCAGTTTATTTTTTTTCCATTGCATCTATCAGAATTAGAAATTTAGAGGAGATCAGAAAAGTGAATTCAGTTTTAATTACAAGATATTTACATTTCCAAATGTGCATTTTGGGAATATAACCTCTAGTTACCTATTTTGATAGCTCTGTTTTGGTTCTTCCTAGAAAAACCATACCTGCATCTCAAAAGCCCCCAACAGTCCTAACGAACAGCTCACTATAGAAAATCTTTTGGAAGATACACTCCCATTGAGCTTGTTTCAGAGTCAACTCTGATTTCATTTGCTAGGTTCAGAAAGAGATGATACAACATGCTTCCTCTGATTTTCCTTGCTTGAAAAGCATGTTTGCTCTCTAAGTTTCACAAAGTAATGTGATTGTCACTTCTTCCCCATCTGCTTCAGCCCTTTTCTGTTCATCACCTTCCCGGCCCCCAAACAAGTTAGTGACACAATCATTAAAGAGGCCAGGATGTGACAGGGATTGGCACATGGAAAATGAATGGAAAAAGGACTATGTAAGGTCTGGAAATCTTGCTTAAATAAATCTGTCCAGCATTTATTACTACTTCATGTGTAAGTGAAGTAGGCATAACGTACAATTATAATCTGTAGGGTTTTGCAACAATATGTTTAGAGAAATCCTACTTTCTCACTATTCTGTTATCATAAAATATGGAAAATGTATTTTCCATATTGTATAATATATACATATATATGTGTATATATTTTTTTCATTTTTCATGAAAGAAATATATAGAAAGAAAAGGGTAGGAACTTTCTAACACTCAAATTTATCCAAATCTCTAGAAATGTGACATGCATAGGAGTTGTGCTTCACTGTTAAAGTGATTTCTTTTAAAGCTGCAATGCAAAGGGACTGCTGCTTCTGCTATTGTGAACAGCTCTAAAAGACCACTTTGGGGCTACCTCATGCTCAGGCTTCACTAAAAAGGCATTCCTTTGCAGTTCCAATTAGATGAAGTACTGCAGAACAGGAAGCCAAATTTCATTGCACACATTAAATAGTTTCTCTTTGACTTCCTGAATTTCAGAAGTATTTCTCTTTTAGGGAAAAAAATACAGATAAAAATCAATGCCTCCTCCCAGAGGAAAATGACAGAATATGTCCTTACTAATAATGGAAATTTATTGTGCTTTCAGGAAAGAGCCTGAAAATTGGACATGACAAAGCTCCAAAATTTGCTGAAAATATACCTAGAGCAAAATGATGCATGTCAGTTTTTACCCCTTTGATCATGAATTTACTTTTAGAAGACATGTAATACTCTAGTGGAAATGACACACACTGTGAAAGGTACAACTTGCACTAGGCAGGAAGTCGATATATTCTTGAATTACTTAAGAAAAGAAGAAAACCATACCAAAAAATTTGAACACTTTAGGGAATGTTGTTCCTCAATGTCAGAAGGCTGCTTCCTCACAAACTTTATCCTCTGTGTGTAGCTCAGAGCAAAGGAAAGGCCAGCCTTTATGGTATCTTACACTGAAGCTGTTTTCTCCAATAAAAAGAAACGCAAAAGACTTATGATGGCACTTACCTGCTCAACTTCTCCAAGAGTGACTGGCTGGGTCTGGTAACGAGCATTCATTCTCCTGTGCCTCATATCTCCCCGATTCCTGGTGGAGATGGCCCTGGACACTGGCTGAGACAGTTTGTTAAACAAAGCCATCTTTTCTGCCAAACTTAAGGTGGAAGAATCTGGTTCCTCAGACTGATCTTGCCCCATCGCCTCTCTGGCTGCTCTTATCTCTTCTTTAGCTAAAATTTTTTGGTGTGCTGATGCCTGCAAGCTGAAGAAGCAGAACTGGAAATTAGTTTTGAAGAAGCCATTGTGCAGTTTTAAAATCTCAACCTGATAGAAGCAGAAGACCTGCACGTGAAGCACAATAGCCAATGTAATATAGCAGCCTGAGTGGGTATGCAGTGGTTCAACATTGGCATGATGAATTCTAATTCGACAGCTGAAGATTTAAAAAAAAAGTTACATTTTCATTCACAAATTCATTTGATTAGGACACAACGTTTTTTTAAAAGGGAATTCAAGATTGAAGAGAGATTTTACAGACAATCTCTTTATACGGAGTACAGAGCTATGGAGAGACATTTAGGATGCCTACTGTAGAACATACACGGTCCTACAGTACAATTTATATAAAGTTCAATTTTACTGAAAGCAATTTGTGGACCACATATGATAAAGACATTTAAAAGACAGACTTAAACTCCAAGTTAGTGCTGCTTTTAAGTTAGAATAAATTTCAATGCCTCTTATAATCTGAAGTGGAACAGAATTCAGACTGTCTTTTGTTTTGAATTATCTGGGATAAATCAACAACAAAAAATAGTTTTGGAACATAGTCCATTGATTTTGAAGATTGTTTGACCAATGCTGAAGGCAGACATATTCATTCATAAAAGCTGTAACTGCATTTGTCTCTACAATAATGTATTTTATTCACCTTTACAATAAAAGATTTTATTGTTCAACTTCTTCCACATTTATGGAATTAGTAGTATTCTCTAATTATTCTTTTTTCTGTCATGGTCTCCGCTAAAATTCTTTCATTCAGAACAAGCAAACAGTATTCTGCAACTTTACCTATAGGTGGTGCAATTTCTTATATTTCCTTTAATTTTGCAAGCTAAAAAAAATATATGTAGAGACAGACAAAGGACATGTACTCCTTGTGAAATCAAGCACTCAGCTGTGCTATTTTCATCTCAGGATGACATTACCATACAAAAAAAATTACAAGAGCGAAGAGGGTTCTGCTAGGTTTGCTCACATGCAAATTAATTTCTTTCACAAGAAGACTATGCTTCTACAACAGGTAAGTGTGGTTAAAAGGGTCCTGAAAACGGATGCTTGACAAAAAAAAAAGCTGCATTGCTTTATCATGCAAACATAAATGAAGTTGACGAATGTTTTAAATATTCTTGAAACAAGTATGACTTGACACATTGAAAAGGCATTCAAGGCTTTAAAGATGCATCTGCTATTGAGGAACCTTGTGCTCCATGTAACATGCATGTTTTACCC
Organism: Struthidea cinerea; assembly: GCA_013397865.1. NCBI lineage: Eukaryota > Metazoa > Chordata > Aves > Passeriformes > Corcoracidae > Struthidea > Struthidea cinerea. The sequence goes on along the minus strand of VZTI01001820.1, from coordinate 1,214,392 downwards.
CCCCAGTACCTGGTAGGTTGTACAGTGCTCTTAACTACAGTGGGACTAGGTACTCTTGTCACTACTGTGTGGGTATTCACAGAACGTGAAGCAGGGGTAGTTTCACTTTAAAGAATTGCCAAGGAGGGAAAATTCACAGGAAGAGAGAAGAAAAAAGCATTAAGAAAAGCAATACATTAAGTGTTAACTACAGAAAAGACCAAACCAAAACAAAACAGAAAAAAAACCAAACAGCAATGATTTTCAATTAACTGAGTTATCTGCTGTGACATTTGCAAAATAATTCCAAATACTTTGAAAGAACTAAAATCCTAGAGGACCAAACAGGCTGTCTCTTGAAGTTTTTCATAACCCATAAAGTAAGCTACCTTTCAGCTGACCATTAGGTAAACATCCATTCACCTTTGTTTAATTTCCCCCCAAAATGATTTTCCCTTTTTCAGGAAAACGTCATGATATATGAACAGAGTGCAAGAAAAGCATTTCCAAAAAGCACCTTTGAGATTTCAGAGTGTAAAAGGTTTTTCCCAATACATACACATTCCGTAAGAAACTGTGCAGATTTCCCTCAGCACAAACTATCTTTTTCATTCGAGTTATGAAACAATGCTATGATTAATCTCGTTTACCGAATCCACAGGTTCCTAAACTTTCTGCCAAATTACAGTTCATACAAGTTATGCTTTACTAGTCCCTCTACATTTAAGAAGGAATTCCAATATAGTTTCCCCTGTGGCTCTCAAGGCCCTTAGCAATGAATGTTTTCCTTGCTACAAAGTTATAAGCACCACAGATATGGAACTTATTCCCAGATTTGAAAGCAGGAGCCGGAGTTAGAGCCAACACATGCACAAGACTTACGTAGCTGCAATGACCACCTCCTCACTGGTAATGGGTTGTGTGTGAGATCTGTCCTGCAAACGCCGCAGCCTTCTCTCCACTGCCGAATTTCTTGTCGGTGGTTTGGGAATATTTTTCATTTCAAATGATTTTTCCATTTCCTAAGAGGACATTTGTCATAATTAAAACTACTGAAGAAAAGTTCTGAAACAATACTTTCTTCTTAGCTTTCCTGCATGCAGAGCAGTGAGGTTCCCAAATGCCCATCTCTGAATTAGGAGCAGGATGCAATTTCACAGTATGCACCACAGAGTTAAAACTAACTACACACTTCTCTCTAAATGTCATTCTTAAAGAAGGCTTTAGAGCAACAGGTCTACTGTGTAGGCAGGGAATGAAGTAAAAAACCAAATTTATGTAGCTTGCACTTGGTTACCTGCATTATAGTTCATTCTAATGCACTTTGGGTTCCTTCGGCATCTTGTATGTGAAATGTTTAATTCAGCTTTCTATTTAGAAAATGCAATACTCACTCTAAAAAGCAGTCTCTTTGCAGCTACGCTTAGCTTGGCTCGGTCATCCAATTTTTCTTCATCTACACAAAGGGGAGAAAAAAAAAGGAGACTGAACATCATGAATCAAGCTCATATTAAGAGTAATTTTTTTTAAAATGAATGATTACAAATCAGCAAATAAGCTGGCTGTTTCTCACATTTAACAAAAAACTTACTGTGAACCCAGTTGTGTAAACTTTACCTGTTTTTACATGTATTGCATCAAATGAAAATTCTTGACATGATGTGCAAACAAAAGACTTGTCTTCAGGACAGTTCAAGTCCTTTCAAGCTATCTAAACAACCTTTTATGAATAATCAAACTTACTGCATCAGTCTATGAAAACACATGGACTAAGAAAATAAAGACTGCCTTAAGGGTCAATGAACAGTATTGAACATCTATTTTCTACTAGCTGACCATTCTGATTACCACCTTGTGTCCCCATTTCTCAGAGGCTAAATTGGTATCCTCAGGAGCTGAAATCAGCATCCTCCAGATCCAAGAGCCAGCATCTCAGAGCTGCAAGGACTATCAGCTTTCAAATAGCAAAAGGCATTAAATCTAAATATAGCCACTCATGAGATTACCTACTTAATTTGTGCCAGACTTGCCAAGTGTGACAAGAGGGAAAGAGAAGAAAGATGGCAGACTGAATCCTATAATTTAATAATCTGCATTTTGCAACTTCCTTAGCCAAAAACAAGTTAGCAGCATCAGTTTCCCATTATACTAAAGGCTTTTTTATAATTGTAAGTCCTAGACCAGTCATTAAAACTGATAAATCATTAATTTTTTCCCAACAACTAGCTCATTGTCTAAATTAGGAAAAAACCCAACCCCAACTATACTGAAAAGTTTCAAGCCATCCTCCGCTTGACTCCCACTTGAAGTTTAGTAGCCACAGACAGACTTTTGGACTTAAATGAGTTTGAAATCAAGTCTGTAGTAGACATCGCCCAAGGAAAAGGGGTACTTCAACTGTCTCATAGGTAAAGATATTTTCAAGTGGATTTTGCTTGCATCATCAAACAGTTCTTCAGTTGAAACAAAATAAAACACATTAGATCCCATTTCTTTCTTAGAAAACAGTACAGTAACATACCGTCAGCAGTTGGTATTTCTGCACACAAAATTGACCTAGTGAAAAATTACCAAACAGAAAAAAGTTAGCTGAAAAGAAGACATCAAAAATGAAATTCAAATTCAATCTGAAGTAGCAGGACCTCAAAGTCTTAAGAGTGGGAGAATTTATCTGTTTTTTAAGTTTCAGCAGTGTCCACTTAGGAACATCCTTTAATAAAGCATAAAGGCAAGCAATTGCAGCCAAACTTAAATACAGTAAAGGAAAATTATTTCTAGTTCATCTTGCAGAAAATAAAAGTCTAAGATTTGCCACCAGCTCTTTTAACATAAAATAGGTAGCTTTGGTGGTTTACAAAGAGAGTAATGATAAAGCAGAGTAGATGGAAAGGAAACCCTTTATATAAAACCAAAAGCATTTAACATTAGAACCAGACAGCTACAGTACTTTATGATGATTCACTGTTCACTATTTCAAATGGGAGGAATTTGCAACAAATTTGTTTTGTTGGGGGGTGTTTTGGGTTTCATTTTATAAGAAGCTATAATAAATACTTGATTGTTTTCAAAGACAAACAATAACCTTGCAAAATGTTTATGCTAATACATGAACAAATCTTTCCGCAAGCTTGTTAATATCTACCTGCACCAGAATGCTACGCAGTACGTGCCTACCTATCTGTCTCCTTTCGTTCTGCTGATGTTATAGGTTGAGTTTTAAATCTCTCAGAAGTCTTTCTATTTTCACCAGGAGTAAAATAGCGTCTCGCCTTTCGCGGCCCTCTTTCACGGTCCCCATTGGCAGACACAGTACTACCTGCTGTTGACATCTCAAACCGAGATTCACTTTCAAATCGCACGACAGAGAGCGCATAGGAAAGAAAATAGGAGAGAGAAGTAAAGCATAGACGTAAGCATCTCAACAACTCCCCAGAGATCACTCTGCATGCTCCTCCGGTACCATGCGCAGACGAACACATTCCAGCTACCCCACATCACAACTTGCACTAGCAAGCAGAAGCACAAAAGCGGGATTCAAACCATCTCAGCCTCCAGTACACACTGGTGAGAGCTAAGCTGTGTGCTTTAAGTGCCGAACAACAACTGCTGTTGAGTGGGTGTAATTTTGCCAAGGACGTGCAAGTTTCACATGAAAATACGAGTGAAATGTCACCTACAGTTCTGTTTTCTTGTTGGCATTAGCAGTCTCCAGAAAGACATTACGGAGCTGGGCAACAGAGACTTTTGTGTCAACCATGCCAATCTCACCGTTTGGTGGATTTGCTTCCATGCTCTCTTTACTTTTAAAAGCTTCTAGCTTAGAAGTCACAGTATAGTCAGACATGGAGCGAGTCAGGACCTTATGCTTTGTTGTTGACACTTTCCAAACAGGAGCCTTCGCCTTGTCAGGCTGCAATACAGATCCGCTCTGTATGTACATAACAGCTTCACTCCTTTCTATGTTCTCAGGGGTCTTAAACTGCTGCTCAGGGGCCTGCCTCTTACTGCATTCCAGCTCTCTCTGAACTTCTGAGTTAACTTTCGGCTTGCTTGCAAAGGAGGAACTCGCCACAGGTGTCTCCAATTCTCCTCCTCCAAAGAGGCCTTCATGGTTCTTCCCCTGCTTGCGAATCTCAGATGGCAGAATTGGTCTTCTGCCTTTGGAAGCCTGTTCACCCTCCATGGAATCTTCTTCACCAGGTTTTGCTCCATAACCAGGTGCTTCTTTCTTTTCACTCTCTGATGCAGTGGCTGCTGAGGATTTTGTTACAAGGCTAACACTGTCTGGCGGGAGGAGGCTGCCAGCGGGGGTGTTTGCTGGTTCTTCTGCTGCCATCAGCTGAGCTGTGTGAGCAATGCCAGCAGGCTGAATATAGCCATGGATTGGTTGGCGGATGGAACTGACGGGCTGATTTATAACCCTATCAAAGGCAGATGTTTCTGTCTGAAGAGGTATGTAGTGGGCTGGCACTGGATGGGATTTTCTCTGAGATACTGTGTCTGTGACAAGTTCAGGGCTTCCACGAGCACTTTCCTCTTTCACCAATTTCTCTCTAACTTTTACTCTTTAAGAAAGAAAAAGGATTAAAGCTGTGAACAGCAATACCCAATCTGGAAAGGAACACAGACACCTACTGTGGGTACAGACAGCAACATTGTAGTAAAATAAAATACAATACATGAAAGAAAGCAATCTTATGATGCAATCCCTTCCTCCCCCCGCGTCTTAGCAGTAACACTGCTCAAAAACAGTCAAGTGATTCTCAGGCCCTGGACATGCATGACTCCTGAGAAGGTAACTGTGCAAGCTCTGAGAACGTACAGCATGTTCTCCTGAGATTGCAATTGCATTTGCCAAACAGCCCATACCCATAGTCTCGAACAAACAAGATGATCAAAACTGCTTTTTATATTATCAGAGTGTTGGGTTCAGCCTGAAATTGCAAATTCTACTGGCAGTTGTGTATGCAGTCAGATGTTTGAAGATGTCTAAATACTGGGAAGCTTACGTCATACCAAGATGTTGCATTGGGGAAAGGAATGAAACAACATGTTATCTCCACCTAGCCCGTCAGATATTTTGCCAGAGACTGGTTTACTTGTGTTTTTGTGTATTATTTAAGACATCTGAAATGTCACATGTAGTGTAACCTGTTTCAGTAAGTGAGAAAAAATGTTGAAAGGGCAAAGGCTAAACCCGAAAGCGAAACTATGGCATGGCTGTTGCTCTTCAGAGAGCTTGCAGGGAAAAAGGCATTTAAAAACCGAAACAGGCGTTCTGTTTTAAAATGTTTCATTACATTCTAACATGCAAGACTTGCAGGAATGTTCCCAAAAGTTACCTTACTTCAGTGTGTTTTCTAGAAACACCTCTGGACTTGTGCAACATCCATGCAAAAAAGATTCTTATTTAACCTTTCTAAATTGAATACATGGCAGCAGAGTGCGAGGCAAGCACGTGCAGCCAGAGGCAGCCTTTTCTCTGGGGCTATCACTGCAGGTAAAGCACTTTTACAGCCTCGCCGAGGCTCAGACAGCTTACAGGGCGAGCGTCTGCAGATAATGCACACAGTATTAAAAACGAAAGCCCTGTACTTCCTCCCCGCCCAAATGGGTATAAAAAAATTATTTTAATTCTGAGGAAAGAGAGAGACTCAAGCTAGGAGACTAGCTCTCTGTTTGAAAATAAGTAATCCAGCTCAAAGTATGTGCAATTCCAGGCTTGCTACCAACAGATGTTTTCGAGTTTACATAACTAAGAAAAAAAAAAAAAGTAAGATTTAGGGGAAAAAAAGGCAAATTATCTGAGAGAAAAATTCAGGATATCCAAAGTTATTTGAAACACCAATCTTTCTAATATTTCAGTGCTTCCTACATCTGAAGATTTATGCACTTATCAGGGAAACTTCTCAAAGTTGCTTAAGCACATTAAGTATGTTAAGTCTGAAGAAGTATTTGAACTACATGTACCAAGCACTCTCCAGAACATCCACACTGATGTTAGTACTGGGTTATAGGAATTACTTTAACCAGGAACATGAAAAAAAGTCTTCCTGCAAAGCTTTTCATGGTGGGCTCACTGTATGTGTTACCAAACCAGGAGAAAGCAGCTGCTTGTAGCTCTGATCAAGATTTTGTTTTACTTTTCCACGTAATTATTTTTTAACTTCTTTTGTACCATCTCTGTTGGAATTCAAGGAGTTAATTGTAGGGAATGCTAAGATGGAATGGTGTACAGCCTAAAAATATGCTGGTTTGCAGAGCACAAAATGAGATAAAATAAGAAGTTATAAAATCTTGTGGAAGCCAGAATGATAGTAGCTGTGGAAGAAGCTTGGGGCATTTGTACTTCTTCATCAAAATACCACTTGGTTGTTGATTAGAATAAAAGCAGATGCTTCAGAAAAGTTTCAACAGCTGTTTATCCACAAAAAACCCCCACATTCTTACTTGCTGCTGTTAAAGGAAAATTAAGGGCAAGTGTTAAATGAAGATAGTAAAGGGAAAGAAAGGGGAGGTTTGTAGTCTGATTGTTAGCCACACAGCTATGTTTTAAGATACCTGGAGGGCCAGCTGATAAGTGAAGGTGTGTCCCCTTCCGAATCTTTCTGAAGAAACCATTCAGGTTTTGCTTTCCCTGCACTACTACAGAAAACAGAACTTCAGGTAATTTCTGAGATCTCAACACATGCTCCCATTATTTCTCCCAATCTCCCCTCCCCACTGCCTTTTATTTCTGATTACTCAATTGCCGAGGACTGTTCTAGAAAACAAAAGCAATGCACACTAATTGAATTCAAAGGTGATAAACTGTGACAGAAACTATTATATAATGCCATAAACATATACAAAGTATTCTAAATGTTAAAGGTTCTGCAGAGGCAACATTACCAAGTGCACATTGTCCAAAAATTGAGAAGCAAAAGCAACTACACAACCTTATTTTTGCATTTGCCATTGCAGGTCAGTCTGTGTAAGGACATCTGAAAAAGTTGTTAAAACCATTCCTTTAATTTGTGATTTGAAATGGTAAAGACTGCTGCGACCAAAACAAAGCAGTAATAGGAATTTAATGAAGAGAAAAATTCACATGGCTACATCATACTTCCTCACAAATTCTCAGGAGCATCTGGAACCCCTCTCTTCTCCTGTAACCCTGTATCGCAAAGCTTCAGAAAGGCCCACCTGGTTAGCACAAGTCAAACACACTGTGTCACTGGGTGACTTGGCAAAGGAAACACTTAAGAAACAAAGGGAAGGGTGTTTGCAGACTTCTTACATCTAGTTCCTCAAATACTTTCCTAATGTTCACCTTCACCTACAATCCCCCAGCAATGGTAGAACACATCAAATCCTTCTAACCTTGCAAGCACAGGCTATCCTGCCACATTAACATTTACAAACTCACTCCCTGGAGGTGACAAGCATCCAGGACGCTTTCCATTACTTATAGCTACATCTGAAAGAGCTCTTTCCATTGCAGAAAAGCCATTTGGGATAAAAATCCCAAATTAAGCTCCAGGTCATATACTTCAATTTTTCTTAGCTAGTCTTTTAAGAAAAATAGTTGAAAAAGGTAAAGTCAACAACTGTTCTGAAGATAAAAGTGTATTTGATGCAAATAGGTTTGAATTTGAGAACTCACCTACCATTGTCATTGAATCCACATCTATGTCAGAACAACGACAAACACCAATGGTTGAAACGCCTTCTGTTCTTCCAAACGTTTTTGAATCCCTAATGGAACTGACCAAACAGGAGGTAAAGCCCTTTCACAGAAGCTGACTAGAAGCTGCTAGCTGGAACTGCTTTGAAGCATGGGAACTTCCTTCTCTCTTAATGTGTACTTTGGCACATTTTTATAGTGGGCATGGCCCAACCAGCAATTACTTGTACTTGATCATTCATCCTTTGAAGAGTGCAATCAGAAGAATGCAAGCCACATTTTGAATTTAATCAGTCATTTCAGGAGCCAAACGCAAGCAATGTCAAATGATACCTTCTCAGTGATGGATAACTGGATTAATTATTAAATCTTCTTAGTACTGAAGGCCTGTGCTTTCACATATATTCCAAAGCAAGCTGCATTTATTTTCCAATTTAAACTCAGGAAATTTAAATTTAAAGAAACCAATTTTGTAGCCTGTACATAATGTGGAACTGACTTCAGAACAGCAATCACCTGAAGAAGTGGAGTTAGCCTTTATTTCTCTTGTGCAAATAGCTGTACAGGAGACCACCACACAGTAACTTTAAGCGGACTGCATGGACACAATAACTTCTTTACCACTCAAGATCAGGGACAAGAGTTTCAGAGAGGTTATTCTTACGTCCATGAATATCATACCAGTAAGCACACACTGCCACTGAAGGTGTCAGGGCTTTTAAAGAATGGGCTCTTGGCAACTTGGCCTTTAAAATACCACCTACTGCCTACATGCGTATCCAAACAAGAGACCAAATCCTAAACTTAAGCTCTTAGCTGCTTTAAGTACTACACTACATCTTGGTGGGTGCAGATGGTTTCCTTCAAAAGATAGAGAGACAGCAATTATGGGAAATTTGTTTTATGCAAATATTGACCCAAACCTCATCCAGAAAGAATATGAAATTAGAGATAACGCAGTCAGCAATTTGTACTATATTATTGCTTATTCATAGAATCACAGAATAGTTTGAGTTGGATGGGACCTTTAAAGGTCATTTAGTCCAATCCCCCTGCAATGAGCAGGGACATCTTCACTGATATCAGGCTGCTCAGAGTCCCATCCAACATCACCCTGAATGCATCCAGGGATGGGGCATCCACCTCCTCTCTGGACAACCTATGCCAGTGTTTTACCATCCTTCTCATAAAAAATTTCTTCATCTAGTATCAATCTACCCTCTTTTAGTTTAAAACCATTTCTCCTTGTCCTATTGGAAAGGAGAAATGTCCCTATTAAAAAGTCTGTCCCAGTCTTATAATCACCTTCTGCAGCACTGAAAAGGCTGAAATCAGTCTCCCTGGAGCCTTCTCTTTTCCAAGTTGAATAATCCCAGCTCTCTCAGCCTTTCCTCACAGGAGAGGTGCTCCATGCTTCTGATTATTTTTGTGGCTCTCCTCTGGACTTGCTCCAACAGTCCGTATCTTTCCTGTGCTGAGGATTACAGAGCTACAGATGCAGTATTCCAGGTGGGATCTCACGAGAGCAGAGTAGCAGATAGAGCAGAATCACCTCTCTCGACGTGCTGACACAATCCTTTTGATGGGGCCCAGGACACACTTGGCTTTCTGGGCTGCAGGTGCACACTGCCAGCTCATGTCCAGCCTCTCATCCACCAGTTCCCAAAACTGGCAGAGCTGCTCTCAATCCCTTCAACCCCCAGCCTGTACTGGTTCTGGGGCTTGCCCCAGCCCAGGTGTAGGACTTTGCACTTGGCCTTACCAAACCTCTCATGAGACTCCCATGAGCCCATTTCTTGAGCTTGTCCACATCCCTCTGGATGACATCCCATCCTTCAGGAGTGTCTACCACACCACTCAGCTTGGTGTCATCTGCAAAGTTGCTAAGGGTGCATTCAACCCCCTTGTGTCATTGACGAAGACATTAAATAACCCTGGTCCCCACACAGACCCTTAAGGGACACCACTTGTCACTGATGTCCATCAGGACTCTGAGCTGCTGACCACTGCTCCCTGGATGCAACTGTCCAACCAATTCCTCATCTACCGAACAGTCTATCCACATCTCTTCAATTTAGAGAGAAGGATGTTGTGGGGGACTGTGTAGAAGGCCTTGCAGGAGCACGGACAGAGACATCCGTAGCCCCTCCCTTGTCCAGTGATGTAGTCACTCAGTCACAGAAGGTCACGGGGTGGGTCAGGCAGGACTTGCCCTGGTGAAGCCATGCTGCTGGCTGTCTCGAATCACCTCCCTGTCCTCCCTGTACCTTAGCATAGTTTCTGAGGGGATCTGTTCCATGATCTTCCCAGGAACAGAGGTGAGGCTGACAGGGCAGTAGTTTCCAGTATCCTCCTTTTTACCCTTTTTAAAGCTGGGTACAATGTTTCCCTTTTTCCAGTCACTTGGAACTTCACCTGACTGCTCAGATATCATGGAGATATATCAGCCAATTCCCTTGGGACTCTGGGATAAATCTAATTGAGTCCTACACACTTAATTTCGTTCAGTTTCCTCAGATAGTCACGAACATGATCTTTTCTTATAGTGGGAGGGACTTTGTTTCCCCAGTCACCATCCTGCTGTCCACTCACTCATGAGGTGTGGAAAGAGAGGTTGCCACTGAAGACTGAGGCAAAAAAGTAGTTGAGCCTTCTCCTCGTCCATTGTTACCAGTTTTGCTCTGACCTTCCATTTCCAGGTAACATACCTGCAGAAGTCCTTGCTATGCTTTGCATCCCTTGCCAAGTTCAGCTCCAGCTTCACCTTGGCCTTCCTAACCCCATCTCTACACAACTAGGCAGTATTCTTCCCAAAACACCTGTCTCTGCGCACTGACTGTGCATTTGCTTCTTTAATAATCCATGCTGGTGTCTTTCCTTCTTTTCCTGATTTCTCACACCTGGGAACTGAGAGCTCTTGTGCTCCATTGGAAGAGTAAATGGTTGAGTTTATACCAGTTACCTCAGTTTCTTAAGAACAGTCAACACTGCTCAGCGCTATGCAGATACGTTTAAAATTAAGTTCTCATTTACATAATTTTTAGTTGCAACATTTTAACTTACATTTTTACAGTTACTATTTTCTATCTATCCGCCTACCAAGAAATTAAAGACTCACACTTAGAGAAAATCATACTTTAAAAAAATTCTTAGCCATGCATTGTTTTCAGTCACTATAAGAATTTGACAGTGTTTCTGGTTCCACACTGTGAAATTACAATGTAAATTTAGTGAAAGCTAATTGTTTTTACCTTTTGGAAGAATCTGTTTACGCTATTACTGTAGCAAATTTGTCAAATCTGGTGCAATTCAGCATGGAATTTTAACTCTCTCCTCTGCCCCTTCACACACATATATGCCTGACATTATCTGAAAGATTGACTAGCACAGTTCAAAAGGGTTTTTACACTTTCACATCAGGAAAATAAATCAACTATTATTTCAACTGACCCAAGGCACTCTTCAGCTTTTAAGTCCAAATAAATTAAAGTTTGGCAGAAGCAATCATAAAGAGATTCAGATCTTCACTGAGAAATAGCTTGCCTCTACTTGGAAGCTCCCAGCAAACAATTACAAGACACAGAAGAAAAAAAGTTAAAGACTTGCCCTAACAGGTTATTAAAAAAACAAAAAACAAAAAACCCAAGGAGATTTAGAACCATAACTCCTTCAATTTCTAGTTTGTGTCCTCCCTGCAAAGGGCCTAATTTTAGCAAAAATTCTGTAAATATAAAGGGAAACCAAGGACATAGCTAATTAAAGAAATATATACCCACTTCCTTGTATCAGAAACACACTGTGATACAATAAACCCAACTAATCCAGCTTGAGACATCCAAAGCAACTAAATACATTCTTCAAGGGTAATAAATACATTCTCATTAATACTGTAGACACTGATGCAGAAGCTGATTAAGATAAAGGAATCTACAGCAAAACAAAAATTAAAAATCATGCTTACCTTTGTCTGCTGTTACTGTGCAAGGGCTGGTCATTCTGCAAGTGGGTCGGTGAGGCTGCCCGCTTTGGTGAAGAGAGGGACTCTCGGGGGGTTTGCTTTGGTGATATTGGCACTTCATTATAGCAGGAAGATTCTCGTCCAGAAAGTGAAAGGGAGACAGAACTATCCAAGGTTGCTGAAGGGTCAGAAGCCTGTCTAACCGCACTGTCATCATCTGCTTTTCTAACACTCTTTTCATTTGAGAGGTCATCTTTATCTTCATGGCTGGAGTACTCTTTGGAATCAGAAATCACACTCTTTGATGCCTTCGTCTCAGTCCTGGACAAATAGAGGGTGCCATAGTCCTTGTTTTCATCATCTTGCCTTTCACTTTTCACTCCCTTTCTTTCCACGCTGTCGGGATCTTTCCTTGCCCGCGTATATCTGGATGAGTAGTCAGAATCCAAATCAGAATCAAGAGATAATCCATACTTTTCTGCCAGCTGGCGCCGCCTCTCTGCCTTGTACCTAGCTATTCTCTCTGCTTTTGACTCTAGTTCCTGGACATCCATGTTTGCTGTACTGTACAAGGGCTCTGTATTACCTCCTGTGATTTCTGCTCGGTATCTGGATGATCTGGGCTGTTTCTCTACAGAAGAATCTGAAGTTTCCTCCTCTTCATTTGATCTTCCTGCCAAAAGTACAATATATGAGCAAGTCCTTCCCAAAACTCCAAGTACCCCACCCACCACTCAAACTGAGTGAACTAAAAGCTTCCCATTTTCTTACAAATCAAAGTGACTGCATAGACACATTACATTTTTGCACTTTTGTCTCCAAAAGCACATACAAACAATTAAGAAATATGTATTAGTAATAATTCTTTAATAAGTAATAGGTCTCAAATAAAATAGTTATTTTAAAGCAGTAAGAAAAATCAACTTTTTCAAATAAGACAACTGGAGACTTAAAAGGCAAATTAAAAAAGAACTAACAACCTGACACAGCTCTTCTGTAGAACTCTTCTCTAGGTACTGCAAAACTGGTAAGTGTAGCAAACATGAAGAAATTCAGCAGTGCAAGACTGACTGACATGTGCTACTTACCTAAGTGGGGGCTGTATGGGTCAGTTGCACGCATGTATCTTGGTGTATCTTCCTCTAGTAAACGGTGTGTGACTGATCCTGGGCAGTTTTGTAGAAGCATAGGTTGTGCATCATTTTCAATTCCCTCTAAGCGCCTAGCTATTCTTTCTTTTCTGAAAAATATGTGAAAAATATGAAAACAGGCATCTTGAAGATTCAAGGGGAGAGTTTCTAAGAGGAGGTAACAAAACAAGCTATGTGTTTTGTTTCACAGGCCAAAGACTTTTTTATTTTACCTTTTCATTTCCAAAAAATCTCGGTTGTTTGGTTCAAAGAGTTTTCTTAATTCTGAAACTGAGACAACAAAAAGATTATGTAGTTTATAGAATTATAAGTTTCAGAAACTTGCTAAAATGCTTTAGATTAAGAAGGAACAGTCAAATAAAGTTCAGAAGTTTGAAATAGCTTTTGTCAGGAAATGAGCATTTTCCTCTTGTTTTCCCAGTTTATTAAGGTTGGGCTGTCAAAAGTGCATTAGGCACACAGGTGTGACCACCAAGTAGTCCTCCCCTCCATGTACTTCCAGGCTAATTCCAAATCTGCTATGCCATCCTAGCGGTTTCCAAGAACTAGTATATACTAGACAAGTTGTATTCTGATTAGCTGAGGTCAAGCTTACATACTCTAGTAACCCATTTCAAAACCAGGTAGTAAGGAAATTCTGCTTACCCTGTCTACTCAAAGGTCAGGGACTATGTTTAAAGAGAAGCAGTGTCCCCAATTCTTTATCTTCCTCCACACCCTCATATTGATCAAATCGCAAGAATCCCAGTGACTCATTGCTGAAGTGAAAATTACCATGCACCATCATTATATTCCTGCATGGTTAATCACTTCCTATTTTGCTAACTTTCCCTTTTAGTTTTAATTGGACATAACTTTCCTTCTCTTCCCCTGAACTCTTTGCTGGTGTTAAGTGCTAGCAGACAGCTGCCACAGTCCACAAAATAGTAGTGAACCAGGAGGAGGCATGATAGATGAAGTAATCCCTATATATACACACATATGTGCACGTGCAAACCGTACTGGAGCAGTGAGTGCTACACAAACAAGTGGGGTGTGACTTCTTACCACCGTGAATAGAAACCATCCAGGCTGTCAAGGGAAGCAGTGGACAGGGGTGGGGGTGTGCCTGACACACAGACATGCACATCCACACAGCCCCCTGTATTGCTGCCTTTGCAAACATGTGGTGCTGAAAGCTGTGTGCACCTATTCTGAGCCAATGCACCTCTGGGGTTCTAACCCTGTTGACCCAGGGACCAAAAGTTAAAGCAAGCCAAAGTCCACACCTGCTAAATTGGCCAGAGATTGCCATCAGAAACATCTGATGAGCGAGGAGTGTCTAGCAGACATTGTTCCACTGCAGAGCTAAACCTATCAGCTTTTTTCCTTTCCACCAGACTTCATTGCTTCAGATACTTAGAAGATAATCAATATTGAAACACCACCCTTTTAAAGGTCAGATGCGCCTTTTCTCCCTTCCGTCTACTGCAAGAATTTAACATGCATGGCTTGGTCAGGGTTCCAGCTCAGCTGACTCATCCAGGAAGTTTGCTGTACTCATTACCAGTGCTCATACCTCACAGACACTATTGACATTGACTCTCATATCAGCATTACATACTGAAAAGCCTAAAAGTAGGACTACAGATAAAATGTGTGGGATCAGCAAGAATGAACACATTCTGATCCTGAACCAACACCAAAGCAAAGATGAGCCCTTATGTTGTGTTTTCACAGACTTTTCACTTAATGCATTAGCAGTTTCCATGGTTGCCCTGTCTACTCAAGCTGTGCTAGCAGTGGAACTGTAATAAACAGAGAATTTACCCATTTGAAACCAGCCTTCATTTCAGATCCACACCAAAGGAAATAATTTCTCATAAACATTTTGCTCTCACCTCCCCAAATCTACTTCTGTTTAATTATGTTCCACTATTAGAGTTTTTCTGTTCTATCTGTTGGCTATGTATACATAACATTGTCAAAACAAAACCCGTAATTGTCTGTTTTCAGACAAGTCAAAGGCCTACAGAGCTCAGAGTTAGTAAAACCACATTCCATCCAACTCCTGATCCCTTTTTTCCCCTAGTCACCAAAGCCATCATCAGAGAACAGTTCTTTTACACAGCTTCAGTAAAGCTCTGAAGCACAGCTTCGTTTATCAGCAAAAGTCTTCTTTCCCCCCACCCCCAGAAAAGGAAACTCGACTATAAGTTGTCCACATACAAGAAATGTGGAACATCCAAAGAACTCCCAAAGCATTACCTCAACACTCTCTTGCTACATGCTAGCTGAAGTTCCAGAGATTCTACTACCACTTTGCAGTCCTAAAAAGAGCACTGGTCTCATGAAAAATGTCTCCCAACACCTTCCCAAACAACATGGGACAAAAATAGCATGGGACTACTCTATGCTGCCCTACACTTTTTCCAAGATTGAGATTACAGAAGTAATTTCAGCTAGGTTGGCCAACATCTACAGAGTTTTTTTGTGAAAGCAGTTCCAGCAATATTCTTCTTTTGATGAGGTGGGGAAAAGAAGCACCAAAAAAGCAAAACCAAAAGAAGATAAAATGCAGAAAGTCTTCTATCCTAGTGGTTTCTTTTTGACAAATAAAATATTTTACTTCAAAACATGAAAACCAGTTGGAGACACTTCACTCCCAAGGACACTGGTTGGCCCTTGCAAACTTAGGTGACCAGGTTTCTCCTTTTTAGTTTGCAATTTGAATGTATTGGTGCCAATTCCCATCAGTTCATGGGATGTGTTCCCATGTGACCATCACAAACAACACCATGGAGTGCTAAAGAATAGCAACACTTCTACCTAAAAGGTAGCACAAAAATCTGATTCAGCACACAAGAAAAGACTAAGAAGCTTAAAATAATTAATTTCACAGTAAAAGCTCCTTATCTAGATTACTTAATGCCAACACACTTTGTAAGCACCATTGGTCAGTTAAGGGCAAGAGGAAGAACAGTCACAGTTCAGAAACAGCTCTGAACTTGAGGCTTTATTTTAGGATGTTGAGCAGGATGCTGTGGTAGGATACCCTCTAAGGCAAACTGTCATGAGGCATCTTAATTTTGCTAACTGTAGACCTTTGAAACAAAATTTACTTTAGAATACCATTATTTAGGAAAAACAGTATTGTGCCCTGTGTTGTGCCAGAATGAAAAACAAAAAGTACAGTTGGAGCTCACCTTATATTTTAAAATTTCTTAAATTAAGATGAAAGATTTCTTAAAGAAATATATATCCATAGAAGTCTTTCAGAAACATGCTACAGAATATAAACATGTTTATGCTGAAAGCCCCCTTAGCTGCAGAGGGGACATGTGAATAAAGTTGCAGCCATGTGACAGCAGTTTTCTTTATACAATACAGAAGCTGTAAAAACTCAATTAAGCCTTCCAGAAGTTCATAATAGAGGGGGAGCACGTACATTTGTGAAGCCTGGATAGACAGGATGAAAAGGTTACCTGCCGGAGGATTAGTTTCTCAGAGATGGTAAATAACCATTGCAACACAGGTACATACATTTTCATTTTGAGGAAAATTAACACAATAGCAAAGTCTACCAGCCTCATTCCTACTTCCTCCTCTCCACAACTGGAAAGGTGATGGTCTTAAAACTAGGCTGGAGAAGCATTTATCTTCTGTTTATGCCAGCAACTTGTATTGACATGTTCGATGCCCAACTGCAGGCCTCAGTTCAGTCTGTATCAGTTGAAAAGTAAACATATTCCTTTCATTTCTCAACACGTGCAAATCTGGATCAAAATTAGACTCTAGAAAGGACAAATAACTTGGATTTTCAAAAAGCCCTGGACTTCAAGTAGTCCCCTCAAAATGCAACCAAATGCTCCCACTGCTGTTTCTTAAGTCTGGTACACACCAAATATGATGCCTTTATTATGAAAATATTTTTTTGAAAAACAGAAACACCCTGGAATAGAAATTAGTTCACTAAGAAGCAATTTACAGATAAGGTTTCTCAAGTGAAGGCTCAATTAACTTGCTGGCCACACGATTGTAAGGATAAGTGTACAGAATAATGAGGAACTATGGATTATAACTGTCTGGTGCTCTCAGAAGTCTGTATTGTATAAATTCATATCATTCTATTCCATCATTTTGCCAACAATGTTTCTTTCTGAACACCTGTAATGATTATATTTAAAAGCAAGCATGTCACTTAAATAGCACTTAAATGTTATACTGGAAGAAGTGCTCCTTTCTAAAGGAACCCTGCAACAAATGACATTAAAAGAGCAAACCAGCTCCTTTACGTTGGGATTAGTGTATTTAGCCTTGTAGCTTCTCTGAAAAGAGTAAGTATCACCCAGAACACATACAATTTCAATCAAAGTTCTGAGGTCCACAACATCCGTGAATGAAGGGAACATCTTTGTGCCAGTTGCACACAGCTCTTCAGTCAAATGACCCTTTATGGGTTAAGCATAAATAATTCAAGCCAATTAATTCTTGCCTCCACCTCAACTGTGTCAAACGATAAAGATGCAACTGCAGTTTTCTTCAGGTATTATTTGGACTACAATAGAATCTTGGAACAAAAAACCTAAAGCCCCCCCCCCAAACTAAACTCTATATGTACTGCAGGCCCTTTAACATGCAAGATGAAAATTCAAGTGCAGTCAGTTGGTTATGCAAGCACAGTGACTCTACCAACCACCAAAGGGGCCTGGAAAGAGCTATGACTCTTAACAAGTCAAGTTAGTACTTCTGAACTCAGGATTAATCTAAATGTACAATGAAACTCTCTGAAGTTTTGAATTTCAACTACTAACCCATTGAAACCAGGTAAACAAAGCTGAACTTTATGAAGCAGGGATGTAGCAAGGTCTCGTAAAAGAGCATTATGGTTCATCCCGTTTCATCCTTCATGCGTGCTTCACAGGGAAAACTCATTTACAAAACATCTGCGCCTAAGTGATTTTAACTGTGCCTTGTACTTGCACAGACTAAACTTCACATGCTGTTAAATTACCACTTGTGTTTATAATACGTCTCCCTTACCTACCTTTCGGAAGTACTGCTAAGAGATTAGCATCAATATCCTTCGTGCTGTTCGCAAGTTCTTCTTTATCTTCAAGTGAGAACTCCTTCTGAAAACTGAAAGCAACATCTGGTTTACAGAACTGTGGATGTCTCTGCTACAAATCAAATAAACCCAAGACATAACCAATTTACTGCAAGACAGTCTAACAGAGATACCAAAGAAAATATTTTCCATAAGAATGAGCTAAGAAATAACCCAAAGAAACTCAGAAAGCCAAACCTAACATAATTTGAAACCTGTTTGGAACTGAATCTGATACATTTTTCCATTAAATTACTGACTGGAGACTGCCTTCAAAATGCTCTACTAAGCAATTACATTTAAAATAATCTATATTGAATGGTTCTTCATAAATACTAAAACATGTCATCAAACGCAGTACTGCATGTACACTCCACCTAGAAGCCTTCTGCATGACTACCCAGTTGTTATTGCACTGTTCTCTGGATCTTACATGGTTTATAATATGCCAATAGTAGTATCAGATCATTTAATTTTATACCACGTCTTTTCAAAACAGGAAAACTGCCCATTTAGATGAAACAAAATGTTTCTTTCAATATCTTCATTAAATATACAAATATTAACTGTAAAATGTAGGTGTCATAATGGTCTAAAGTAGATACTAACTGTCTACAGAGACTTTTTTGGAGGAAGTGTTCAAGCAAGATTTCTTTCCTTCAATCATTAAAAAAAGAGAACTAATTACTGTATTCTGCCATTGTGACTATCCCAGCTGGGCATAGGAAAACTTAAAACGGTCTAAAAACCTTTAGTAAACTGTGTAGCCAGGTGTAACAGCTACAAATCCTCACAGCGAGCCCAGGTTCTTCATTTTGTCACAGCAGTGATGTGCTATATTATTTAATGTCTTTCTGATAAGAAAAACCACACAGCCTTACTTGTTGGAAAATCCTTCCTTTTTAAATGGCTTTCTTTTTTTCAAGGGTATGAATTCTGTACTCACTCTTTCCAAGGAACAATTCTCATTGAAAAGAGTTTTAACATATATTAACTAATAATATTTTTCGTAAGTATTTCCTTGTTTGTCATTTATGAATAACATTCCTTTTTAAGATATTGATGGGAGAATAAAACCCTTGAAATGACAATGAAGAAACTGGGCTGTGTCACAACCAGGCACCACGCCACCTGCTGCAAATTGTCTCCAACAACTGCACTTAGAGAAATCATTCCAGGTACTGCCAAGAAAAGCAGTGCTAGCCAGCACAGAAGACAGCAAATAGAAGATGAAGAGCTGCAATAAGCTGTCCATTAGAGAGAACTGTGTATCCTTACAGGGCAAACACACTGTAACTGAACTAAACAAAAATCAAAACACAATGAAAAAATAGCATACAGCAGCCACAAGCAAATGGATCCATGTGTCATCTGAGACTGGGAAGAGACTCAGACAGCTAACTGGATGTTTCTCTATGCCTAACCCCATACTGCCAACACTTGTAATTCTTACTAGTCTCACTATATGATATTTTCTTATAGACACAGCTTCTGGAGAACCCTGGATGGAGGGATACCCAGTTCCCATTTGAAAGCAGTTTCTATTCCTTTTAGATGAGGATGAGTTTGAAAAATGCAAATAATATTGGCCTAAGGCTATAAACCAATCCCAAATTTATTCTGCCAAATCAACTTAATTAGTTAAGACAAAAGCTGAAGGATCCAGCTCATGACTTTTGAATACCTGGGCTTTATTTAGCAGTATCTCCACTTGGTTTCATAATGCCTGTGACAGTGCAGCACCTTAAGTCCTAAACAAGGGACTTTGTACAGAAAAGCATTCACTAAAACAGCAAAATACTTGCTTAAATTAACTGTGCATGAACACCCACCACTATGCCTAATTCCTATATGAATTTCCAAGGGTAAAATCATGGAATCTGGAGTGGCACTAGCCTGCTGGTTCTAAAAGCAACTGTATTATTGGATTGCTTGTAAACTGGTTACATTCACTCCTGCTCCTCCCTCCAGGGAGTTCTAGGGACTTTGGAGGCAGAGATCCCTTAAATCCTGTTTAAATGTCTGCCATGGGGTTTCCATCCATTTGTTCTCTCACCAGTGTTGTCAGTTACTTTATTTTTCTTAACAGGGGTTACCTACATGTACTCAGCTTCCTCAAGACAGGCTCTCAGTCTCAGTGATTATCTGTTAAAATGTTCCCTACCTATTCCAGTCTTAAGTAATCTTTTTTTGTATATGGTGACCAGAATCAGGTAGCCTTGACTGCAGACTCAGGTCTTATCAGTATCTTATGAAAATAGGATTTTTTAATGGAGAAAGCATTATTATA
The DNA here is from genome assembly GCA_013397865.1 of Struthidea cinerea. NCBI lineage: Eukaryota > Metazoa > Chordata > Aves > Passeriformes > Corcoracidae > Struthidea > Struthidea cinerea. The sequence continues at coordinate 1,194,262 of VZTI01001820.1, read as the reverse complement.
TGACTAGCTGGCTGAATGCTGGGATCCACAACACATTTGCCTTTTTACATATACACTATACTGGTTGCTCAATCCTGCATGAGAAACTACTATGCAAAGGCTTTGCTTTCATCAGTTGCAAGTGACAGAAAAATTTATCAGCCCCCAATACACAACTATGCACTTAATTTTATTATATTACATCCTTTTTCTATTACTCCTCAAGGTCATCCAGTTCTTCCTGTATGTGAGCTCCCTTCTCCTTTGTACAGAGGGTGGCTTGCAACCTTTGCTCACTGGCAGATTTCATTAAAATTCCTTAAATAACCACCAACTTCCTAAGCTTAACACTTGCTGCACTACACAGCATCACAGGTTATCTGCTTTGTGAAAATCCCTTCATAGTTTCCCTCTGACAGACTGTCCAACCTTTGCTGTTTATTTTTTAAAGATTAACAATTTTCATATACTATTTTATCCACAATTTAGGAGTTTTATCTCTTCAGACACTTCAGACACTTTTTTTTTTTGCTCTCTCTTGCTAAGATGCAGGTGGAATTGCTTGTTTTAAATGTTTGCACATGAGAAAAAACAAATGTTTTTATCCAATGTATAATTACATTGTTTTCCCATGCACAGAGGATTCAGAGACAGCACTGCTCTGAAGATGACAGAGTCAAGCCAAACAATTGAGTATTTATAGACACATAAATCAAATTAGTTCTAAAAATGAAAGTAGGCATATTTAGGACATGTCACAGTGTTCAATAAGAACACTCATTAGGAATCTAAATTGAGTTGGAAGGATGCTAAGGCAATTCCAAATAAAAAAAAAAAAAAGGAAAAAAAAAAAACAAAAAACAAACAAACAAACAAACAAACCCCAAACAAACAAAAAAAAAAAAAACCAAAAACAAAACAACATTTTACAGGAGGCTACTCATCACCACCTGTAAGTGTTTTAAAAGACAAACTCATAAGTAATTCCTTAACAAGACCTCCCTTTTTCCTCAAAGGGATCTTTCCAGATGTCTCCCTGCTTTATCAGTTTCTCTGCTGGAGGAGCAGTCACAGCACCAGTTCAGTTGCTTAAGCAGAGCCAGACAGTCAGACCTGGATTGCCAAATATATCATACCTTCAAACTCATCCAAAACCCTCTTCTAGAAACTCATCCAGAACCCACAACTACATCTAGTCATGCTATAAATTTAGGTGCAGATTCTGAGCAGCAGCACTATGAATTACTGCACTTAAGAGCTAGGCTATGCACATTTATTATTGAAATAATTAGGGAATACATGTGTTTCTCTAAATTTAAAAAAAAAAAAATTAGAAGTTTGCAAGAATTCTTTCTTAAAGTCCTTGTTAAATCTGGACACTGAAAGAGGAACTTCTTGTCCTTTCCTTGCCTGAAATACAGCCTGTGATCACGGTTCATGAAATGCAATCAACAGCATGAGGTTCCACCAGTTTGTTTCACACTGGATTTGTGTGTGGCTTGGCCTCAGGTTCCCAATAAACTCATTATACTCTCCAGTGTTCAGGAATTCAGATGATTCCTGTTAAAACACAGTCAACAATATTTCACAATCTCAATAGTTTTTGTTTGAAAACGATGTATAATGCAGCATTAGTAGAGTACTTGACAGTCTCAGTAGTTGTACGGTTCTGGCAACTTCCAAAGTAAGTGTGAGCTGCATGCTGTACATCAGGGATTCCAGGCTGAAAACTTCATCTGCTGCTGCAGCAGCAGCAGATGGTTTCTAAATAGCTGTCCCACTAACCTAGTTACACGCCCAAAAGCAACCAGAAGTTTGATCCAAATGCCACTGGTAACACTGACCTGCCATCCCAATTAAAGCTATGGCATATACTGAGATTTTATGATTGAAATACAAAATCCACTTGTATACCTGCTAGCTAGGTGCTCGGTGTTCACTTTTCTTCTCTTTCTCTACCTCCAGGAGAACTTCCTTCCCTGGGCTCTTATGTAAAAGGTCCATTACAATCGTGTCCTTCTCTACTACTCTCATTGCTACTTTCCCCTACGTGCTTTCACAGCACAGTGTGTCTTGTACACCTATTCCCTCCATCTCTCCGCAGGCCCTAAGAAACAACATGGCAGGGAACCAGGTGTGCTCTAGGTGTGTGCACTGACTGAAAAGAAGCTTGCAAACATGAGCCTGTGCCCCCTATGGCACCTATGGCACGTGGATTCCTGTTCAGCTGAGCCAATGAAACAGCTGGTTCCAGGGGTAAGAGTGGGTTCCCAATTCCTCACCTCCTCTCTGTGCCATTGTGAGTGAGTCCAGCAAGCACAAACGTGGACACCCAAAGCAGCTGCAGCAAGGATGGGAAGAGAGGGAATGTGACCGGCCATCTTGCTTAATTGTATCCCCTTACTCAGCCTTGTGGAACTGCGCCCTAAGAATGCAGACAAGGAGGCAGCACAGTGGATGCAACACCACCTGTCCATTCATCTGCAGTGTCCCCCTTCTCCTCTCTCCCCTAGATTGCTCCCTGCAAAGATGCATAATTAATTCACCCACTCCAGCCACCTGCTTTTACAGACAGGTTCACACTGCATATCTGTACTCTGTCCATGCCGTGCAAGGAAAAATGGGCATTGCAATGGCAGAAGGCTCAGTGCAGAGTACGACTTTCCCTTTAGCAATGTCAGCTATAAATTTTAACATTATTTAGGAGTCAGTTGCTGTTTTCCATGCTTGTTCAGAGCATCTGCTCTAAGCAAAAGCTTGGTCCTGTGAGAGGGCCAATAATCACTTTTCCTGACAAAAAAATAACTGTAGATTCAAGCAATGACAGAAAGTTACTGCAACCAGTCATCTTCACTGGGCAAGAAAAACTGGGCCTTACCTTAACGTTCTCTTCCTTAGGAGCAATCGTGAAGGCTTAAATCTGATTGAGTTTCCTTTGGCAAAATCTGCGAAACAGGAAAAAAAACCCACACCATTGTGAAGATGCTGTAATAAATGGGGAACTTTTGGTAAACTAGGTTATTGTTTCCAATCATAGCCTTTTTCCCCTGCAAAAGACTGTGCAGAGGCCTTCTCTCTAATCAAAGGAACACCAGCTGGCATGTCCAAGATGATGATAAACCAAAGCCTTGCAAAAATGAGTACAGACAGCAGGCATATCAAAAGCATGAACACTTTATGGAACTGCCATGTTCTACTCCAAATATTTGTGGTGTAGCACTGCAGCCTGGGGTGATAATTTAAATTCAGTGTTTCCCAGATTATAAAATGGGCAGTGGACAGGTTTATGAAGCACTCTGCAAATGAGAAATGCTGCAAGCAGCAAGAGCCCTTTTGGCTGCAGCCTGGCAGTACTATGAAAACTGCATATTCACTGCAGAAGCCAAGAGATGTCCAGCTCAGGATCTGTTGCAACAGTATTACACCATCCATGACAGAAATATTTCTGAAGATCATCTACTGTTTGGAAGCTCCCTTTCTTTTCTGCAGAGCCTTACAACATGCGTTTCACATGTTTACACTGAGAGCAAAATTGTGTCAGATGCAGCCTTACGCTCAAAAAAGTATGTATCACAAAGCCTCTAGGTCCCCAAAATTGTGTGAACCATAACAAGCAACGGCCAATCTCCCCACCCTCTCCCAGATTAAAGTTTTTCATTTCTGCATCAAGCCCATCACCAGAGGGTCTAAATGATGACCAGAGGCAAGGGGGACCAGTGCTCCAAGTACCCTCATCCCTCATCCCACTGAGGATGCAATCAAGAGACCATAGAGCAGCCAGGGAGCAGGTCCTGGTCTGGGACTGCTGTGCAAAAACACATGGAGCTACTGACAACTTACTCCCAATGAAAAATTGCCTTCCGTCCCCATCTGTATTAAATCTGCTACCCAAGACCCTAAATTAATAAACAGTTGGCCACTGATACAGCAATCATTTTATTTTTCAAAGACAGATGCAGACTTTAGAACAATTCAAATGCAGCTACACTCCTTTTACTCTACATCAGAGCTAAGATTTAACTATTTCAAAGAAGATCTAACTGCAAAAAAAAATTTTTTTGCTTATGCACAATATTTTTAATCTGGGTAGAATGTCTCTTATTTTTGCAGAAAGGGTTTAATGAAACTTATAGCTGACAATATCGGTCTTAATTTAGAGAATGTACATTTTGTCTATGCCCTTCAAAACTTTTTATCCTCCTCCCTTTCCTTCTGCCTCCTCTACAGGTACAACGATTGAAAAAAGGTTAAAAAAAAAGTAACAGAAAGATGATTTTAACGACTTGATAAAGAAGCTTAAAATGTGCAAAAAGGCATTTTTTAGGCATCTGCTACAAATCAGTGCAGATTTCAAGCAGCTTTGCTAGTAGCATTCTTCAACTTTAATAGGCAACTTTTTCCTGTTTTTGTTAACATTCATTTTCTCTTTCCATTAAATGGAGAATAAAGCACATAGATTACACAGAAACATCTTGTTAGACCAAAACAGAATATTAAAAGAAAAACAGTGTGATTGGTATATAAATCATTATATTTTACATTACAACATTAAAAAGAACACTCCAAGCCATACAGATCCTCTGAAAAGGCCAGATTTACATTACTTTGAGAGGACTCTGCACTAACTTCCACAGCCCAGCTCAGTATCAGCTTAGCTAATCAGAACCAGGCATATTTTAAATTTATAGCTGTTCTAACAGGATACAACCCATCCTAGCATTTTTGGCACTGGAACAGCTGTCCACCATGAAAACCACAAGTAGACCACAGAGAAATTCTGCCTACCCCAGCCAAAAGTGGGGAGGGAATATGAGAACGGAAGAAAGGAGCCTGCATGCTTCCCTGGGAGCAGGGAGGGAGAAGGGCTGCTGAGAGGGCACATCAGCCGGTTTGGCTCCTGCTACCCCTTAAACACATTCAGCAACATTCATACATACCACATCTAAAATGCCTCAAAATCATCTTAAAACTTTGCTGTGTTTCACAGGGGTGAGTTCCAATCTTCCCCTACACCCCAAACACAAAAAAAACTTAGCAGACAATTAAATTCCATCACACAGTTTTGATATTTTATGCATTTCCTCCTGTTCAAATTAAACACCATGTGGGGGGGATTAAAGTCCAATAAAACTAACTTACCACAATATGGAAGTCTTAAATACAAACACAGGAGGAAAAGTAAAACAACTCTGCATCAAAAGACAATAAATATGCCCACAGAAGAAACATCAGTTTAGCAGAGTCTTATTCAATGGTTAATTTAAAGATAAAAAAAACACCCTCACGGTACTTGATAGACAGAAGGAAAATATTTACAACAGCATTTTGCTCTGGTTTTTACTGAAGAATTCTAAACACGCTCATAATCATATTAAAGCAATTTTAAATATTTTTATTTAAAATTAAGAGTATATTTACTGAAGTATAAATCAGACTTGTTCACAAGTTTAACCATTTGTTCAGTCGACTTCCCCTCCCTCTTAGGTGCAAACTACCGGATAAAACCACTATCCATAATTTAAATATATAAGAAATTTAAAATGCAGACTCTAAAAAGAAAAAGTAGATGCAACCTTCCAGTGTTACTTAGTATATTTAAAGGCCCTAAGTCGGTAGCATGCTAAGCTAATTAAAAGATCCATCTAATCGGATCTTTCAAAAGTGTCCTTTAGGAAATAACAAAATAGCCTAGGTGGCTAACTGCATACTGATTGCTAAAGTACCTAATGCAGCTGCAGGAGAGCCAGTCAAACAGTATTTACACATGCACACATATATACGAGAGATTAAACACACACAAACTGCATTTTCTTTTATCTACTTGGAACTCTTACCTTGCTCCTCAGAGTATTTAACATTTCCCAAATAGCTGGAGATCCAAGGATTTCTGAACATGGTTGCACAAACAAAGGATTCGGCAAAGAGAAACTACAATAGCAGCTAATTCTCAACCAGCCACAGCCCTTAGGCCTGTCTTAGCAATATCGTGGAGAGATTTTTCATAGCACAGGACTGGAGCTGTCAGGCTATCGCGTCCCAGGGAGTACAGTAAATGCATAGCAATAGGCTGCAAGCCGGAGCAGCTCAAGCCAGTAATCAGATTACAAACAGAAATTAGGCACATGAATGCTAAAACAGATTGGGCAATGGTGATTGGGAGATTTATAATATTACCACTTCAAAGATCCAGCCAAATCACACATTATATTCCTGCAAAATGAATGCAGAACCCCTAAATCCTCATATTAAGAAACCAACTAAACAAAAAAACCCCAACAACAACAAGAAAAAATGCCGAGAAGAGGAATAATTCCTTCATATCTCTAATCAGGATAAACTGCAGTGCTTACTTAAGAAAAACAGCACCCAGGCTGCCAAAAAATGGACTCTGATAATCATAGCATTATGCTTAAATGTTTTGCCTAACTATTAGTTGGAACATTTAAAACAGACAAGATTTATGGATAACATATGAGCAAAATTACCGGTGGGGGTAGGGATTTAAGAACAGACACCACAGCTCCAAATATTTTAATTCGAGACAGAAGGTGAAAAATTGCACAAAAGTACTGTCTAGCTACCTTTTTTTTTTTTCATTAAACAAAATTTGATGGATTCTGGATTGAAGAGTTGGAACCCTTTTAGTTAATTTTGAAAGTCTGGAAATATTTGTTTCCAATGGTGCAATAACCCTGGCTCAGTTGTCCACACTGAACTACCTGATGGTCAAACACAGACACAAAGAAGCATTAAATATGTGACTGAAAGAGGAGGTCCAGGCACTTCACCCCATCCAAACAAATAGGGAAGTCTATCAGCCTCCCTCCAACAGACTTCTTCCCTTCCAAAATATTTCAGCTACTATCAGTATTACAGGCTGAGAGAGCTGGGGTGGTTCAGCCTGGAGAAGAGAAGGCTACAGGGAGACCTAAAGGGGGCTACAAGAGAGCAGGAAAGGCAGTTTACAAGAACCTGTAGATAGGACAAGCGGTAATGGCTTTAAGCTGAAGAGGGGTAGGTGTACATATTAGGAAGAAATTCTTTAGTGTGAGGGTGGTGAGGCCCTGGAACAGATTCTCCAGTGAAGCTGTGAATGCCCCATCCCTGGAAGTGTTGAAGGCCAGGCTGTGTGGGGCTTTGACCAACCTGGTCTGGTGAAAGGTGTCCCTGGCAGGGGGGTTGGAATGAGATGACCTTTAAGGTCCCTTCCACTCCAAACCATTTTATGATTCTATGAGCAGAAAACTCACCACAGGACTGGGGCTGTCAGGACCATGAAAAGGTAGAAGAGAAACACAAGACTGAAGTTCTTGACTATTCTTACTTCTTTTTGTGATACCTGGTACAACAGAACCCTGATCTATGCTGGGAACCTCAATGTGCAGACAAGATATGAGCAATGATGCTGTGAAAGAGACTGCATAACCACAAGTGAAAAATATACTCTATCAACAACCTATTAATGGCTGTTGGCTCATCATGAAGTATTTAGCCTATCTAGGTAATAAAAACACTGTTTTTCATACTAACAAGTTACTGCAATGGATAGAAGAACATGCATTCCATCTGGTCTAATGCACCTGCTATTTGTTTTAATCTATTTATTTTTAAAAACATGAATAATGTTGCCGTCACCCCAACCAAAGCACCTTCTCTTAGCTGATCTTACAACAGTCCAGAGCTCTCTGGGACAAGAGTCACCCAACACAAGGAACATGGCCTTGAAGCCTCTGACTCATCCAGTAACATTCTCTGTTCAGAAATATTTGATGGTACACACCACATTTTTTTTCTTTGCCTGTAACCTTGCTACCTCTCATGTTTAATTCTAACTACTCCCAGCACTACCAAGAGAACACAAAGCAACACTGACTGCTGTGCACTCTTGACTAGCTGTGAAGGCCTTCAGGTACTTGAGCTTAATATATACAAAAAATGTAATCTGACACTAGTCCAAATCTGCAATTAACCTGAAAATATGGTGCTTTATGGCCTGGACATAAGTGCAGGTGTGCTTAAAACACAAAAACAAGATGGGGCAGAACTAACAAAGCAGCTGCTGGTAACAGCTAATGGGGAAATTCTGTATACTCTGTTCTGAAAAAAAACCCTATTTCTTTCTCAACCCTGCTTGCGTGAAGACTTTACCTGATCTTGTGAATAGAGGTGTTATTACTTGGAGCGTTTTTAAGCACCTGTAACTCATCTGGTACACAGTAAGGGAAGATTCTCATAAAGCGCAGGTAAACACCACTCATTTGACACATTTTGTGTCTGCAATCTTTAGCAAGGTTGAAGGAGAAGTTAGACTTGACAGCTGAGCTGATGCAATCGCTCAAGTCTGCCAAGAAAGACAGTCCTACCCATCGTTCCTTCTGCTGCAGGACCTCTGCTGTGTCCTGCTCCCCTAGTGACCCAGCCTGATGACTAAACTGGCAGTAAATATTCCCTTTTATTTTTGCTGGGTATGCTTTTCAGGAGGTGCCAGAACAAAGAAAAAGGCACAGGAACTTATGATCAGGAAAGGGATCAACCCTTCTGGCTAACAAAGGAGGTGAGCTCAGCTCAAATGTCACCCCTCTGTATGGCAATGTCCCCTACAACAGAGAGGAGGGGTATGTTTGTATTTGTGGAGGGAGGGGTCTGGCTCCCCGCCTCCTGTGCAATACATCATCCCCGACATTTTGTCCTCAAGCATCCTCCTGGTGAATGAGGTGCAGAAGGGAAAGCACATGGAGCTGCAGAAAGACAGGAAAATTCTGGAGTGCCATTCACAACTGTGTAATTTTTAAATGGGTTTTTGCTTGTGCGGTTCAGATTCTACCTACAGTACACAGTAAGAAGCCAGTCTCTCCAACTGGTCTGGCTACCACCTGGGAAGAAATATCTGTGATAGGCTTTGGTGCAAATAGAACTCCTTTTCCTACTATATACAGCTGGCAGGTCAAGAATCCAGGGGCTACCTCATGGGACCAAAGAGAGTTATTACAGGGGAAAGTAAAATATTCAATAAAAATAACATCTCTATCAAGTTCTTCACAAAAATACCTAGAGTTTGGCTTAAAGATCTCTTCATGTTAGGTTGGAAGGTGACCACCAGCCATTGCTCTGTGCACAGTACCTATGATTTAACATTAATGTCACTGCTGTTAATACTGAAACTGTGCTGCTGTGCAGAATCTGCGACCCCAGAGTACATTCAGCGTTGATTCAAGATAAGGGGTATGTGCCAACACTGCTTCCAATATTAAAACTCTTCAAGCTCTGAGATGCTGGGTCCTTAGGGTGCTACAGCAATGCTATGCACTTCACACAGATGGTTGGGAATATTTAACTGTAGGTAACTGACCGCTTCCGTCCCTCCTTTTCATCAAAAAGGGATCACCTACCACAAGAGAAGTCTCTGTGCTGGCCCTTAACCAACTTTAGAAGTGGAGAAAAACATTAAGGGTGCAAAAACAGTAAGTCAGCAGAGTCAAGCAATGGTATAAAGAAAAGAAGTCTTGGATTTAGCATTTTGCTACTTGTTTGAAAACAGCAGGTTTAAGAGCAAATCCCTCCCAGAGGAAAAGAAAGTCATCTCCAAATACTTGATGAGGAAAAGAGGAAGAGCAGTTTGTCCTTCAAAAACGATCCAGTCTCCAGGACCTACAAGTGTGCTCAGCCAAACTACGTTATCAAGGCTGTGTTAAAAATCGGTAGTAATGTTCCTGTCCCCCTCTGCCATCATTAATTCTTGAGCATTAGCAGCCTCCAACATAAGCAAACAAAGAGCGAACAACAGTTCAGCCATGAGAAAGGGGGGCAGCCCAGCGGGAAGCTAAGTTTGCAGTCATCTGTGCTTAGAGCTCGAGGTTAAGCATGTATACATTTCAAATCTGAGACCGCTCATGAAAGACCAGCTGGCAGTTAAATGTTGTTCTGAAGCTTCCCACAGGAAGAGAAGGAAAATATCTTCCTTTTGTCTGGCAAAACTAGTAGCTCTAATCAAAGCTGGAGTTTAAATGACTTGCAAGACGGCTCCCAATTTACAGGGCTGCCAGCCCCAAAGCGCTGAGGAGTTATGAACCAGGTCCCACCAAGATCAGACCTTTTTTCCTCTTGAATTTTGATCACTTACAAATTTATATTTAGAAGTGTTTAGACATGCTAAAGAGAAGTCAATACTTTGTTGTGACTTGCAGTTATCATAAAAGCAAAAATCAAAGAAACCCATGACAGCTACTTGAAGAAAACCTAAAAATAAAATAAAATTTTAAAGAAATCAACAATGCAGAGGAAAGAAAACCCACAGTGACTGCACAAAACTTTTTGCAGATGTGCTAGTTAGGTAAACAGGAATCTGAGCAGCACAGAAAACTGAGATGATCTGTATGAATGTAATGATGAAATCATATTTTCATCCACTCTTCACTGGTAGAGATCTAAAGGAGCTCATGAATTTTATTTAACTGCTCTTCTGGGCAAGGTGAGCACCTTGGAATAGCTAGTCAAAATGAGCTATGCCAAGATCGGAGATGCTGTGGATGATTGCAGGAATGAAGGCCAGAAGACTGGGCTAAAGCAGTCCACTCTTTTCCATCAGTCCATCTGACTTCCCCTTCCAGGCTGCAGGCTTCTCGCCCACCCCATGCCACCCAGTCCGTTTTTGGCATGCAGGCTTATCTTTCCAAAGGAAACTGACAAGGCACTCCCTTTTCTTATTTCCCCTTCCTCCCACTCTCCAGCAATTTTTGCCAAGTTGTTCAAGAAGTAAGTCAGCCCAAAGCTGAAGGGCAGGTCGAAAATCTCCCAGAAGATTACTTCAGTAGTACAATCACTTAACAGCTCGAGTCGTGTCCCAGCAGCCCAGCTTGCAATCACAGCACGCATTCTGGGTTGGCAATGCCAGTCAGGTCTGTCTTCTCCATCCAAACCCCATATATGTGGGCAAGCAGTAATTTCTCATTTCTTAAATGGAAGCCATTTGTATGAACTTTAAAAATAGAATAGTTTCCTGACATAGTGTCATCACTCCAGCAGAAAGCAAACAATCCTTTCCAAATAATCATCCTGGCAAAAAGATTTATGTTTGGCCACTGATTGTGTTTTGGACACGTCTTCAGCTAAACTTCAGCACTGTGTTGTAGTGTCCTTTAAAACAAGTCATATGCAAAGAGATGAAAAAAGCTCATTAGTAAGATTTATAAAGGGGACTGAGGTTTATAGTACAAAACATGTTGAAAGAATATGGATGGTCTTTTTGTACTGGCTATTTAGTCATGTGCTCTGGGAGAAGGGAGAACAACAGGTATTTTTGTACATGCACTAAAATTCCCCTTCAAATCTCCAGATTACTATTTCAGATTTCACTCAACTCATTAATTTTAGCAATTAATTACTCCTACAAGGAAACTTTGGTACCTTTCAGTTTTGTAACATATTTTCAGAATAAGGAACATAAATCTAACGTCCCCTGACATCCCCAACTCTCATATCACTGCTCGCAAAACTGCATGGCAAGACTGTAGCATAATTAAAAATGTCCAAGGTTTTCCTCTTTAGGATCAGTCTAGAGGGGCTCCTTCAAGTAATTCAAAAGGCCACATGACCTTTTCACATGTGGCAATCAGATATATCTGTGGGGCACATTATCTGAATTCAGTCACACCTATTTGTCTCTGGGCCTGAAGCAGTAACAGAAGATGTCACATCTGAACACAGCCATTTCTGAACTGAGCAAATGGCTGGAAGGGAACTCACCTTCCAGCAATACAGACAATCTAAATCATTAAACAGCTCAAGGACTTTGAGGAGACGTGGTGTTTTACCCAGCAAAACAACACTGGAGGAGTGCTTCACACCATAGCTCTCTGTGAAGCAGCTGCAGCTCAGACTGTGAAGGCACAGGGCTAGTCACAGCTCTGTGGACATCCTTCACTGGAGTCACGAAGCATCAGCTTCTCCTTTGCTATTGCAGTAAACGAGAGCTTTGCTTACACTGCTGCTGGGAGACTGTCTGTAAAACTCCTGTCCTTCAAACAAGCAGCCAGGGTTCCTTGGATGGGCTCCCCATATTCTGACACTTCTAGTGTCTGCAACCAGCACGAGGCCGTCTCCTTACCTGGAGCAGCAAGTGGCCCCGTGCAGTTAGGTGACACAAAAAGCCCTGCCACACTATGGAGTTTTCTCCTGGCTGCTCTTGAACACCTCCGCACTGCTACCTCGGCATGCGTGGAAAAGCCCAGTAAGGGAGCAGAGAGAGGCACGCATACCCCAAGGAAGAATTTATAACAAAGTTCTTTGGCTCTTCGTGATAGTCATCTAAGGAAAACAGCAATTTTGTTTACCACTGTGATGTGACATTTCACAGGCCACATCCTATCCCTGCATACTTACCTTGAAATATAACTTTCTGAAATATAACTAACTTATGAGCCTCAGGCAGACAGCAACATTGTAGACAAGAAATCCACGACCCCATCTCCCATCCTGTTTATAGCATGTTGCAATGCTTTCTCAGAAAATTAAATATTTATTAAAAGAAATAAAGAAAAAATGTATGCTTTTTTCAAGAGCTGATGGTCAAGGTAGGACAGCTTGACTACAAGTACTGTCCCTGCACTATGAAAAAGGCACATGTACCAGGCTTAACTTGCAACCAGCATGGCTAAGCAAAAATTAATGACGAAAGGAAATCTAACCCAGTGATGTTGCAGTTCTGGAGTCTGTTCTCTAGAGAGCAGATTTAAATTCATGGCAGCTATGGCATTTTTCTCTGTATTGCCCTCATTCACTCCCTAGGCAGGGGGGTACCGGGGAGTTAATCACACATCAGATCTGAAGAGCCTTCCCAGAGCCGTCTGGGAAAGTTTACACAGCATCTGTTTGTCTAAATCTATGGAGATTATACTAAAGGGAAAACATAAATACTTATTTTAAGGCTTCTTACATGTGAAAGTCAGTTTTAATGAGGTGGGTATGAAGCAACCTAGCTTAGTCCTGGTCTGTACACAGACAGTGGGTGCCAATATTCCCCTTCTTCTGGGAGCAAGGTAATTGCTTTAGCCAGTAAAAATCAGTTTTCCAATAAAGGGCATAAAACTGCACAATAAGAGAGGAGAAACAAGTTCCAAAGTCATAATAAATAAATAAATTAGTTCCTCTTAGTCCAGGTATTCCTCTGAAAGCCGGCAGCACAAGGAATGCAAGCACACTTCCCAGCAAAGGCCTCCACAAAGTGTTTCAGTGTATGGACTGACAGCGTGAACTGGCGTCCTAAGGTTATAAACAAGCACACGTCAAACACGCCAGGAAGAGAACCACAGCTACTAACATTTACACTAAAGAATTTCACTTTTTACAGCCACCTCTAGCATAATTCTTGATATTTGCCAGGCAGAGCGCAGCGTCTCTGACAGCGGGGCTCAGGCAGCAGCAGCTCGCTGTCAGCGCCGCAGTACTGGGTCGCATCTCCCGGGGTCTGCGCTGGATCCGTTCTGGGCTGCGCGTCTCATCCAGCATGTTCGGTCCCCAGACAGGCTCCGCAGCTTGCCTAATAAGGCCACGCGCGAGTTGACTGGCTGGCTTAGAGGTCACCCAGTGTTTACCCTGCGAGCCGGCGGCAGCTGGAGCCCCCAGCCCTCCTCCGCTCCGGGCCGCCGCTCTGCCACCCCTGCGCCCGCAGAGCCACGGCACATCAGCGCTGCTCGGGAGGCTAAGCCCAGCCGCCGCTCACAGCTGAGGGGGACACCCCTCGGTTTCAGCACAGGCAGCACGAAACTGCAGGGAGTTCAGGTACAGTTTCCACAACAGCACATTGTAGGACCACCAGACTGAAAAAATCATCAGGTTTCTCACTGCATGAATTGCTCGAAAGTAGGGCAGCAGCGTAGGTACGAACAGCCACCTTCACAGCTCCCAGGCAGCAGACAGGTACTTGTCAAACACCAGAACCAAGGGAACTAGATGAAAGCAGGGTAGAGATACTTATTTGAGCACTACTATTTAATTATTTATTACTCTTGATCAGTTACGGTGAGATTCACTGCAGTTCAGACAGATGGCTTCAAAAGTAATGACTTACCCTCCACAAAAATAGCTATCTGGCCAAATAAAAAAATTCTTCTGCTGCTGCTTCCCTTGTGATTCAGTCTATTTTCTCCTTTATACCTCTCCTAAAGCAACTTCAAGATGCTAGATTTGGATACTGTCCTATCCTCTTTCTCAGCACAGTCTGTGAGGAAAGCCACGCGACCTCGCTACGGTTAGAGCTGGCAGACAGAGAGCAGCACAGGTCACCTCCTACCACAGCACTGCCACGAGACCCCTGCGAGGGGCCACTCACGGTGGCTTTTCCCTTCGGGTCAGTACAGACACTGCATTTCCATCCTTCATCAAAACCACCTTGTAAGGTTTAAATACCTACCTAATACTACCAGAAATAATGATGTATTTATCACGATTCAGCTAGAAAACTCTCTTGAGCACAGGGAGTAAAACTAAACTATCCCTCCACCGAAGTAACCAACCTACCACAGTTATGTCCTGTTCCTGCTATGAACCAGGGGTTTACACTATTGTAATTAAAACAGATAAGATATATGGCCCATTCACTCTTAAAACAGTGCATTTAAAAAAAACAGCTGACAGTTTGTAAGCTTAGCCATTATAATTTTGGGCTGAAGCTGTGCCCAGGTGCACACACAGATCTTGGCTCAGAATTGCTGACTTTCTGCTCCAAGTCTATTCTCACCCAAAATACGCTTCACTTATACAAAGAAATGGGGCACACACATTCAAAAAAGGGCCAGTCAGACATGATTACACAAAGGTAAGTCCTAAAACAAGCCAACTCACTTTGTGTCCAATTTGCTTAGATCAGCAGCACAGCATGCTCTTATGAATATCAATAATGAATGCTGGAGGGAACTAAACAACACACAAGAATGAGAAGAAGTGCTGTGCGTGCATTAGACCTGTTAAGAGTTTTAGGAAGAAGTCAAGATAGCCCTGAACTATGAAAGTCACTCACATTTCACAGACATTTCACAGACTTCCAGGCTGGGATGAGAGAAAAGCTATTGGACTTGCACTACTTGCTAGAGGAAATGGGTTCACCCATTCATTTCAAGTCTCTCTGAATACACACTGACAAATCCAAAGTACCAGGGGAACACTACTTCTCTTGGTTAAAAGGAGAATCTCAATAAACTTAGGCACATCCAGAGGAGAACACTGATACCCTCACAGGTTACGGCTTATTTGACACCAGTTAATTTAGGACCGTTTGTGTAACTGCACACGAGCAAAGGCTTTTGAATGCTTTTATGCTTTCACAGTTTTAATTTTAAATGGGAGATAATGTTACAGCTGACTTTTCTCCGTTTTAACACTGCCATTTTCCATCTTTGCTCACAGACATTATGAATTCAAAGACAGGCTTCAGGAAGGAAATTTGGAAATACAGCAGTATCTCCTCCCCTGTGCTAAAGATGGGGGGAAAAGTAGAATTAACATTTTTCAAAATCTGTACTCTGAGTATTTTAAATGCAAAAGGATACCTAAGTGGTAGGGAAGTCACCCTCATGAAGAAGCCTGGCTTTTTCACTGCTCAGGACAAAGCAGTTACTGTACTCAGTTAAACCTGACTGGTGCAGAGCTAGAGAGTAAAATTCTCACTGAATTCTTCAAGAACAGGCTAGAAAAGCAATTTCAGCAAAATCTATGCATATCAAAGGTGATGCTGAAAGAACAGAATAATGGCTCATGTAAGACCTCTGCTTAAATCAAGGCTGAAGAATATTTTCCACACTCAGTCCCCCAAAGAGGCCACCTCCTCCAGTGACCTTACAAGAATCAGCTGCCACCCCAGCTCTTGGTCACATGAGAGGAAACACATCCACCATGTAATCACCACTTATGTGCTGCAGGCACACATTCACTGAGGAGACAGATGGGGTATCAGTGAGGTAACGGGGAGGTGTTCTTCCCCCGTATACAGATGGTCAGTTCAAGCTCAAAAGTAAAACATCATGACTCTGTAGAAATGAAATTAAGTGAGCAGAGAAAACAGCCTACAAATGAAAGAACAGGGGCAGTTGCTGGGGAAGCCAAGAGGTTTGTTACAGTCCAGGTTCCCAGAGCCATCTCATGAGCATACAAGGAACAGCCCCCAAGGCTGGTGCAATATTGATGCCCATGTAATGGCTGGAAAGAAGGGCTCAGCCACACCACAGCTTTTACTGACACATGGGAGGAGTTCAGCTGCATTCGCCCCAAAGTTCATCTTCCCAAGACTACAACCACCATTCCCAGACTCCTTTTAGTCTCCCAGCTCTCATCCTTGCCAATCCCTCACTTCTATTTCTGCTGCCTTTTGCGTACTTCCCCCCTCCTTCTGTATCCCATCCTATGGGTAATCCCACTGCCTTTCTATTCTTCAGTGTTTCCAAAAGTACTTCCACTTCTCCCCTGGCTCTTCTCCAGCTCCCACTGCAGATTCTCCCATTAAGAGACCCATTCTCTCACTGGCTCTCTTAATCCACTTCATTTCATCCCCTCCACAAACCTGGCCACTTTTTTGAGAAGGGGTTTGTTTTCCTTCTCCAGGAGATTTCAGTAAAGGTCTGTCCAACCCAGCATGCTTTATTAGGAGAGAACTGATCATGTGAAACTAAGGGACTGTATTAGTGAGAGCTGAACCAACTGCAGTGCACAAAGCTTAACTTCAGCAGCACACTACAGAGCAAGCCAACAACCAGAAGGTCATAGTATAAGCATGCTGATACTCTTGCAGGTAAATTCCGTCATCAGTCAACTTGTTTGTCCCATGAATAGCATCAAAGGAATGCTGTGCTGTTTGAAGAGAGGCACTAAGCATGTGTAATGGAAAGAGACATCCCTTAAAAGAGAGAAAAGACAGGCAGCTTGAACAAATTAAGAGTTGGAAAGAATGGACTCCCTGGATGTCTTGATGGCCATTGGTTATTACAGTAATACACCAACAACCACTTACAGAAAGGGGGCTGGACTAGATCCTTGCAAGGCAAAGAAAAAATACCTTACCTTGCAAGGTATTCGTCTAAAAGTGAGGCAAAACCACTGCTGAGGAACAGTGCATAATCATCAAAATCACAGACACGCACAGTACAATGCTTCCCAGCACAGTGGGACACAGCCCCGTGCCACGTGATGCTACAGAATGATCAGTCCCTAGGGCCCTGCCATGTGTGAAGACAGCCTGATGCTCAGCTGATGTTCAGCGGCCACAGCGGCATAAAGCTCCGGAGGGGCTGCAAAACCCAGCAGGGAAATGGGGTAAGTTCTGCAGCAAGACTTCTCTCTGCCACCCACACTGCACTGTCTCCAAACCCAGGACCTCACAGTTCTCAGGAGAAATGAGATGTCGCAAGCTTTGGGGATTTTTGGGGTATGAGGACCCTAAGAAGCTTCACTGTTAAATGCCCCATCATCCTCACAGGCACCGTAAAGGCTGGACCCACAGTTTGTGATTCAAGCAATCAAAGGCAGCCGTTCATGAGCTTCAGCACCTTGACAGAGCACGTACTGGGCAAACACACATGAAATCCATGCACCAAGTTTACTGCCAGCACAGTGTCCTGCCCACCGAGTCTACAGAAAGGCATCCTTATGGCATGAAGACAGTCCTCCTTCCTCCAGCAGGGAGCCTCTGGGAGCCATTTGGGAACTTCATTTCGGCCCACCAGCACTACTGGCATATATTAACTATTAAGTTCTATATCTGCATTCCACACAAAGGATTTTGAAGTCCAAGCAAGAAGCTTGTTTTCCTCGTTGGCTTTCTATACCTGGCCCGATTTTTAAGTGCTAATGAAAAAGCTGAATAAAATACAGCAGTGGAAGAGTTAAGTAATCCAGCAGCTTCTCAAAATGATTTAACAGTTTGTATTGCAGTTGAGCATACACATAGATTGCTTTGACTTAAAAAAATCAAGCTCATAAATAGTCAAGTAAAAAAAAAAACAACAAAAAAAAAAGGCTCAGTGAAGGCTACATTTTAGGACATTCAGACTATGTTGTAAATATACTGTTTGCCAGTGGCTGTAAGTCAAACTGCAGCAGTATTTCAGACTGCCATGGAAAGTATGCTTGCATTAAAACCCAGCACAAGAAACTTTAAATTCCTGACAGCATGTGGCCATGCATGAGATCACTGTGAAAAGCTGCAATATTTTCTTGAGCTCTTTTATTTTTGTTTCCTGAGAAGTTTGAAACCATAATCAGCAGCTTATACCCAAAGTCTAGATGTAAAGTCAGCATAAACTGGAGTGAGTCCAGGAGTTGCATTAGTTCACAGTATGCAGGAAAAGAACAAAATCCTACCCAAGGAGATCCGGAGCACTAGAATGCTATTTAATGAAGGCTGAACAAAACTAGAGGACTGCTCTAGTGAGGACACTATAGAGGGATTTCACTTGGAAAGCATAATTTCATTTTTACAGTCAAATTCTCACTTTCTTCCCTCAAGGGTATGTGTGCATAAGTGTGAAAGTATCCTATTAAACCATTTGGCATATGTAAGTTCTCAGCTAGTTCCTTTTTTGAGAGCTTTTTTTGGCTAAATATTATCATTATTTCTTGCAAGTCATTATGAGTAACAGTGTGAGAGCATCCAGTTTTTAGCATTTCAGGGGTCTGTGGGTGTGTAAAACACACCTGCATAGAAACTGGATTCTACAGGAAAAAAAGTTTGTTGGTTGGGATGGGGGTTTTTTGAGATTTTTTTTCATCTATTGACTATAAGAAAATTTATATCAGAATAAACACACAACTCACCTATCCAACATTTTGTCTTGCAATCAGGATGCAAAGAACAGCAGAAGTCAGGCAAGTTGGTAAGCTTGAAAAATTACTTCTAAAAACAGAAAGGCAGGGAGGAGAAAAAGGAGTAAACTGAGGGATGCCAAGGTGAATCAGCTCCAGGAATGCCAGAAATCTACATTTAGTGTGGACTGCTCTCGTGTTTTGTTTCAAAAGTTGTTTCTCTGTGGAAGTCATACTGTTAGTTGTGTTTCTTTTTTGAATGGGTGAAGCAAACCTCTGAGGGTGTTCCATGATCACTGCTTTGTGGAAAATACCTTAACAGGAACATCCAATAGCAAACATTGCTAAATACTGTAACAAATTTATCCCTCACTACACAAAAATACAACTAACATTTTATTTCTATTTCCTTATCTACAGGGCTTAAATGCTTCTGGTCATTGGCTCTTTTTTCCTCTTTAATATCCTCTCTTGTGAGAAAAATAAACAAGTGTGGGTTCCATACAGAATTTTTCAGTTTTTAAATTTGGAGACTGCAACAGGCCTTTTGCTTCCTTTTAGTTACCCTTATGAAGAGATAGGGGTTGGAAAAGAAGATCTCAGAACAGATTTGGGGTCCAGTTGTGTCAGAAGAATATATAGTTAACCCATTTCCATCTACTGAAGTTGCTTCAATTAACTTGCTTCCCCTTCCCATTTTTAATCCCATCAAGTGTTATGCCAGCTAATTCTCTCTCTTTCCAAGCACTGGTATTATTAATTAATCAGAATGGAGTCCTATAAATACTCTTATTTCAACTTTATAGAGCACACTGGCTACCTCTGCCATAAATAAAAGCTACTCACACAACGTGCAGCCCATCTACAAAGCCCATATCTGTTAGGACTGAGCCATCACACTCCATTAAGCTCCAGTAGATTACAGTTTTTTGGTAACTTGTTCTACACCACATATCAGTCTAATACTGCTACTCCTTTTTGGTCACGTATTAAAACAATATATCAGTTTTAGCTTCTGATATTACCTTCCCTATGAACTTGCTACAGAGAGGCCATACTCAATACCACCAATCCCTCAAGACCAGTCTTAGGGTGATCTGACATCCAGCTTAGGTTTTCAGGATATTTCTTGAGACTCATTAGACAGGTTACTAAAGCAGTGGTAATACTGCTAAAGTGGTAGTGGTGGAGGGCATTCACAACTAATTACAGGTAAATTCTTGACAAAGTTGAGGGCAAACCACAAAAACCTAGGTTCCATGTGACCAAAGACTTATGTGACACAAGCACCCCAAGGAAGGGGTATTTTAACATACTTTATGCCATATCCCACAACATCAAGGATCATAGAAGATGCTGCAGTCTCTCCCTCAGTACACCCCACTTGCTGTGTAACTGCTCCCAATACCTGACAACATTTTTCAAATTGTTGGTTCAGCAGGTTGGAGGAAGCTGTCTTCTGGCAGAGAAAGACAAATGCTAGCACAGCTACACCCCTTCCTGGCAAGTAATTTATCTGAATTAGATTAAGCTTTTCTGACCTCCTCCACCTACCTAGGGCTTGGGTTAAATTCCAGGGTTACCTATCCAGCCCCTGCCATACTAACAGGACACAGCTGAGTAAACAGCTCTGCCCTGCTAACATACAGCAGTGGGACACAGAAAAATGAACTGGCTGGTTCCTGGGACTTCTGACACCACTCCAACAGCATCAATCGTTTTGACCAATATAACTAATACTGAAAGTCAGTCTTGCATGATAAAGGCAGATACTATAACTTTAAAATACACACAGAGGTTAATTTAGAGGGCATTTGTACAGACGGCCCATCAAACATAACTAAGAAGTCAGATGAGCAAGCAAAAAGATTGTGACTTCTACTTTAACATATTTAATCTGACATTGATTTAACTATAATATTTATCAATTTAGGATACAGCACTACAGAAAAATACTGAAAAGCTCTTTCTGAAGAGTACCAAATAGTTCTCCTCTGCTCTCCACAGTGTACAGTCCAATACGTATTAACAGTGAGTGCCTCATTAGATCTGTACTGAAACCACACTGATAACAAAACCTAATTCAAATCTTAGAAATAGCATATTGCCAACTCTGATAGCAGCACAAGTAAAGCATCTGTTATTCTACAAAGCCTTGAAACCTTTTTTTTTTAAAACATTTCAACTCTGAATTTGGCTTCTGCTTGAGGAAAAGAATAGATTTTTAAAAAGCCCACTAGCATTCAGGGCTTCTTGCTAGAACAGATTTGATCAGATTTTAGAAGTAAATACTTTGCGCTTAAAAAAAAAAACAATAAACAATAGAGGTTTAGTGTTTTTTTTCCTTTCTGCCATTATCTTTACTAATATGAATTGTGGGTTAAGTAACTTCTTAAGGTAGCTGTGTAGGCTAAGGATGGCAACCAGTTGACAAAGAATGCCTGAAACTAAATTTGTCTGATAAAGTTCCTTTAGATAAAACCATCTACTTGTCTACAAATGACTGATGTGGCAATCGTGATTCTCAAATATCCTACAAAACCAAAACCTTACAAAGAGAGGACAAAGAACTAAAATTTCCTATCCCCAAGATACTGAGAATGGTCATGAGCTCATCAGGTACTGTTTAACAGGCTGTGAAGTCCTTATCTCTTCCTACAGTATAACAATCATCTTCTCACTCTCCCCCCTCCACTGAAGGAATATCATACCAGCAAGCTCGTCTTTGGCAGTTCAATGCATGTCTGATTAAACAGAGAAGTTTTTCATAACTTCTGTTTAACCTTGAAATCCGCTGCTTCTATTTCAGACCTGATGAAGTGCTGGTGTGCCTGCAAGCTTGGCTCATTTTTTCCCCCCATACCAGCTGGTCTAATAAATTACCTCTTCCTAACAACCTCATGTTAGCTATGTCCTTAGATCACACACAGCTAAACATTATTATGCCACTTCAAACTTGTATTAAACCATGATAAAGAGTACTGCTGGCTTAAGAAATAATAAAAAAAACAAAGTCACTGTCCTAGTTTGGACAAAGTCACCCCAAGACTTTCACCCAAACTACTACCTTGCATTACAGGTAGTCATTCACCTTCCCCACTCATCACACAGGTGAGAGTTTATATGCAAGGAAAGGATCACTTTTAAATGGTTTCCAGGAACGTGAGCATTTTCTGTTTAACCTGCTCTAAATGTATAATAAAATATAGGGACTGGACATTTTAATAAGTTTGGGGTGACTCAAGGCCTGATGGTTAGGTTCCCAAACTGCCTGCCAGAGAGCATGAGTGTAAATCATGCAGTTTGTGTGATTTAAATTTTAAAGCAACTTTTTCACCTAATCTGAGAAAGAAAAGGGGGTGGGAAAGGAGCAGTTTGTTGCAAATAAATCACCTCGTTTCAATCCACGGGTAAAAGGTCCTTTCTTTAAGGCCCGGCAGTTGGAGGCTTAACTCCCGTTTCAGACATGCCTTTATTTGGAAACAATGCGGGAGCAGGCAGGGCAGGGCTTTTCCATAGATGCTGCCTGGCCACATGCAAGCTAACAACAACTTGGCAAAATGAGTGTCAGCTCTGGACAATCAATACAGCCATATGCTCCTTGGTCAAAAAGACCAAGCGTGGAGTTTACGGTTTGACAAAGCAAACAAACAAAAACCCCTCTGTAATTGCTTATTAATCATTAACGGGAAGAGGCGAAGACCAGAGCTCCGTATAAATCCCGCAAAGCTTGAGGCTCACGCAGCTACTCTCCTTGGGACACCTATTGCCTGTAGCACAGTGCTATCTTCAGGACTGCCGGGTACCTGCTCTGGAGCACAAGAACCAGCCCCAGATCAGAGGGGAGAGTCATGTGCAAGGCACAGGCAGCACTGGCCATGAATGCGAGGGGGACAGGAGCTCGCTGAAGGGCTGAGAAACGACTCCATGTAAAACTCAAACTGCACACCACCAATGTTCCAAAACACAGGAATTTGGGGCAGGTCCCATGCTGATGGCTGTTCTCGGCAATACCTGCAAGATGGCTCCTTGAGATCACATCCCCCTTCTTCCCACAGACAGGGAGAAGAGACTATTTTTACACAGCCGCTGACCACTTTAACAAAAATAAATGGAAGTAAAACTTGGGGCCAGTCATCTTCCTGATACTCTTATCTCCCAGGGGCCTCAGGAACATTAGTGGCAGAGGAGACCAAGTGAGAAGAGCAGACCCTATGAATTTCAAGCAATAACTTCACCTCAAGCAAAAGATCAGGATCTGCTTTCATTTTCTTTCTCCACCCTGCTTCTCTCATACCAAGAAACACTCTCAGCTAGAAAAGCTGACATATCTTCAGAATTTTTTTTCTTTC